>OX375781.1:8865512-9353012 GCA_947359385.1 Chesias legatella | reverse complement strand
TCGTCTGCAAGGCCATAGAGGAGTCGCGCGTCACGCGCGGCATCGGCCGCTGCCGGCACTCCTCCAACTTCAGCAACCGGCAGACCCCCGCCAACACCAACAGCATGAACGAGCGCTCGTCGCGCGGCCAGCACGGCGCCACGTGCGCGTGCCGCCGCCTGCTGGTCGCGGGCGCCGGCGTGCCCGCCCCGCCGCCGGGCCCGTCCGCGCGCCTGGCGCGGTGGCTGCGCGCGTGCGGGCGGCGCTCCGCGCCCTCGCCGGCGGCGGAGGCTCGCGCGCCGAGCGCGGCCCCGGCGCGCACCGGCTCCGTGTCCTCCTCGGTGGAGTTCTCCTCGTCGCGGTCGGACTCGTGGCGCGCGTGCCGCGGAGGGGCGCCGCCGCCGCCGCGTCGCGCCGCCTCCTGGCTGATCGCGCGCAAGACCTCGCAGGACTCTAACCTGTCGTCGTCGCGCAACGACTCCTCCGGGTCGAACGCGACCGCGTCGACGGGCACGTGGCGCACGTCGCGCTCGGGCGGGGGCGCGGGCGTGGGCGTGGGCGCGGGCGCGGGCGCGGGCGGGGGCGCAGCGCCGCGGCCGCGCCTCGTCCGTCAGCCGGCGCTGTGCGCGGAGGAGCCGCCGGACGCGGCGCGCGCGCTGCACACGATCCCGTCGGCCGCGGAGGCGGAACACCCGGATCCGGCCGCGCCCGGGGACTCCCCGCGCTGATGTCCCACCGTGCCCGGCGTGCTATACAACCGTCCATTGAATAAACCCGCGCTCGCTGGGGGCGCCGCTAGTGCGTGCCAGTCAGTACACGACCCGAAGGTGCGCGTACGTCTCGCCGAGTACTTAACTACATCTTAAGGAAACAAAGTATTATGACAGAGCAAAGTATTTATATTTAGATAAATTTATAGAACACGTATATATAATATATTAACGTTACCATAGTATATGTAATATAATGTATTTACAATGATTGTGATTGATCAGAAAGTTGGAGTGGACGCGACGCGGCCGCCCCGCCGCCCCGCCCCGCCGGCCCGCCCCGCCCCGGTGTTGTGCCGATGAGTTCATGTTGTTTGTTGAAGTGTGTGCGAGGGAGGGATCGCTCTTCAGAAGGGGAACTCATCACGCAAATAATATTAAGGTTGTAGTATGTGATTGTTGTACGGTACCTATGTGTCGACATCGTGTGTACCTGCGTGGCTGGCTGCTGGCTGCTGGCTGCTGGCTGCTGGCTGCGTGCGTGACGTGAGGACACGGCGCGGCGCGGCGCGGCGGCTCGCTCGGGGGACAGCTCGGAGCGCGCCTCAACCGAAGCTCAAACTAGTGCCAATTACACATTACCTATTAGCTTACAGTTATGTAACATTACAATAACATTACAATATTGAACACTCACATGACATTGTTACGTACTTAGTACATGTAGATATTTCACAAGATGCTGTTACCGGGAGCCGACTGCACTTTATTCATACTAAATATTTAGCAACACCCTGTGCTGTGCTAAAAGCCAGTTCAAATACAAACTATTCCATTCGTTTTGAACTTTTACCAAGTTCAGATATATATACACGTTTGTATTGAAGTTTACTGTTTCGGAATTGATTTTCGTACATACATGTATCCCGCTGCACGCAAATAGATGGGAGAGCGCACGATCTAAGAACGTGTCGTGTCGGGGCGCAACGTGCGCGCGCGCCGGCCCGCCCCGCCCCGCCCCGCGCCACCCCGCCCCGACGGCTACGTGGAGGATCATTATTATAATGTTGTTGTAATGTGTTGTTGAATGTGAGAAGTAATTCTGCGCGCGTGCAATGAGCGACGCGACGCCACGGATGCGCAGCCCGCACCGCACTGCACCGCACTGCACCACACGACACACGACACACGACACACAGTGTATGGGTGTCATTATGATTCATTAGCACATCCCACACATACGAGTACATACATACATACATCATAATTTACGCATAAAAAGGTAATAACGATCGGTTTGTCGGCTGTGTGTGTGTGTGTGTCTGTGTGTGCGGATGGCTCGACAGTCGCGGTGTCCGCCGCGCCGTGGCGTCGCGTCGCGTCGCCAGCGCATTGTTTATTATTAATGTATGTATTGTTACATATAGTGTTTGTATTTATATACTAGCTGGTGCCCGCGACTTCGTCCGCGTGGAATTCGGTTTTATCCCTATTTTATCCCTTGGAAAAGTAGCCCAAGTTACTCCTTGTTACATCAGCTACCTGCCAGTGAAAGTCCCGTCAAAATCGGTCCAGCCGTTTCGGAGATTAGCCGGAACAAACAGACAGACACAAAAACTGTAAGAAAATGTTGTTTTGGTATATGTACCGTGTATACATTCATATGCACTTAGTAAAAAGAGTTTATTTTAATATTACAAACAGACACTCCAATTTTATATATTTGTATAGATATAATGATGGTAGGGGCAGACGAGAGCTCCGCTTGGATGGTATTTGCAAGGTTTCTTACGTGGTTGTACTAAATAATAACAACTGTGTGACCAGTGTAGATAGACATGGGCGCGGGCGTGGGCGCGGGCGCGGGCGCGGGTGCGGGCGGTGCAATGTACGAGTGGGTACATAGTTCCGCCGTACACAGCTCGTGGCTTAGTAGTAGGTACCTACCTACCTACTGACTACATAAGGGAAGCCCCCCCCCCCCCCTCCTACCCCCCCCCCCAGCTGGATTGTTGTAATTATTATATTATATTTATGTATAATGAGGTAATAAGTATTGTTATGTACATAATGTAACATGTGTACGTCTGTTTACGTGGAGAGCGGAGGTGACGCGACGTTCACTGTGATTATTTATTTATTCTGTATAAATACAAGATTTGAGAGCCTTCACTGTGCCTTGTTTATTCCTTAATCCATCCTCGTGATAACCTATAGGTACCTACTGCGTTTACAATGAATATTATTAGTTTTATTATTATTATTTGCATAGCTCGAAGTACCGCGGCGCGGCGCGGCGCTATCCGAGAGTATCCTCATGAAATGAAATGTATTTGCTAGAAGTATGGTTGTACAAAGGTCTTAGTATGAAATTGTTAGATACACACACTTCACCGTTTAACTCGTTGACTCGATGTTGAAGTCAGTTACCTTTCTGCGTAGCACCGCGTGGGCAGCCTGGGTGATACCCCACACATTCCGCATTGAAAATGGAGTTGTGTGTACCCAGGGCCACAGACGAGTGGATGTTTAGGTCCTCGGAGAAGGATCCCGCTCCGCACAACATCACACGCTACTCGTACACAACATATTCCCTAACATTACAAACTAAAGGAAAATGTTTGCGGTTGGCACAGGAGAACCTAGTTATACATAGGTACCTATAGTACACCAGACACTGTTGTGACAGACACGTGGTGTGTCGTGTGGTAATGGTAACACGGTGCCCGGTGCACTCTAACCATTGATGTAGGTATGAGTAGAATATATATTTTATTAATGTTTAGTTATGGGTATTTGTGTTTGACTTTAAAATTATCTTTGTATGTTTTCTTAAATGAGTGTCATGGGCTTGAAATAAATGAATTATTATTATTATTATATGGGCAGAGGTTACCACTTAACGCTAGATGGGACATTCGCAAATGCAGAGCAGACTGTTATATTAAAAAAATAAGTTGAGCCGGGAAAGAACACGAATGTCAAAACCACCATTTTGTCTAATATCGATGTCGAAAAACTGTGTATGACGGTTTTGTTATAAATATTATGACAATAAAACACTTCTTTATTATATATATATATCATATATTTGATTGATTATATATATTTTTATTAACCCTTTTATACTTTGATCTGGCTTTAGTATCATATCGTAATCACAAATTACTTTACTTTATTGGACCGGGGCTATGGCGCATGGCGTAAGGCTCGGTTGTAGATCGTTCAAACTGGATGAGTTGTTAACATATCAGCAGAAATATATATAATATGTATCTGTAAACACATACGGTATGGCGTTTAACAGAGAAAGAGAAAAATATTAAATGTGAAACATCAGTAATTAAATATCATTCATCATGATCAATGTTATTAGGAAATTGATACATATTCATCCTTTAAATAGGAACTCAACCAACGGAACGCACCGCATGGCTACCCTACAGTAAGTATTGCAGCTTTAGCGACTTAGTCGCTAACTCTAGGGGATTTTGTAAATAAATAGTGGGAAAAATTTTGGTTTTAGCGAGAAAAAAAATAGTTTTTTTTTTTACTTTTAGCAATTTTTTATCCATATATTAGAAACCAATATTTTTCAGAATTAAAAAGGGTCATTTCTTAACAAATAAGTAAATATCATTAAATTTTGAATATTATTGACGTTTCCAAGCAGTTTCTTTATATTCTATGGAAATAAAAGGTTTTGACTTTGACATTGTTAAATTTCGTGGGACGGCAACCACCCTAGCTAGTTTCTATAAATTATCGTATATCCTCTACAAATTTCTTAATTTCACTAAAACTATATTGTAATTTGTTTCTTTTCCTTTTTTTTATAATTCCTATCATAATATCAGTAGTAGTAATAAATACTTAACATAACAAACATATATGTTATTCCTCGGTACAGAGATTCACATTGGTCTTTTTTAATTAATTTCTACATTCTTACTGTTCGGAATAACTACTATCAAGATTTTAAGCTGAACTCCTATGTTGTATATGACAGTATCACTAGCCTATCACTAGTCATTGGCAGACTGGTGGGCTCACAATGCCTCTGTAGCCATCAACTAAAAAGAAGAACAGCCTACCCCTAGCTTAGCTAGTCGCCGCGGAGCGGGAGGCGAGGCGGTATTCGTAGTTAGAATAATATTTGGTAGTGGACTCTACCTTATATTTTGTGATAGTGAATTTCTATACACTTTTATTCCAAAACAAGCCATGAGTTATATGCTGGGACATTTACACAACGGATGGCAGGTCGACCAAGCCATACTTTCTGAAGAAGATAGAGTCGTTGTAAGTATTACATTTCGAGACTATTTATTTAATAAAATATTTTATTCTCAACATTTTTGTATTATATTTACCTATATTTCTTGCCGTACAGTGATGCTAATTTAGCACCTCCAGGTCTAGATCTCACCCCTTTTTTGATCTTGTATAGCACTATTATAGTTAGTTATTTATCTCTAACTCGAAATTGGTCATAATTCAGTTACAATTTATGTATATATATTTCACAATCGGTTCTTTGTGTTTTCTGCTAGTGGTTGGTGTGGGCACATCAGATCATCAAGTGAGCCACACCAAAGAGGGGCCGTTATAATTTTCTATTCCTGCATAGCCTCAGGATAAATAGTTTATAAAATACTCTTGTACTAAAATGCAACACTGTGTTTAATATAATATACACAATATGTATCCACAATTGAGTGTTATAGTCAATCAATTGTGTATATGTTTGTAGGTGATCAGATTTGGCCACGACTGGGACCCGACGTGTATGAAGATGGATGAAGTGTTGTACAGCATTGCAGAGAAAGTCAAAAACTTTGCTGTCATATACCTTGTGGATATCACGGCTGTGCCAGATTTCAATAAAATGTGAGTGCTCTCTACCATACTCCATACTTACATCTGCCGACAAAATGTGTAATGATATGTATACATACAAATATATATTGACTGATGAAGTTAATTTAACAAGAGAACAAATTGTGTCTGTTTGTTTTGCCTAATCTCCAGAACGGCTGGACCTATTATGTCAGGAGTTTCACTGCCAGAGATGTGTGGTGGCTCCTCTTATCAAGGCTAATTGACAAATTGATAAAACTTACTAAACCACATAGCTACACTTTTAGTGGCAAACTCCAATGCAGGCCAAGCCACGGGCACGGCTAGTACCTACTAAAGCAATCGTTCAAATTCCAGGTATGAGTTGTATGACCCGTGCACGGTGATGTTTTTCTTCCGCAACAAACACATCATGATAGACTTGGGCACGGGCAACAACAACAAGATAAACTGGCCGCTGGAGGACAAGCAGGAAATGATTGATATTATTGAGACGGTGTACCGCGGAGCACGGAAGGGCAGGGGTCTCGTTGTTTCACCTAAAGACTATTCTACCAAATACAGATACTAGGTTTTATTTTGGATTAGATCAATTTTGATATAATACTATGCTTGTTGTGTGCTGCATGTTAACAAATCTCAACAGTTCAATTAATGTGCAAAAAGATGACATTGTTATAAATGTTTAGATGTAACTCCAGTTTGTCATTATTATAAGATAGGTATACAAAAACCATTTTGTATTTTGAATTGATATAGTTCGAATCTTTTTATCGTCGACACCAAAATTCAGTTTACTGTTTAGTGAGCAGCAATGAAGCAGGCTACGTGCGTGCAGTGCAACACATCTACAGCTTAGCAATATAGCTCTCCGACTGGAAATGTTCTCTGAGTATCATCTCAGTCAACCAAGGTTAATGGTTGTAGCTGCAATGGTGGCACATACATGATAAATGGTTAGTTAGGTCTGGCTTTTGTTTTGTGGTACTCACCATGGTACCTACTATGTAGTGATCTTTAGGCTAGAACTGTTTGTACCACCGTAGGAGAGTCACCAGAACGTGTTCATTACTTAAAACCACATCTCCACATCATATTCCTAAGTCAAATTTCTCACAAGCCATTTGCTAAATTCCAGCGTCCAATTGTTATTGTGGGTAGTGGTAGTGGTCCATGGGGCATTCAACGTAACTACCCATTGCTGTAGCCTGTGCCTGTGCCTGTGCCTGTGAGTGGGATGCTTACATCAGTGAGTGACGAGTGAGATAATATTCATCCATCGCACGGTGTCTTTGTACACTATTGAATTTGCTAAATCATTAAGGGGCTGAACTAAACTTCAGCCAAACTACTTCTGAAAATTGGTACATATTCACAGCGTCAACAAGCATCATTCTGAATCTCACCAAACTGTTTAAATTTACTTAATACTAGCTGTTGCCCGCGACTTCGTTCGCGTGGATTCGGTTCTATCACGCAACCCTATTTTACGCCTAGGAAAAGTAGCCTAAGTTACTCCTTGTTACATCAGCTATCTGCCAGTGAAAGTCCTGTCAAAAGCGATCCAGCCGTTTCAGATTAGCCGGAACAAACAGACAGGTAAATAATGTTGTTTTGGTATATGTCCCGTGTATACATCCATATGCACTTAGTAAAAAGCGGTTATTTTAATATTACAAACAGACACTCCAATTTTATTTATTTGTATAGAAGAGAATACTGAGACAGGACAGGAGCAGCACAGAGCAGGATTCATGTTATTTGGCAATGCGCGCTTACAACGGATACCAATCTAATTTGACTGGCCTCACAGCTCAGTCGGTACTAACCCTGCCTTCTGCGCTGAAGGTCGTGAGTTCGATTCCCACCCAGGATAAACATTTGTGTGATGAATATAGATGTTTGTTCTGTGTCCCAGACATATATGTATATGTATGTATTTAATATATAAAAAAGTATATGAGTATTATCTCGTCGCACGCAATAAAACAAGGGCATTCATGTTGAGAAAATGTAAGTATATTCAGTCAGTCTCGAACAGACATCAGTTGGAACAGGTTCGAGTACCTAGCTCCTCGCAAGCGTGCCGGGCGTGGCCGGGGCGGGGGGGAGACACCCCCCGGGCGCAGACAGATGTCGGGACGCGGAGGCGGGGGGGGGGGGGGGGGGGGAACGAACACGACATTATAACACCGAGGAGAATAATAATAACACTGAGACGCGCGCGGTGGAGGACATGACTAGTGCACCGCCGCGGCTCGGACGCCCCCGCCCCCCGCCCCCCGCCCCCGCCTCGGAGTGTCGACTAGACGGCCCCTTAGTCACAGTTAATATGTCAAATAAATTGTCAGGTACACCCGGAGCATGGTACGGGGGGGCGCGGCTCTCTAGTCCATCAATATATAAGTGATTAACAAACGAGGACCGGCGGCGGTCCGGATGCGCCGGACCTCTCCACCACTACACCACCTCCACACCTCCTCACTCGCGGCAGTAGCGGCAGTAGCGGCAGACGCGGACACACAACCCGCTCTCGTTCTTGTTCCGCACGTCACTCGCGTGCGACATTACATTCGGCGCTACAGGTCGACGGGTAACACCGAAATCCAGGGGAGAGACAGAGCGCTCCGACAACGCACGCTCGGCGCGGCGGTTAGTTTGCGCCCGGGGGCGGGGGCGGGGGCGGCGTGGTGGTGGCGGCGGCGGCGGGCGCGGGGGGCGGCGTGGCGGAGTCGCGGCGCCAGTCGAGCGCGGCCGGCGTCCAGATGGAGGCGAGCGACTGGAACGGGTCGTAGGGGCGCAGCGGGCGCGGCGCGGCGAACCCGGGCGGCGGGCGCACCGCCTCGCCGGGCCCTCCCGCGGGCGCGGCACCCGCCGCCGCGGCCGCCTCGCCCCACAGCCAGGCGCCCGCCCCGCCCGCCGCGCCCTCCCCACAGGAGCCCCACAGCGACTGCAGGGAGCGGAACCCGCCGGCGCCGCTCGCGTCTGCCTCGTCTGCAAGGTGCACGATCACGTTACCATCTGTGCCAACATATATATTGCACTTTCCCAGATACAATAATTAAATTATTCACAATAATGAACCGTATCTCATAATCACCACTACTGACCTCCCAGCCCAGTCAGTGGTAACTCTACTCCACGATACCGGACGTGGGTTCGATTCCTATCCTCAATCCAAAAAGGGTATTCGGTTCCCATAGCAAAATATCATAACTTTTGGGCTAGGTGGCGTTGAACCTACGACACGGCCGTACAATGATTACAGGTGTTTGTGTTAGGATTTTCGGGCATTCCTCATTAAGAATAGATTTTCATATATACATAGGCCGTATGCCGTATGCCGTATGCCCGCCCGCAAATGATGAATAAGCCGGCGCGAGCGCGGGCGCGCTCCTCTCCTGCACGTATCGACACTAGTGTGCCACCCTACGTGCACGTACGCTACACCGCGCACGAGCACACGCACGCTGGACGCCAGCGAGTGCGTGCGCTGCAGAGTGCGGAAGTCTCGTGAAAATAACGTCATTTAAGACAGAAATATAGGTCTAGGATGTACCGGGAAGCTTTAGACTAAAATGAAGCCAATATAAATATATAATAATGAAATAAATTGAATAATAATAAGCGCAACAAAAGAAAAAGGTGAACCTGAGATCCATCGCACGGGGGAGGTGAGCGGGTGGGGGTGGTACTGACCTCCCGGCGCGCGGCGCGGGGAGGGCGGGTCGGGGGGCCCGGGCGAGTGAGCGGCGGCGGCGGCGGCGGCGGGCGCGGGCGCGGGGGCGGGCGACCACGCCGGCGCGCCGCCGTAGTAGAAGAGGGAGTGCGAGCCGAGCCGGCGGCGCACGTCCGACCCGATCGGCGCCAGGGGAGCCGGCGCACCGCCGCCGCAGCCGCCTGGAACGTACCACACGTTACAATAATGTACTCTCGTCTACTCTATACCGCTATAAATAATGATAGGTATTGCGTGAGGTGGTGTAGGACAGACATGGGGCACACCTTCGTTGGCGTTGGGCGCGTTCCCGCGGGATACGACGTCGCTCCAGCTGGCGCCCCACCGCAGCGGCGGCGCGTGGAGCGCGTGGTGCGGCGCCGCGTGCGCGTGGTGCGGGTGCGGGGCGGGGCGCGGGTGCGCGTGCGAGGAGGGGCGCACGGTGCCCGCCGCCGCCGCCCCGGGCGATGCCGGGCGGCGGCGGGGCGCACGCTCCTTGCGCGGGGGCCGCACCGGTCCGGTGCCGCGGGCCCCCGCCCCCGACCCGCCCCCGTTGGACGAGTTGTCGGCGCCCGCCTCCGCACTTTTGCGTTCGGTGCGGCGCGCCTCCGCGCTCTCGCGACGCTGGCGTAACCCTGCGCACGCACACACGCAACTCGTACATATTATACTGCATGTATTCCAAGTGAGATACATACATACGGTGACACATTGAACAGGATATCAATTTTATTTTTTTATAGGTTCTCTTAACTGTTTTAACACTGTTATAATCTTAAGCATATTTATATTATAAAAACAATGTGTCAAACCAATTAAGGTGTCACTAGAAGCGAACGCAGAATGCCTAAAATTGAATTCGAAATTCTGTCCATATAAAACTATGGAATGTGTGGGTAATAAAAATATTTTTAAAAGAATATATAAAGACATTAAACATACTTTACAATTTAGAATTATATTTTACCTTAGGAAGTCGCTTTATAGAACAGACTTATGAACAAAATATGTATAAATCGGGACTAATTTCATTATACAGAGAACACACGCCATACATAGAAACGTGCCGGCCATAACTGCCGTGCGACTATACGGAAGATTGAACGTCTATATAATGAATATGTCTGGAAGATCGAGGAACATTTAAGTCAATTTTGTGCAGAAATAAAATGTCAGCGATGTATCTTCTCTGTTCAAGCGTTAGCAGTTTAAAGTAACGGAGTATGATGTTAATTTATTGCAAAGGTGGTCTGCATGTGAGAGATGTGGTGTCAAAATTGTTTTTGAAGACTTTCAAGTCGATTTTTATGAACTGCGTATGATGGACTCCAAATAGGGCACTAATATTAAGTAGACTACGAACATAACAGTTAAAATATATATATATATATATAAATCACGGGGTCTTTAAAAAAATTTTGTTTGTTTATTAGGAATCCTGCGTGCTCCCTTTTATGATATGTAGTCAATGTGGTCCCGGAGATCTAGTTTCTAATCTATTATCACCCAAGATCACGCATGGTTGACACTTCAGCTATAGCAGTGTTGTCAATGACGCAAGAATTAGCTTTCCTTGAAAACTTCATGTGAAAGCACTTCGAAGTATTAAGTAACATACAATTTTGTTTGCACCATTCAGTTATTATTATTATTATTCTTATTAATATTGATTTGAAGATGAAGATGGGCTATATCTGTGTGTGTTTTGATGACAATCGGCAAACATAAAAAAAAAAAAACCCTGATTTTATTTTTGCACATAAGTCGTTGACGAACACTAAGAAAAAGGGCGGGCCAATATGTGACCCCTGGGGTACTCCCGATGGTACAAGTTTTGCCGCCGACTTAAAGCCGCGATTTGTAACAAGTTGAGAGCGGTTACATCGGTATGACTCGCTCCATCGGAGGAGGGAGCCACAAATTCCAGCTAGTCCGAGCTTATGGACAAGAATACTGCGATCAACGACGTCGAACGCTTGCGAAAAATCTGTGTAGTATCCATGGCGTTTTTTGTTTTGTTCAACAAAATCTAAACAAACAATTTCATTCTTTTTTAAGCTCTGGCGCAATGTGTATTAATTATGACCAAGCGTGAATTGAACGTTTCCACCCGTCTTATTTCGAATGACAATTACACACAACATGGAGTGTTGTTTGTGAGTACCTCTGTGCGTGGAGTGCGCCGCGTCGGGGTGACGCAGCGCGGCGAGGGGGTAGGGGGGGTGGTAGGGGCCGCGGGCGGGCGCCGACGACTCCTCGTCCGCCGCCTCGTCCGCCTCCGCCTCGTCCGCCGCCTCGTCCACCGGCGACATGGACTCCGAGCCCGTCGAGGCGCCCTCCTCCTCCTCCTCCTCCTCCGCGCGCCGACTCAGCGACGAGTACCTGAAACGACACAAAAGCGTTCCAATCAAGAATCCCGTAATGAGGCAAATTGCGATTCTAATGTTTTCATTCCGCACAAATTTCGGCGATTTCTTTAAACCGAACGAGGATGGACAGATATGAAATAATGGGAGCTCACCCGTCCCGAATGGGGGGCGGCGGGGGCGAGGAGTCCGGCGACGAAGAGGAGGCGTCCCCGCGGGGTGCGCCCCTGCCCGCGCTCGCCCCCACCCCGCCCTCCTCCTCTTCCGACCGCGACTCGTCCCCGGGTGGCGCGTCGCGGCACACGCCGGCGCGCCACCTCTCGAAGGCGCGTCGCTCGCGCGCTGGGTCAGGCGCGGTGGCGCGCCGTCGCGGCGTGCGGCGACGGCGGGTGCCCGCCGCCGCGGGTGTCGGCGCCGAGAGGCCGGGCGCGGGTGCGGGCGCGGGCGCGGGCTCGGGGCGGGCACACGCGCGCAGGTCGAGCGGCGCGTGCCCCTCCAGCGCCTCGCGCGACACGCGGTGCCGACGCAGCGCGCGCTCCGCGTCCAAGCACGACACGGTCACCACACCTGCAGACGATCACACGTCAGTAGTGTAGCGTCCAGCGTCCAGCGGGGACGGGGACGGGGACGCCGGCGCGCAGAACAGTTACCTATGAGCGCGGCGACGCACACGCAGAGGCCGCACAGCTGCAGCGAGCGCTCGAGCGGCGCGCGCGGCGCCTGCGCGGCGCACGCGCGCACCAGCCGCGCCGGCACCAGCCCCTGCAGCGGGAACCGCGCCAGCGAGTTGCCCACGCGGACCGTCAGGTACGCCTGCCAATTAACAACTAAACTGTTTACTCTACAATATATACGAGGTTACGATGAGGGACTTATTTATTCCACAAGTTTGAGGGAAATGTTTTTGGAGACGCGGTTTGGTTGGCGCGGTTTGCGCGAGCTCGAGGCGGAGGCTCACCGTGTTGCGCGCTCGCGTCCAGTCAGCGCGGTAGGAGAGCGCGAGCTCGAGGCTGTGCCCGGGGGGCAGCGCGGCGGGCTGGCAGGGCTCAAGCCGGAAGGCGCGCGCGGCGCACGGCTCGCCCGCCACGCGCCACGCGCGCAGCCGCAGCGCCACGCGTCCCGTGTTGCGCACCACCACCACGCGGCGCGCCACGCCCGCGCCACCGTTCGCACCGCACTCCGACACCTGTCACACGTATACATTTATTGCTAACATACGCACACGCGGCCGACTGGCTCCCGGCTCACACACAAATCGGTTGAAGTGCCGTATTTGCGAAAATCCGTTCCAAACCACACATTACATATATTGCAGACTAATCCGCGGATAATGTGGTAGGCTGCACCATTAATAACACTTAATTATGTATTTTATAATTTAACGATGTGCACTGTAGTTGTTTTTGGTCCCTACAAATAAATAAATCATCACGATCCAGCAAGGAGGGACTAAGAACTATTTGAGAAACAACCAAAGGGCTCCAATTGATCTAAAAAAAGGTGCAGTCGTCAAACGAATAGCCGCTCACACCGTCAACATCAGGATACCGAAATGGAAGTAGTACAAATGAGCCATCACTCAATTTGCTAAGTTAATAAACCAACAATGTATATTTAGTGTTGTGGTGAGTTAGGTAACGGTTCGCGGTGCAGCGCGGTGCAGCGCGGTGCAGCGCGGTGCAGCGCGGTGCAGCGCGGTGCACCGACTCACCTCTAACGTGATGGGGGAGGTGGAGTTGGGCTTGCGCCCGCCCAGCTCGAAGGAAGGCGCCGCGCCGCGCCCCGTCACCAGCACACGCTCTACTATAGTCAAGTTGTTCCTGCAATACACAACGTTATTTTGTTCAACGTTCATTTTGGAACAAGTTGGTAGATAGAGCACGCGAGAGGAGCGGCGGGCGGACCGACCTGAGGTAGAAGTAGGCGGCGAGGTCGGCGGCCTCGGTGGGCGCGAAGTGCACCGTGAACTCGACCTCCGCGCTCGGCTGCAGCAGCAGGTAGGGGGCGCCCTCCCCCTCCCCGGCGGGGAGGCGCCACGCCGCCGCCGCGCCGCGCGTCACGCGCCACTCGCCCAGCTGGAAGGAGGGCGCGGACCAGACGCACCCCACGCACCCGCTCTCCTCCTCGCCGCCCCTGCGCGCACACACACACCACACGCGGCGTGCCGTTACTCCACTCCACTCCAACATCTGCCGCTCATCGACCTCATCATATCGTTAGCGTTGACGAGAATACATACTGCATCCCAAAACTGACGTTATAAATATTGAGAAGTATTTTTACGAATTATTTTACTAAACGCGAAGTACAGTAATACTTTATTGAATTGCGGGGTATGTTATTATATATATACATATATATATACACGGCAGGGACATGGTTAAAACGGATATTTGATATTAGATAAGGTAGTTTTAAGAGCAGTAGAACTCTCGCCAAGTTCGTCCGGGGAAGTACTGCCACCATGCCCATTTCTGCCGCCAAGCAGTAACGTTAAAGGTACGGTTGCCGGTGAAATTACAGGCACATGAGACATTCTACCTACACGTCTCAGAGTTACGGGCGCATACGATGCAACTTGGGTCTTGTCGTACCTAGTAGGGGAGGACCCAAGCCGTATCGGTTGTTATGGGTCGAGGTTACCACTTCACACCAGGTGTGCTGTCGGCTCGTTCTGTAACTGTATTATATAAAAAAAAGGTAGACAATCAGTTCCCGGAAGTATTGAAAATTAAAAAACTCTTTGATTTGATCAAATCCCTTAACTGTTTTGTGAAAATGATAAGTCACATTGAGCTAGTATATAGTGCCGATCTCTAAACCGGTTATGTGAATTTAGAAAGTATACCACTAGGTATACAAATATAGAAATCAGTCAGTAATGTTATGTTGGAAGTGTGCAGTCCATGCACAGCGCTGCGGCATTCGGCAGTCGGCAGTCGGCAGGTGTGTACACGTACAACGGCAGGTGCGGCGTGCGCTGCGCGAGCCGCGGCTGCAGCAGCAGCGGCAGCGCGGCGGGGTTGTGCGCGCGCAGCCGCAGCGTGACGCCGCCCGCGCCCGCGCCCGCGCCCACACCCGCCGCGCCCACGCCCGCGAGCGGCGCCCGGGCCCCCCTCGCGCTCTCCGCGCTCCACACGCTCGGCCACGTGACTCGGCCGGACCCCGCCACCGGTATCTGCACCACCTGCACGCACCACCAGCCGGTACACTCACTTATATCACTTGACACCCCACCCCACACACTAATCAAAACAATTACAACACCCCACCAGGAGAACAATTGGAACGGCACCCGCGCTTCCGTAACAGATTGCCCATCGAATCGACGCTATATATCCGTAAACGGATGACAATTCATAAATAGTATTCGCAGTGTACTTTTAGCACTGGAGGCATTCATACAGAGAAAACCGTCAAGTGGCATGTTGGCAAATGTTTGATAGATAGATGATAGATAGATAAGACGTTTATTTGTTTCCACAATCACACACGTACATTTAGTTGATTATAAAGAATAAAAGGAAAAGAGAAAAACATAATAAATATACACCTAACTTATACTAACATAACAAAAAAGACCATTAATATAGTTGCCTCCAAGAACGTAAAGTACATGTGTGTGATGATACGATATAACACTCAATACTAGTATAGTATCTGGTAGGTATCATTATGATCAGTTTCCGGCTCGAGTGACGGGTTGACGGGTCGGCGGGTCGGCGGGTTACCTCTGTGGTGTGCAGATGCAGCGTGAAGTTGACGCGGTGTTGGTGGTGCGCGCGCGCGTACATGGCGTAGCGCGCGCGCTGCAGCTCCGCGTCGAGCGCGAGCGCCCCCTCGGGGAGGGCGCCGCGCAGCGCCCACGCGGCGCCCTCCGCCGTGTCGAGCTGCAGCCCCGTGTAGCACGCGGGGTGGCACAGCGCTTCCGGCGCGAACTGCACGCTGCCCGCCGACGAGGAGCCCTCGCCCACCTCGTCGCCTTCCTCGTGCGCTCTGTGACACACACACAC
This sequence comes from Chesias legatella, assembly GCA_947359385.1. Classification (NCBI taxonomy): domain Eukaryota; kingdom Metazoa; phylum Arthropoda; class Insecta; order Lepidoptera; family Geometridae; genus Chesias; species Chesias legatella. The sequence goes on along the minus strand of OX375781.1, from coordinate 9,337,366 downwards.
AGCGTTCAATGCGTCCGCCCGCGCCCAGTTTATGATTTTTAACTTATATGTACATGTAACGCTTTAAGTGCTGTAATAAGTACCTAGTGTATAATTTAAGGTGATCGTTTGTTGTCTTAAATTAATAAAAAATTTAGTTATATGCTACACGCTGACTTAAATTGTATTTCTGGCCAAGTCAGAGTTTGTGCAGATTACTCGAGAAGACATTACCAAACACGAATCGCCATTTGAATGTATAAGTATTGGATGAATTTTAGGAGCCGTGAGCTGCTTAGGTAACTAAACACACGCGTCTACATGCGTACACGCGTCGTCACGCGCAGCAAAGCGGAACGACGCCGACGCGAGGTGCGGATGTGGATATGGCACACAGATAATATAAAGGTACGTGTACGTGTACGTGTACGTGTGTAATGTATACAGAATAAGGTGCAGGTGTACGTACACGTATGTGATGGCGCCGGCGTGCGAGAGGAGCGTGACGCCGGCGACGCGCATGCGCACCGGCATGCTGTTCTCCACCTCCAGCGGCGCGCGCGTCCACACGTACTGCGACAACACACACGGTTCAACAACATAACAATAACTATACAACAAAGAAAGAGAGAAAAAAAAAACAAATGCCTCGCCTCCTATAATGAAAACCCCAACTTTGTTGTACTATTTGATACTTGAGAGACGGGAGAGGGACGGGATCGCAACCACCAGGGAGCGGTGGCTTGGCGGGGAGCGAGAGCGGGAGCGCAGGAGTGAGAGACAGAGAGAGAATATTTTATTTGTAACTCAATCGATAAACACAAAAATGATTTAAAAATTCAATTAAAAGTTTCAGTCAATTTGAGTCACAAAACGGTCTCTGTCTCAGCATGAGCTAGCTGTAAACACGTTACAACTAACGCTGGTTTTCCGACAGAGCCGTTTGGTGAAGTCACGGAAGATAACACAGAAGACAAAATAACAAACAACAAAATAATCAAAAATGTAACAATAAACATAATCTACGGCTATGGTTGACAAATACAAGATGCAGATAATACGGATGTCATGAAATCGTGATTACGCAATTGGCACCTATGTATTTACCATGCATTTACGTTTACAAGTGCTTTTTGTAGAGACATGACAAAACCGTTTTGGTAATATAATGTGTGTGTGTGTGTGTGTGTGTGTGTGTGTGTGTGTGTGTGTGTGTTACCGGCGCGGCGGGCGGCAGCGAGAGCGGCAAGGCGCGCACGCGGCCGTGTCTCGCGCGCAGCTGCACGCGCACCTCGGTGGCGGCGTGCGGCGTGTGCGCGCTCACCGTGCCCCACACGCCGCCCTCCGCCTGCGGCGCCACCACCGTCAGCGACACGCGCACCTCACCGCCGCCCTCGATGCACCGCTGAAACATAGTGTTCCCATCCGTCCCATCCGTCAACACAACTGTGTAGGTACGTGTACGACGTACATCACACACTTTATACCTATCTTTAAAAGGATCCAATACTAAGTTACAAACTGCCATACACAGATTCGCAACACTGCCGCTACCTTTCAAGTACCAGGAACTAAGGGGAGATTTGACATTAGTTTTGCAAAGTACTTTGGACATATATTTGAGTTACCGCAATCGTCGCCTGCGAAACCTCCTTATAGAGCAATAAAAAGGAGAGAAAAGTCGGAGAAAATACAATTACATTTGGGCTATTACAGCTAAGTGAATAACGAGTGCATGACACCGTGCACGGACCGTGCGAAGTGAAGTGAAGTGAAGTGAGTACTGACCGAGTGCGAGTGCGAGTGCGCGGGGTCGTGCAGGCGGAGGTGCGCGGCGGCGGGCGGCAGGCGCGCGTGCAGGTGCGCCACGCACAGCGCGCCGGGGCCCGGGTTGTGCAGCCGCGCGCGCACCACGCGCGTGCTGCGCGTGCTCACCGTGCCCAGCCGCAGCGTGCCGTCCCCGGAGTTCGGCCACTCCCACTCCTGCACACACACACACACGCACAGTCAGACACACACACACAGTCAAACACTTTATATCCATAGAATTCATAAAGAAATGGCTTGAAAACGTCAATAAAAATAAACAAACAAAAAACCCTTAAAGGAGAGATTCCTTTCGTCGCGAGCACGATCCTACCTAGTAACAATCTGAGATTTCAAATCAATTACATTCAGTGACTACATAGTAGGTACTGGAATAAGATATTACAAGATGTTGTGTGTAGTTGAGCAGAGCGACACCAGATCATGTGGATTTATCAATTAAAAAATAATTTACAGTGTAATATGCTGTATTTACAACACTCTTTCTTTGTACATGACATGAATTGTTCAGAAAGTTTATTATTAAAGTGTCAAATAACAATACAATAATATAGAAACCCTTACAAATTTCAATGTCCCCTCGTATAGTAGTATCGGCAGCGTGTAGTCGGTGAGGTTGGTGTGCAGCGTGATGGTCGCGCGCAGAGTGCGCGTGCTCGCGAGCGCGGCGGCGCGCAGCCGCACGCTGCACGCGGCGCGCGTCTCCCCCGCCGGCACCTCCACCGGGGCGAACGATTGCGTCTGCAATACAATCACGTACCGTACTTACCTGACCTCGAACAAACACAATCTATACACATATATATATATATATATAGTGATAACTGATTACCTATTATAATAAATTTTAACGGCGTGATCGCTGCTCGGTCGCGGACTGAACTAGGAAGTAAAGTGCAGCGCTGCTGGAGCGAATTGAGTAGGTAACGATGTACAGTACGTGGTGAGTGGTACGGTCGCGAGTATGCAAACACTTTACTCACATGAAACATTTCGTGCACTTCAGGCGGAAACTCCACGTGTGTGATCCGCAGCGGCTCCGAAAACTCATTGCGCGCCATCAACTCCTTCACCATCAGCGCCTCCTCTTTGTTCCATGTCACGAAACTATTATGTAAACATTCAATTACGATTTAATAGCTATGATATGTTTTTAAAATTGAGAAGATACAGAGCATCCATAAGTGAAGGCAAGATAATGTGACTGAAAGTGTCTGTGTGCGTAGAGTGCGTAGGTAGAGTAGAGTGCGCGTGTGTGACTCACTGCAGGTGGGGCGGCGTGAGCGACAGCGTGCCGCGCAGCAGCCGCAGGCTGTAGGGCAGCAGCGCGCGGCCGACGCGCAGCGAGCCCGCGCAGTACGCGCCCTGCGCAAGCGACGCCTCCGAGTGCCCCCACCCGTTCTGGACACCTTTCAGTTTGTTCTGCGTGGCCTCGTAGCTGGCCCACATTTTTGCATCTGCAACGATCACATCCATACTTTATACAAACGCTACAACAAATAAAATTGTACCTATCATAGTACGAAGATAGACCCGACGAGTGAAGCGCGAAAAAGGTATATAACGGCAGATGATCACCGCAATACAGGCCGAGTGATCAGATAAGTACTCACAATGTAATGTGAGTTGAGCGACGCGCGTCATCTGGTGGCGCGGGTCGAGCTGGTCGGTCAGCAGCGTCACGTCCACGCCGCTCGCTTCTAGTTTTGCGCCTGCAAATTCAAAACTTCATATTACACTCGCATACGGCAATACCGATACATGCTCGTGAGCCTTGCCCGTTTGTGTATAGTGGCTATGTATGGAACCTTTATATAGTAGACACGAATGTAGTGACAAATCCTGGTTTACCTATTTGAGAGAAACCTTTCAAAATTAAATTGTTAACCGAAGCAATAACAGTAAGTTATAAATTGTTCCATTCTAAATGAATAACTAAAATAATGTTGAGGCTTCCATTTGTCCAACTTATTGTGTCACATCCGACCTGCTGCAATATCCACATATAAAAAAGCATTTTACTTCACAAATATGTAATAGTTTTGATATAAATATTAGATAAAGCAGAGTCCGGTGGTCGGTCCGTGTGTAAGGTCTCACCGTTGGCGGCGTGCGCGGAGGCGTGCGCGGAGGCGGGCGCGGCGTCGGGCGGCGCGCGGGGCGCGGGCGGCTCGCACGCGGCGCTCGCCACGCGCGCCTCCAGCCGCGCGCCCGCCGCGTCGGTGCTGCCCGCAGACACGTACACCTGCACACACGCACACACACCTCACACAACATATTGTGCAACGGACCTCTCTTTTGATACAACACAAGAGAAGGTTACATTGTGCCGTGCACATATCACACATGTCATACTTTGGCGACAAGTTTTGCCAACTGTGAAGTTTTCTGCAAAAGGATTTCTTTGTTACGGTTAATACGACACGGAAAAAAAAATCATTTTAACTTTCTTAGTTTTAAGTACTTATTTCCTTTTTAATTAATTTTCTATGAGTGTTATGGTAAATGTTATGTACCTACACATATTATTGTCATATGTATCAGAACTGTCTTTATGTTATTCTTTTTTAGTTTTATTGTGTAATATATATGATGTTTGTGTGCTTATATATCTATACATATAATAAAATTGTAGAAAAGTGGTGTCTGTACAATGGAAATATATAAAAAAAAAGTAGTAGGGGTTGTTATTATATCGATGCCGAACCCGAAATTGTAATTAATATTTTTTTTGTCTGTTTGTCTGTGTGTTTGTGCACGCTAATATCAGAAACGGCTTATTCGATTTAGATACGGTTTTCACTAATATTGTACGGTCGCACACCCGGGTTGATATTTGTGATAGGTTGTGGAGAGAAAGTCACTGCTAAACTTTGATTGATATATTTGATATAAAGTACTTTTAATGATAATTGATATTGATATTGATATTTAATGATAATTGATATTGATACTGATAATTAATGATAATGAGCCGCGCGGCGTGTTCGCCGATCGATTGCGTACTGATTCTGGTTTGGTTGCTTATGGGTAAAGTGCAACGCGGCGGGAATTATGTAGGTCGATGTGCGAGGTGCCTCGTACATACTCCCGGTCCAGAATATGAGTAAGATATGACGTGATAATGATAAGATGAGTGATAAGGTGAGTTACAAGATGATAACAATTTTTTCTTATTATAATGTATTTTTAAAATGATTTCTAAAAACTACTGGAGAGCTGCCCTTGTTTTGGACACGTCTCTCGTATGATACGTTCCGCGCACTACCTAAATTGTCTGGTGAGATACGCGGATTGTTTGGTCTACACGAATTGTCTTTGAAAACACTTTTTTGCACTTCACTGTCACTAGCACACCTAACCGTAGGACGCTCGAAGCCCACTGTTGGTAGCTCGATGTCCGGTCCCGGTGCGCGCGGCGCTGGCGGCGGCGCTGGCGCGGGTCCTGGGAGCGCCAGCGCGCCTCGCGCACGCCGGCCGCGCCACACCCACACCGCAATGCCGATGATGATCACGAACACCACCACGTAGATGACCACGTAATGATGGACGTCATGATATGAGACGCGTTCCAATAGCGTCCCGTCTGAACCACTTTCTTTAAGCTGCTTGAGCTGCAGGTCGATCTTTTCAAAGTATTCTCGATGAGCTGATGATCCAAATAGTGATCCATTATATAGACTGGTAGTAGGCACGGTTAGATTGATGATGTGGTTGATCGGGGGGATGCTGATTTTAATTACATCGGCCTCCGTATTCAACGTATTTGATCTGGTTTTGTGAGCATATATAGTAAACGTGCTACCTTTAATAATGCACTCATCACTTGTTGTTATTATTCCAGCCTTATGCAATTCTTCAGCGGTAACCTGATGCTCGCAAATGATACGTACGGTGCATTGACCACAACAAAAGTATATATATGTGTTTACATTGTTTAATTCGATCCAGGAATCCTTGCAGGTTGATGTTATTGTTTCACAACGTTCTGATAGCTGACTTTTGACACACAGATTTTCATCCGATCTCATTTGATGTACGGGTGTTTTCAAAGGACACAGGTGCTCGTCCTTATCAAACTCGACACAGTTGTGGACCTCTCTCTCTGGGATGGGTACATAAGATTCCTTTTGTATGTTTACTGCGACGTAATCTGATACGGGTATTAAGCTGATCATGTTGTTATTTATTTGTTGTGGAATTGGTATAAGTTTATAAAGTTCAAAGCTATCCCTACTCACTAACGGAATTTTGATCTCAAATATGATGAACTTATTTGAGGCTCTCGCCTTCACGGTGAGAAGATGATACATTTTTGATATGTCTTCTTGTGCGCTGTTCAAGGGCAAAGTCATGTCTCTTGATATTAATCCTGAGATGATATTCAATTCGTTTCTAAGTTGCTCAGGGGTCAGAAGATGGAAATTAAATCTTCCGGCGTAAATATTTGTTAAGGAGTCGATGATGGTGTCCTGAATGATGTGCAGATTCACTAGGATGCCTTGTGCGATAACCGATGATAAGATGAAGTCATTTGCATATGATAAGTCTTGCAGTGCATCTTTTTGCTTATTCATTGATTTTTCTAAGTTAATCAAATGATGATTGAATAGCTTACTTTGTTTTTCGATAGAAGTCTCCACTCTTTTGATAAGGTTAAATTCTCCCTCTACAACTGACGTCTGATTTTTCCATAACAGAGCAAGATGTTTTTCATTTTCTCTAATCGCCACAATGTCTCGTTCGTATTGTTCCGAGAATTCTTGATCCAATACGCCGAACAGTTTGTTTGCGACGAACCCGACACCATTGATAAGCCCGCGCTTGCTGCGGCGCGTGCGACTACTCCGTGTGAACTGCTGAGTGAGCAACATGCTGTTGTAGTGTTCGAGTTCACTGAGTCCATGATGTAGTTGCATTAGGATGACGTCACATTGTGCTATCTTTTTATTGCTTTTATCGTAACAAATTGTGTTTAAATGAGTGATATATTTTTCTAGTAATTCTGAGCTTTGCCAGTAGGGAGACATGTCGTAGTATATGACCAGGTTCCATTGATCTCGTTCTAGTCTTATGTTGGTGATCCGATCGAAATAAAACCCTTGACTTGTATTGAGGCCTGATATTTGATATGAGCTACTCACGGGCATTGTAAACATAAATAGCCACGTGAATAGCATGATAATAAAGCTATATTTAATTGATTTTGTGGGATTTGTCGCGGAGGCGGCAACATTCTCTTGATGTTGAGTGTTGTTATTTGATGCGGTTGTCTCGCTATGGCTCACTGGAAGTTTTGATAATTTTGTGATTGGTCTTTTAATATGACCGTTTTTGGTCTTCACGGTGACGACCCGAACGCAATCGTCTTTTCCCGGGTGCAATTCTATGATTCTAGCTAGAGCCCATTTTCCTGGAGGCAGATTTGCATCGTGAATGATGACGATATCGTTGATATTGAGGTTTTCTTTTTGTTGACGCCATTTGCTGCGCGCCGAGAGTAGGTACAAATATTCTGATTGCCATTTCTTCCATATGTCTGCAAATATTTTTTGAGTAAGTTGCCACCTTGTTCTTAGATCTTTCTCAGTTTCAATGATAGTTAAAGTGGGACCACTTGATAGAAAGTGTGCTGGTGTTAGGTAGTCCATATCTTCCGGATCTTCTGTTAATGAACATAGCGGTCTAGCGTTCAGACATGCTTCTATCTGAGCTAGTAATGTAGTATACTCTTCAAAAGTCAACTTCTGTTCGCCGATGACCCTCTTCATATGATACTTGAGACTTTTTACAGCAGCCTCCCAGAGGCCTCCTGCACTAGGCCAGGCTGGGGCATTGAAGTGCCACTGAATATTCATTTCAGTGATTGCCGTATGGAAGTTTTCATCTAATGTTGTTCTGATATCGAAGTATTCTCTGTTGAGAACCTTGTTTGCGCCAACGAAGTTTGTACCGTTGTCGCTGTAAATGTGACGAGGAGCACCTCTACGAGCCGCCATTCTACGTAGAGCCGCCAAGAATGCTGATGAGGTCAGGTCGGACACCAATTCCAGATGCACGGTTTTGGTCACCATGCAAACGAATACTGTTATATATCCCTTCGTCGTTTTGATGCCTCGACCCTTGCTTGACTTGACCTCGATGAATCCAGTCAAGTCAACTCCAGTATGATAAAAAGGTCTCTCTGGCCTGCTTCGAGGACCTGGAAGGTCCCCCATGATTTGTTCATGCTTAATTGGATTGTGGCGACTGCATTTGACGCACCTTCGCAGTTGATTTTTCACAATCTTAATTCCTCCTACTAGCCAATATTTTTTCCGTAGAAATGCTGATGTAAGACGAGCCCCGCCATGGAACGAAGCTTTATGTGCCTGGTCGATAAGGAGCTCGGCTAAACGACTTTTTCCTGATAATATGATAGGATGTTTTGTTTCTAAGGGTATGTTGGCATTTCTCAATCGTCCCCCGACTCGTAAGATACCGTTTTTATCTAGAAACGGGTTTAGCTGTGATATTTTACTCTTCGGGTGAACATGCTTTCTCTCATTGATACTGCTTATTTCATTTGTAAAATCTAAATGCTGAACTTGTTTGATGATAATGATTTCTGATCGCTGTAGTTCCGTTAGTGATAAATAGATTGATTTCTCTTGATTTCTTGTAAGTCTAAACATCCATGATAAAATTCTGATAATTTTGCTTAGTGAACTATATTTTGATAATAGCTGATATATGATATTGTTGTCAAGGTCCTGTTTGGTGACAACGTTTACTTGGCGAAACCTCTTTACTTCTTGATCTGTGAAGAATTCAGGTTGTTCGCTTTGATCGTTGACGTTTGGAAGCCAGGATGGGCCGTGCCACCATAAATTGTGTTGTATCAGCTGGGACACTGTTAATCCTCGGCTGGCACAATCTGCCGGGTTCTCCTCCGACTTCACATAACGCCAACATGCTGGAGGCATAATCTTTATGATCTCTTGCACTCTGTTTGAGACAAAAGTTTTCCACTTGGTAGGATCTCCGTTGAGCCAGCCTAGTACAATCATTGAGTCTGTCCAACCCTGGATTTTGATTTGATAGCTACTCAAGCACTGTTGTACTTTGAGCATTAGTTTTGACAGAAGATGGGCAGCGCTCAACTCCAACCTTGGGAGTGTGACCTTTTTTCCGATCGGTACTAGTTTCGTTTTGCCTACCAGTAATGTGATTTTGGTTTCTACACCTCTATTAATTTTACAATAAATGACGCACGCGTAACTTTTTGCCGACGCATCACAATAGCCACATAACTCGACGACGTCGCATTCCTTTATTGATGTCCACCTTGGTATTTGAATTTTATTTATGTTTCTGATATCGTTTTTTATTTTAATCCATTCTGATAGAATTTCATCCGGTAGAGGGTCATCCCATTTGATTTCGGATAACCATACCTTTTGAAACAGGATTTTTAATTTGGTTGTTAGGGGTGCGAGCCACCCGAGCGGGTCAAATAATTTTGATATATCTGATAGTAATGATCTCTTTGTGTCCTTGCCGGTGGACGGTTCTATTTTTGAGGTGAATGTAAACAAATCTTGCTGGGGATTCCATCCAAGCCCCAGTGTTTTAGTGGACTCCACTTGCATAAAATTAAAGTTTTCTTCTTCTTGTGATTCTGAGGAAGTGTCTGATAATTCGGGAATATTAGATCTCCATTTTCGTAGATTGAAGCCGCCAGATGCTAATAAATTGATGAGATCTTTGCGCAATTGTTTTGCTTCTTGTAGACGGTGTGCACCGTGAACTAAGTCGTCCATGTAGAATGAATTTTCCAGGACTTCAGCTGCATGACTGTTCTGATAGTTTGACTTCTCATCTGATGCCAGCTGTCGCAGGGTCATCATTGCCAAAAATGAGGCAGCTTTTGTTCCATAGGTCACGGTCGCTAGGACTTGGTCCTTGATAGGCTGATTTAAGGAATCTCGCCATACGATTTTTTGAAAGTTTTGGTCGTCTTTATGTACCCAAATTTGACGGAACATTTTTTCAATATCTGCAGTGAAAGCGTATTGATATTGTCGCCATTTTATGATAAGTGACTGCAGATCCTGTTGAAGATTGGGACCACGTTTCATGACGTCATTTAAGCTGTATCCTGTAGACGTTTTGGCTGAACCATTGAACACTACTCTGAATTTTGTTGTTGTCGATTCCGTCTTTTCTATCCCGTGATGTGTGAGGTAAAAGTCAGGTTTCGAGTTATATGTGGCGGGATGCATGTGTCCCAATGATTGATATTCATGCATGAATGATTTATAACTTCTTTCGAGCTCTGAATCCTTTGTGAATTTGCGCTCTAATGATTTGAATTGTGCTACAGCTCTATTTTTTGATAATCCCAAGTTGACAACGAAGTCAGTTTTTAAGGGAAGCCGAACCTGATATTTTCCGTCCTCTCTTCGCGTGGTGGTATCCTTGTAGTACTGAATACACTCTTGATCCTCGAATGATAAATTTGATTCCTCAGTGATGTCTTCAATTTCCCAAAATTTATGTATTTCATCTAATTCGTTGATAACTACATTGCAATGTAATGTCCTTGCACATCCGCTCAGAATCCACCCAAGGCGCGTACTTTGCGCTATAGGCGACTCCTTTTGTTCCCCTCTACAAATGCCTTCTAATAAAATTGATGAGTAAATGTCGGCGCCGAACAAAATGTCTATGGGACGGCTAATGTTGAATTCTGGATCTGCTAGAGTTACATGATTAAGGTACGACCAGTCCGGCTTGGCAAATGAATAAGTCGGTAGGTTCTTGATAAGGTTGTTCATGATAAGTACATCCGATTGAAATTCAAAATTAGTTTGCGTGGAAACGCATTTGATACTGAGGGCTCCTTTGCAGTGGTTTTGTTTGATACCTACTCCAGAGATTACGCCCTTATATCTTCGGCGGGGTAATCCTAACAACTGGGCTGCATTTTCGGAGATGAGGGATACTTGTGATCCTTGATCGAGGAGCGCACGCATTTTTATAAAAGTACCATCAGTTTTTTGGACTTTAATGATAGCTGTGGCTAAAATGATTTCACGTAATTCAGGTTGAAGTGATACGTGTGAACTTCGAACCGTCTGGCTCTGCCCCTGTTTAGTTATGCTTACAGTCGCATTTCTTGAAGTCATCGCCCTGACCTCGTTGCTATGTTTTGCAAACGCAAAATGCAGTAATGTGTTGTGCGCCTGATTGCACTCGCGACATCGTTTACTAGAAAGACAACCTTTTTCATGGTGACAGTAAAGGCAGTTTTCGCATAACTTTAGCCTTCGTACGGTCCTAAGTTTTGATAATGGAGACATTTCACGGAATTCAATGCAATTAAATATTCCGTGATTATTCGTATTGCACATTGCACATTTGACAAATTTTGTAGCATGATAGACATTGCCGTTATTAGGTTGTGCAATGGTACGACCGGCCTGTTTATGATTTGAAAATGATTGATAATTTGGACTGCTTTTCTGTTCCAATTTTCTACGTGAAGATTCCATGGAAGTGATTCCGGAAAACGCCGGTATTTCCATACTGGGTGTAGTCCTTTCTCTGTGTGAGACAGACCACAACTTTCTATTGATGGATTTGATAATGTTGTTAAAAGTTTGCTCAGCTTGATAAAACTGGCTGTCATACTCCGGGTTTCGTCCTGCGAGTTCGCTATCTAACTCCCAGTGCAGGGAATCAATTGCAGTCCAACGAGATTGAACAGAACGCAGCAGATGTTCAAACTCCCACTTTTCTGATACATCGTCTAAATGTATGCTGGAGATGGTATGCTCGAAGGCCTGTAAATTACTGCATTGCTTCCGAAGCATTGCGTCCGTCTCGCTGTTCTGACCCCGAGACTCCTGCCCTGAAGTATTCGGCATCGCTAAGCTGACCGGTTTGTTTTCCCTTTACAACTGATGTTGCTCAAGTAGTAAGAGTATGGAAAGATCTTACTTGATAAGTGATGAGCGCGGATTACGACTTAGCTCCACCCGCACACGACGTGATGGAAACGAGCCTGCTGATCCTGTGTCTGATGACAGCTACTGGTGATGTGGTAGTTTTGAGCGTGCCCTGCCCAATCCACTGATGATGATGATGATATTCAACGGAACTGCTTGCTCACGTTGAGAGATGATAATTAAATTGTTCCTCACTTGTAACACTATGTCACGTATTGCCACGCACACGATTCACTAGAGTCACACGCGAGGGGGGCAATTAGATCAAAGTTTAAAAAAAGGATGTACGGTCGCACACCCGGGTTGATATTTGTGATAGGTTGTGGAGAGAAAGTCACTGCTAAACTTTGATTGATATATTTGATATAAAGTACTTTTAATGATAATTGATATTGATATTGATATTTAATGATAATTGATATTGATACTGATAATTAATGATAATGAGCCGCGCGGCGTGTTCGCCGATCGATTGCGTACTGATTCTGGTTTGGTTGCTTATGGGTAAAGTGCAACGCGGCGGGAATTATGTAGGTCGATGTGCGAGGTGCCTCGTACAAATATATTGTAGTAAGCTTCACTTAACATTTAGTGTTTATTTCATGTCAATCGGTTCATAAATAAAAAAGTTATTTCAATTTAAAGAATCACGGCGAACATTTTTAACGTACAGAGTACGTACTACACGCCTCGCGCCTGACCGTCCGTGGCTATATAAAGCGCGCTGAGAGCCGGCGCGCCGCTGCCATAAGGATTCAGTTATTCAAAATATGCTGCCCGAAAAGTCACTATTCCACGCGAACGAAGTCGCGGGCACAGCTAGTTAAATAAATAAATGTAATTAAATAAATAAATGTAAGAGATAACGACATAATTTAGATCCAATACAAGTAAATTTTAGTGGCGAGATCCATCATCAGAACTGTACACTCGATATAATGGACAGGGCCACGTTATCGAGAGACGATCGAGTTCAATTTGGATCGATCGATCGCACTCGTATTAAAATGCTTTTCAACCGATCCGCGTTCTAGTCGTTTCGCCGACGCCGACGGCAGATTTTCGTGCAGCCAGTTTAGATAGTGTAAGATATGTGGTATTGTGCACAGTGTAAGTTATCGAGTTGAGAGTGAGAGTGAGAGTGAGAGTGAGAGTGTGAGTGTGTACGCGTACCGTATCGGGCGGGTCGCGCGAGCCGCGCGTGCGCAGCCGCAGGTGCAGGGGGCTGAGGTACTCGCCGGCGGGCACCGGCACCGCCTCCACGCCCACCACCAGCCCGCCGCCCGTCATGTTGCCTGCAATCCTGCAACGCACACGTTACTCTCCTACGTGGATACCATACCCCCCACTAATACAACGAGTATTGACGAGGGATGAAGGGCCGACACACCCGACGATAACTTCACGAGACGGATCCGTGCCTGTTTTTTTATGTGATAACTTTAAAATACGAGCAAGACCACCGGCTCGAATCTTAACAAATTAAAAAAAAAAAACATACCACTCATACTCCTCCCCTACTTAGACACGGGAAGACCGAGTACCACCGCGTAGCATCGTATTGCACCCGTAACTCTGATCATACATGAAATTTGACCGGCAACCAGGTCTCTCGAACCGGAACAGAGCAAGTAACAAGTTGCGGTTACGTGTTTTGGTATTACCTGATATAGGCTGTGAGCGGCGCGTGTTGCGGGTGCTCCTGTGCCGGCGTGGTGGCGGGTGTGGCGGGGGAGGCGGGCGCGGGGCGCACGCGCAGTCGCACGAGCGCGCGGGTGGTGTGCGGGGGCAGCGCCCAGCGGTCGCGCGGCGCCGCCTCGCCGCCCTCCGGCAGCGCCAGCCCCAGCCACGCGCCCGACGAGTACACCTCGCGGACCTGCACGCACACACGCGCACAATCAGCTGCCGTGCGGGTCCCGGCCGCCGCGCCGGTCGCGCCGGTCGCAACATCGAAAGAGGCGCAATTTACGTTCATAACGTCGGTCGGGTGAACTACAATTAAAAACTCGATGATGCTGTCGCCTCGCTCTAACGTTTACTGTCGCTTCGTCGCGTCGGCAGGTACTCGACGCATAGGGGGCCACTGGCGAGCCACCACCACTCGCACACTGTACTTACTTTATATAATAACATAAAGTGTTGAGAAAGGATCGCCGGTGAGGCGCGGGCGGTGGGCGGTGGGCGGTGGTTACCTGTATGGTGGTGTCCGTGGGGTTGTAGAGCGTGAGCAGCGGCTCGAGCGTCGCGTTGTGCGGCACGCGCAGCCCCACCAGCGGCCACACGCGCCACTCGCTCGCCACGCCCACGGCGCTCACCTGCAACATGCGACAACACATATATATCACCGCATTCACTCCCGTCAAGCACAGTATTCCTCCCGACTCGCAACGCCCCAAGCCGAGGTCCGAACCTAAGTGGTGCCCTTGGTGACGTTGTGTATAATTTTAAGTTGTTACCGGTTGAGAGCCGTCTGCTCTCACCAAAAGCCCGTGTAAACGCTGTCAAGGCCATCTGCGGCCAACAGCATAATGTCCAGAAATTTAAATAAACCGTCAAGCACAGCAAAGACAACAGGTGTAACGTGGAGAACTCACCGGGTACTTGTGGAGTCCCCTGGAGGTGTGGATGTAGAGGTGCGCCGCGACGGGGCCCTCGCGCCTGCCCAGGTACACCACGCTGAACGTAGTGTTGCCCTGGGGCGCCAACGTCTGCACCGCAACCACCATACCATACATTATGTATACAACAATACAATGATTATACATTTACACGTAGGGGGGGGGGGGGGGGGTTCAAATAACGAGAGCAAGCAATACTAATAATACCATATACCAATATATATGCATGAGCGACTGATAGCATGCGACTGAATACAAGAATATTTGTTGATGTTGTAAAGTGTTGATAAAGTGAATGTCAAAAACTACTTTATTTTCATAGTATTCATAAGAAATAGATTGAAATTGGATTGCAGTATTGCGCAATGCGTTGGCTGCGTGAAGACGACGCCGACGCGACGCGCTCTTCCGGCAACATCTGCCTGCTGACGTCACCGACTCGGAACAAGTATATCTTACGGTAACGATAACTCGAACCGGCTCATTGTTGAGGCAAAATCATTATTAGCAGCAATATAAATAGTGTTTTATGTGATGTAAGCGACGGAACGAGCTGATGGCCCACCTGATGTTAAGTGGTACCGCCGCGCCGCCACAGACAACAGCAATACCACTTAAGTCCTCTCTACCAAAGTACCAGATGGCTCAAGTCGCGTTGCGTCCATCACCCCGAGACGGGGTTGTTACTTCTCATACGTCTGCAATTTCACCGGCACCCACTCCCTACCTCCGGAACACAGCAATATGGGTGCATCCACTGCTTGGCGGCAGATGATTACCAGGTGTGGTGTAGTATTTTTCCGGGCAAACTTGGCACAAATTCTACTATTACTTAAGTATATTATTTAGTGCGACATATTCTAGTAATTTGACTGTATAAATAATAGATAGAACCAAAAGTCGGCTCTTATATACCTTACATACCGTAGTAATAAGCAAGAGCGGCAAAATTGCGCGCATTTTCTACTTCCAGGCTTTGTCTTGTTTTTAAGCGTCCATTCCCGAGTCCCAATGTAAACGGTATGTCATTCTCATTTGCTAATCAAATGTAATAATGTTTTAATTATGGTATGCTTTCAAATGAATATGACTGACGTCATTGTGGATCGATCCGGGCGATACCATCGATACCTTCAGTCAGGCGGATGCAGGCACCTACCTACTCGTTACGTAAACCACTCAAACTTGGAGATCACGATATATCTAAATGAATAATGTTAACACCTATGATGTTAACACATATAATATTCTCTAGCACTGTTTTAAGTACAGTGTTGTGTGTGTGTGTGTGTGTGTGTGTGTGTGTGTGTGTGTGTGTGTGTGTGTGTGTGTGCGTGCGTGCGTGCGTGTGCGTTCGTGCGTGTGCGTGCGTGCGTGTGCGTGCGTGTGCGTGCGTGCGCGTGCGTGCGTGTGCGTGTGCGTGCGTGCGTGTGCGTGCGTGTGCGTGCGTGCGTGTCATGCGTGCGTGTACGTGCGTGTGCGTGCGTGCGTGTGCGTGCGTGCGCGTGCGTGCGTGTGCGTGTGCGTGCGTGCGTGTGCGTGTGCGTGTGCAACGTTAACAGGCGCCGTAACGGACGCGTCGCGTCTCGCACAGTCGTTTGCCGGAAGTGGATACAGCCGCTCGATAACCAGTCAACACACGGACGTGACACAGCTCGCATCGCAATACAAGTTTGTGGTCAGAGCGGTTATAAGTTCCAATCTAATCGCGCTCCACATAACTATATTCTACACACGGTTGCCATTATGTGAACGCTGAGCGGAGGGTCTCAGTATACGTCAGGTTATAACGACGTCACCACGCGACGATACCGATGCTCGTGTGACCGACTCGGCAGCTCGACGGACGGGCTTTTAAGTTTCTCGTTTCTTATATCAGTTAATGTGAAATACGGAACCAACCCCCCGCCTTCTTAGGAATATGTACCTGAGTACCTGTATGTTTCAAAAGATAAATATGAATGTACAGATTCCGTGAGCTAACCACACACAGGGTGTACGGGTGGGTGTGTACACTGGGGCAAGGGGATATTGATGACAGTACGGGCCACTAATTACTCATCGGGTCTCATCAACACACAGTTGTAATTTGTGTGCCGTTAAGAATGTTAATTATCAATCAGTCCTCGGTGCTGCATGCCGTGCAATATTGTTACAAAAATGTATGGATATGATTGACAGCGAGGAGATCACCTTGGATTCAAAGAAAGAGGCGTGGAAGTGTGGAGTGGTCCCGGCGACGGAGGCGAGATGTATTGTCTCGTTGGCGGTGTTGGTGATGGTGACGGTGAGCGCGTGCGCGGCCGCCAGCGCGCGCCTCCCGAACGACAGCGCCGCCGGGGACAGCGCCAGCGCGTCCCGCGGCGCGCCGCCCCCGCCCCCGACCCCGACCTCCTCGCCAGACTCCTTGCCCCATTCCTGCGCGTACAGATATAACACATCAACATATACATATCCTGTACTACCATTCACTTGTAAACATATCTTCTAAATAATAATAATAATAATAAAATCTTTATTGGGAACAGACAAAAGAAGACACATAAAAAATAGTGACACGATGGTAACTGCAATAGTTATAGAAAAATAAAACTGTGGCGCAGTTACCAACGCCCACCTCCTAGGACAGAGTACATTTTAATGAGATAGATAGAGATAGATGAGATTAGTTAAATGAACAGTTATCAGAGAAAAACCATACATGTCGAGTCGAAGACAGTAGGATTCTTTGTGCAGATTTTACCTGGATAAGACTACCGCTGTACATATTTATGCATCAACCATAACTGGGCCCCTGATAAAAAAAAATGTGAGCCGTCACGGGACGCCTGGCAGATGTGAAACATCGACATTATTTTGTAAGAAACTAAGTACCCCATCACTAATAATGTTTATGATTTGTCGTAACCTTCAACGGACCAATCAGCGCTCATGACGTGGCGACGCGTCGCCAAGCCAGAAATCGGTTTTACGTGCGGCTATAGATGTTTCACATCAAAAGGGTTTATGTTATATAATTATGTTGTTTTAAGAGCAGTAGAACTCACACCGAGTTCGTCTGGGAAGTACTGCCACCATGCCCATTTCTGCCGCCGAGCAATAACGCATTCGCGTTACTGTGTTCCGGTGTGGTTTCCAGTCAAATTACAGGAACATGAGACATTCCACCTACACGTCTCAGAGTTACGGGCGCATACGACGCGACTTGAGTCTTGTCATACCTCGGAGGGGAGGGCCCAAGTCGCATCGCTTGTTATGGGCCGAAGTTACCACTTAACACCAGGTGGGCCGTCCGATCATTCCGTATCTCAATCACATTACAATAAAACAAAAGTTCACAGCATACGGGCTCCATGATCTGTGTGATTTGGGTTTCTCCACACATGAAGCAGGACTGAAGCTGCATCAGAATTGGTATGAGCTGTTATAGTAGTTTGCTTCATGAAGAGAGCATTATTTGCCCCCGAGCAAGATTGGATATAGCAGTTGGAACGAGTCACTTGTTTCCATTGCTATAAATCATTATATACTTGTTTAGAGTGTGGTGGTCTAGCGGTACTGACCCGCGAGTTTCAATCCGGAGGTCGCCAGTTCAAATCCCGATGTGCACCTATGAGTTTCTGATTGAAAGATTTATGTGTGCAATACCACGTTCTCAAAACGGTGAAGGAAAACATCGTGAGGAAACTGACATGTCCTAGAACTAAAAATTTTAAAGACATGTGTCGAGTGCACGAAAGGAGCCTCTTTGAGGCGCACTTACAATCCTTTCACCACACTGGTACGACAGAACCGGTGACTCGAAGAAGAAGATTATATACTTGTACAAAATAGAAAGAAAACATGCCCCACCTGAAGGGATATCCCTTCGATCAAAGACTCATGAACCGATACTCCTGAAACAAAACAAACAGTATGTTATTAGTCTTATGCTTGTAGCCCAGCCCTACCCTGAATGTGGGATTACCATTATTAAGCAGTGCATAGGGAGTCAAAAAACGCAAGTATTGTGAACATCTGGCGCACGCGTTTACCCGCGACGCGACGCGACGCTGGCGGCATGCGTGCGTGTGCGTGTGTGTGCTCCCTCGGAGACTCCACAAGCTCGTCGCGAACCCGAAATACCGTAAACATAACTAAACAAAACGACAAACACGTCCCGGCCCCGATCTAAAATAACATCGCCACAGCCGCACCGCCCCGCCGCACGCACTACAACTTATTGGTGCTATTCCACAAATGGCATTCATTGAGCACAATTTTACCTAGGAAAACTAAATAGAAATTTGCATAAAAATTACTGAATGTACTATTGTTATTGTTTCAATTATAAAATCGATTTTACCATTCCCCTGACTTTTTCCCTGGGCAGAGAATTTGGTATTCAGCGATGTATCCAGCAATGTCAACACAATAACATAACACCACACTATTTTACGATACATTTTGATAATATTTTGCAACCATTCACTGCTGCTTTACATGTCTCAACCACAAAATTATTATAAGGTATTTTTGTTAAATTATTATCTCACGAGACTTGCGATCGCCAAATCGTGAACTACACAGATTAAAAACTATTTATTTGATATATAATGTGATTAAATGAACGAATGAAAAATAATTTGACTTTGACAACGGAAATATATGTACTATGAAGTATATATAAATGTGTGTGTGTTTTGTTTGCACTGTGCAGTGCTGTGAGCAGCGAGCACGGCCATAAGAGGGGTCGAACTGAAGTAGCAATATCATGGAGGTAGTATGTACTCTATGAGCAATATGTAGTTTTCTGTCTCGCTTTACTAGGTTTAGGGCATCTAGCAAGTCATCACAATCTTGCATTCAGGACCCCAGCCACACTTTGCGATCAACACGCTGGAAAGTTTACTTTAAAATATACGATGCACCATCAATGCCGTACCTTACCCCCTCGTAAATTTTTCCTACTGCAGATTATCATCATCATCATCACATCAGCCGGTATAAGTTCACTGCTGAACTTGCTAAGCCCCCGCAAAGATTTCCATACTGAACGGTCTTCAGCTACCTCCACCCACCGATTTCCTACGATCTTGATGATGTCATCAGTCTATCGGGTAGGTGCATCCACTATCCGCTGCAAATATTATAGGCTTATTATTACAAGAGCAGCAAGCTCACGCACATTAAATTTTTAAAATTACATAAACGCGTTTATACTTTCTTCCTTTTCTCATGACTATGGCTTCATAATCATCATGAGACAAGGAAGACTAACATTTACTTCCTATTCCGTTGCACATAAATTTATTCCTTGTCGCTCGTTTATGACCATACTACCATACCAATATTCCACACGAGCTTGAAAATTTGTTCATACAATAAAATTATTAATACGTGACAATGGCTTACCCAACAAGCTGAACCAGAAAAAAAGGCGACTTGAATTTATGAATGGCAGGTAATCATGGCAACACAGAGCATTTACAAGGATAGCTGTGCTAAAATAGGTTAACGCATAACAGTGACATTGTAATGTTCTTGAGCTAAGAAAGAACGAATAGACATTAAAAAAAAAAAAAAAAACTGACATTCTGAGTACAAAATTTCTTGCACAATATTGTGCTGTTTGTGTTATTGTAGTTAACATTTTGTTTTGGTCTTATTGCACTAATGGAACTTCTAACTTAGCCACCTGATAAATACGCCTTACCTCTTACCTGCCCTTTAACTCTAGTTTTCGTCTAGCCAGTAGCCTAGCAAAGCATTTCTTTATAGTTTGTGCAGCTAAACTGCTTAGTCTAGCTAGGTCAGAGATATATTATATTGCGAATTCATGTTTTTAATCTAATTTAATATTTATTGGACCTCAAATTCCATGATCTAGCTAGAGAATCCATAACACAATTAAGATTCTTTGAGCGAGGAACTAGTTTCAAAGAGTAGTGTTCAAAACAGTATTCAAAAACGAATCTATACAACCAAAAAAAAAAATGCAAAATATGTCGGTCGGGCGGCGGTAACATGTTGTTTTCTAGGTAGGAAGTTGTAAAATACAATTTGTATATACATAATCAACTAGAGTTCCTAAAAGAACATGGAAGTTAATTGTAAGTATCTTCACGTACACGGCCAGCTTACTCTTGAATGTGAACCTGCTGAATGTCGGATCTATTTATGTTTCAGCTGATAATGAAGAAGAAAGCATCATCGTGTATGGTGAAATGATACACTACGATGAAGATCCCGGTGACAGTGTGCGCCTGGAAGATGATTCAGGAGCGGGAGCGGGTGCTCGGGAGGAGGAGGAGGGCATCGACGAAGAGGACTTTGATATTACTCTGGCGGCTACACACTCGGTGAGTTGCACACACCTCACCAACACTTCACAATATGTATGTAATTTATCGTATAATGAGAGCCCACCTGGTGTTCAGTGGGTAACCTCTGCCTGTAACAACGGATGTGACTTGGGTCCTCCCCTACTAGGTACGACAAGACCCAAGTCGCATCACATGGGCCCATAACTCTGAGACGTGTAGGTGGATTGTCTCATGTGCCTGTAATTTCACCGGCAACCACACCTTTCAAACCAGAACACTAACCTGAATGTGTTACTGCTCGGCGGCAGAAATGGGCGTGGTGGCAGTATTTCCCCGTTTTGTACTGATTAAGCTAAAGCTGAAACTGGAATATACTAAAAGCTTCCTGTGATGATATCAAATGGTTTTGATGGTGTTCCCAGTACATGGGTGAGGAGCTGCAGGATGTGAGAGGGCAGAATGTTCTGGAGGCCGGGTGGCGCGGCAAGGTGCCAGCCATGGTTCACCCCACTTGCGTGTTCCCCGGGGAGACGGTGCCCTTCCTCCTCACAGACCGGGACAGTGCACACCTACTAACTGAAACTATCAACAAGGACCGGCTATTTGCACTTCTTTGCCCAGAGTAAGGAAATACTATTTTTCAATTTTTGTCTCAGTAATTTCTGTTAATTTAATTCACTCGTTTGCGCGCGTCGCCCCGCAAAGTACGCACGTATTGGTATGAGGTCGTTTACATCGCCAAATGTATATTTGGATCTACCCTCAGTTGCGTCTCCCGTGTTGGACGAGGTCCCTAGACTTCGATCCAGGGAAACGAACATGAGTGATGAAGAGATTGCGACTTGGATGAGTTTAATGCCCGTGAAATGAGTGTATAAAGTGCTGTCGGTGAGACATATATTCGTTGGAACCGGAAGAGAGACAAAGTAAGTCGTACAATAAATCTTCGCTGAATGAACAAGAAAACGATAATTCAACCTTGTTTGAAGTATGCATGACATCAAATCAGTTGTTGCGAAACATATAGGTCTCGCAAAGTTATTGAAATTCCACAATATCCGGACCATTACGCATATGTAATACAAAAGCACTTATGAAGTTTTGATGAAATTAGAGAGTAATGATGCCAATCTCGCTATCTCTGTCGGTGCTCACTACAGACATACATATAGGTATATCAGTAGGTCGTCCCCTCGTTAGTTGAGTGCGCAGTGTGTTGCAGCTCGAGCGGACAGCACCTGAGCGGGTACGGGGTGCTGTGCGAGGTGTACCAGGCGGCGGGGGCGGAGGCCGAGGCGGGGGCGCGGTTCAAGGCGCGCGCCGTGCACCGGTGCCGCGCCCACCTCACGCAACAACAAGCGTTCAATGATTACGAAGCTTACAGGTAAACAACTTACTTACTTACCATACTGACAAACTATCTATATCAGTGTGTATTTATTCTTCTTGAAGAAGGAGTTCATCAATAATGGCATAGTGACACACGGGCCTACTCTCGGTTTACGAGACTGTAATACAATACAGATTGGTAATCGCAACGTTTGTTGTGTGACACGCCGCCCCTGTGCCCCCCCGCCCCCTCGGTGAGGGGAGACATTGTTACAATGTTTACCATGTATAAAGTGAGTGATGAAGTGTTGTTGCAGGATGCGGTTCTTCGAGGTGGTGGTGCTCCCGGAGGTGACCCTGGCGGACCCTCTGCGCGCGAGCCGGCTCGCCTGCCTCAACCCGCACCGCCGACGGGACGCGCAGTCAGTACCTCCGTCCGTTATTATGTAATACGTATCCTCCCCTACTTACGTAATGAAAGTTATTCTCAGTTTCACGGAATTGCCGCCATAACTGGAGGCGTGCAAGTGGTGTGCAGGTGCCTGCAATATCATTGTGTACAGTAAACGCAAACGCGTCATTGCTCGGCGCGGCGGCAGGCACGAATAGGTGGATTGTCAGGACGTCCCCGACTTACCGCCTACCTTATCTTGGATTAAACTAGACGTATGGTGGGGTGGGTGTGTTGGCAGGTGTGTGTCTCAGCGCGCGGTGCGTCGGCTGGACGCGGCGGTGACCGCGTGGCCGCGCTTCCTGTACGACGTGTTCGAGCTGACGCACATGCGGCGCACCATCACGGAATACTTCGCGCACCTCGGCATCGGTGAGTGCACCCGCCGCACCCGCCGCACTCGCCGCCACACCAGCCACAGCTCCGGCTCAACGTGCCGCAATGTACACTCTAACTTTGTTGACTCTCCTCTCGTTGAATCTGGGTGCGAACTCTGCGATGTAGGTCGTGGGTTCGATTCCCACCCGGGCCAAACATTTGTAACGTTTGAACGTAAATATTTGTGCTTTGTCTTGCTGTTAATATATATTGTAAGTACCAACGTATTTATCAGTCGCTGGTGTCATAAGTAAAAGCTGTGCATAGTTTGGGGCTAGTTGCCGCATTGTGTGTAATGTTCGTCAATATTGATTCATTTGTTAGGTAGGATAATGTCAGTGATGCGTCGGTTACAGGTGTAACTGGCCAGTGCAAACAAACACAATGATATGTAGGTACACGTGTTACATATAAAAAAACACATGTTACATATAAAGAGCAATAGAACCCGCCAAGTTTGTCCGGGGAAGTACTGCCACCATGCCCATTTCTGCCGCCAAGCAGTTACGTGCAGCGTTACTGTGTTCCGGTTTGAAAGGTGTGGTTGCCGGTGAAATTACAGGCACATGAGACATTACCACCTACACGTCTCATAGTTACGGGCGCATACGATGCGATTTGGGTATTGTCGTACCTAGTAGGGGAGGACCCAAGTCGCATCGGTTGTTATGGGCCGAGGTTACCACTTACCAGATGGGCCGTCGGCTCGTTCCGTAGCTACATAACATAAATATATGTGAGTGAACACTTTATAGTATATGTGTTGTGGCAGGTCGGCTCGTCCCCGAGGAGCCGGTGTCGCTGTCGTTCTGGACGGCGCGCAACCTCACCGGGCTGGGCGAGCGCGACCGGTTCGCGCTCTTCACCGTCGACAACGTGCTGCTGCGGCTGCACATGGAGTGCGCGCTCATATCCCGCGTGAGTGCGCCGCACACAGCACCTTGCGGTGCGGTGTGCACGACACCTCCCAACACGTGTCGAGTTGATCCACCGTGCTATCTGTTGCATGATCCAAATAAAAACTGATCGAGTATCCACATCCAGTTGGCGAGGTTGTGTGTACGGGGAGGGGAGTAGTAGTAGTTAGTAAGGATAGTATTGTGTTGTGTTGCAGAAGAGCGTGGTGTGCTGTTCGAGCTGCAGCGCGGAGCTGGCGCGCCGCGAGCACGTGTTCGCGATGAGCAGCGACGGCGTGCACTCCACCTACACCAACCTCGGTGAGACCACCACCGGCACCACCACCAGCACCACCACCAGCACCAGCACCAGCACCAGCACCTGTAGCCCCCCAACACAACAACACATTTATTTGATAATATATACTTGCATTAGGTTGTGGTTGAAGGTTGAAGGTTGATTTGTATCATCTTAGCAAACAGCCGCAGATCCCTGATTTTGTAAGAGTGATATTCTATTTGATCAGGTGGGCGATGTTAAACGCGTCCCCAGTGCCCCAGTGCCCCAGTGCCCCAGCAGGGCAGGGCGCGGCTGCCCTTTTTGCTATCAATTTGTATTGTATTACTCGAGCTTGAAGAGTTTGTCCGATTTATCTCGGATTGGATTGTCATCTTCACTATCACAAGTATAATATAAAACTAGCTGCGCCCCGCGGTAAGTCATCCCACGGGAACACAGCACTTTTCCCTAATCAAAGAAGCCTTTAAATGTTATTTCAGGATATATTTTTATTTGTTTCTAACGTAACCCAGTGTTATTTGCAAAAATATTGAAACTACACGCACACGCACACGGCTTGTCTACGATTTGATTATAGTCTTATGTGTATATAGAGTTTTATTTTGAATTACGTCGGTGCATGGATTTGCGAGAATTGTATGTATACTTAATACGAATGCATCATACTATATTGTTGAATATACTATATAAATGTTGTGTACAACAAACAGGCGGGTACATGCACGAAATAGTGACTGTGACGGAGGCGCTGAACACGGTGCTGCAGGGCGGCGCCTCCAGCGAGTACAGCTGGTTCCCCGGGTACACGTGGACCATCGCGCTGTGTCGCCGCTGCATGGCGCACGTCGGCTGGAGGTATCGCGTCTCCGACAGTGCCTACTGGCGCCACTAGCACCAGCATCTGCGCCTGCGCCTGCGCAGCTAACCTTGTGTTGTCCGGTGACAGGTTCGACGCGCTGAAGCGCAGCCTGCGCCCGGCGCGCTTCTACGGGCTGTGCCGCAACTACCTGCAGCCGCACGAGCGGGACGAGCGGGACGAGCTGGACGAGCGGCGCCCCGTCGACCCCTCGTAGCGGCCTCCACATTCTCTTTAAGTAAACCCCCTCATGCCACTACGTCCGACCTCCGACATCACAGCGTGTGAACGGGCCGTCACTGTTTGTGAAGTTACGACTGATCACGTATAATTGTAAAGTCATTTGTGAAAATGTTGATGTGGCTTTACCATTTATATAAAATAATAACTTTTAGTCATTTGTGTTTAAATAGATTTATATTGTTTAGTTCAATATTAAAATAAGTAATGTCATTGGTGTAGTTTTATTACAATAAATTAAAATTAAAAAACCTTTTTTTAAAACAAGCTTTTAATTGATTGGAGCAACCGAGTTTAATTCGGATTCGTATTCTCAGTAATCCCTTTCATTTGATTGATCTATTTTATTGATTATAGGAGTGCATTGAAAATAATAGTCCACCATCTTGGATATTCCGCCATGTTGGATTTAGAATGACGTCACACAGCTAACCATGCATTGTCATCCAAATTAAACCGTGTACAACATTTCAGCTCAATTGTTTGAAGATATATGCATTAAAATTGAGTTGCAAGATTCCACCCGAACATACTTAGTTACATACATTGCAAGTTAAATAAAGCTTGTAAAATAGCTGCCGTTGACACGCCGGCGCTGCGCCGGCGCCGCGCCGAGTGCAGTCGCCGTGTAGTCCTATATTGTAAATAACGCATAACAATAATCACAATGTTGACATGTTAATTCAACTAAAACGATTTGAAACAAAATCATTTTTTACAATTTTTGTCTGTCTGTCTGTTTGTTCCGGCTAATCTCTGAAACGGCTGGACCGATTTTGACGGGACTTTCACTGGCAGATAGCTGAAGTAACAAGGAGTAACTTAGGCTACTTTTCCGAGGGGTAAAATAGGGGTGCGTGATAAAACCGAATTCCACGCGAACTCTCCCCAAATATAAATACATTTTGACACTCATTGAAGTGACAGTGCGGGCCTGCTCACAATACATGCACAACTTGTATACATAATACTTAATATATCTGAAGCTAAATATTCCCAAGTAGTTTTGTATAATATACAATACAAACTAAACATATTATTACATACATAGAATATATATTAACACCCAGACACAGAACAAACATCCATGTTCGTCACAAATGTTTATCCTGGCTGGGAATCGAACCCACGACCTACAGTGCAAAGGCAGGGTCACGACCGACTGAACTGTGAGACCAGTCAATATTATATATGTACTGTGTTAACTAACAAGTGAGTGAATATGCACTTTGACCGTTAGCTTGTTACTTATAGCGCAAGCTGGTTTCCGCAACTAGGCCACTAGGGGACCCTTTTTGCGAGATAACTGTTAGCTTATAAATAAAGTATTACAATGTTGAACAGTTAATACAACAAGTTAATTCAACAAATGAAAAAGAAAAATATTACTTATGTTAATAATATATGTAAACATCCATACAAACAACAATACATTTAGTTTTAGTAAGATACTGCACTATCTGTGATCTGGAAGTGACCTCCTGCCGTAGGCAGCTACACAAATATAATAACATTATAACTCTTCTTCTTCTTCTTCTTCTTCTTGGAGTAGTCTTGTGAGTAGCATGCCTTCAAGCTGGATCATTTCACATTCAAGTATAGCCGTGTGAGTGCATGTGTGTATGCGCGGGCGCGGGCGCGGGCCCCTGCACCGCGTACTGTGCGTGCGGCTCCGGGTGGGGGGGCCCCACACCCACCTCGGTTTGCTTCTTGCGCGGGCCTTTCTTCACAGACTTTTCTAAATAAAGAATACACATTATCAAAATAAATTAATGATATGTAAACATTTACGCCAGCCAGTCAGCAGCCAACTCTTAGATGTAAAACAAAACATAACAACATTACAAACATAACCAAATGATGTTTACACAGATAATATCATTATTAAAATACACCCCATTTTTTTTATTTTTTATTTAATACATTTACGGAACGAGCCGACGGCCCACCTGGTGTTAAGTGGTAACCTCGGCCCATAACAGCCGATGCGACTTGGGTCCTCCCATACTAGGTATGACAAGACCAAAGTCGCATCGTATGCGCCCGTAACTGTGAGACGTGAAGGTGGAATGTCTCATGTGCCTGTAATTTGACCGGCAACCACACCTTTCAAACCGGAACACAGTAACGCGAATGCGTTACTGCTTGGCGGCAGAAAAGGGCATGGTGGCAGTACTTCCCCGGACGAACTTGGCGAGAGTTCTACTGCTCTTAAAATTGAAGTGGAGTGAGTTGGGGGGGCAGTGAGTGACTCAGGACATGTTGCAGTGACACAGTTGTATGAATAACATACATCAGATCACTCCTAATTAAGGGTGTAGGAACACATAAGGAGTCTCCCCCCCAGCGGGATGTGACACAATGAGTCAGTAGCCTCTGACCCGTCATCCGCGACACATTCAAAGTCAAAGTCAAAGTCAAAGTCAAAAACTTTATTTCCATAGAATTCATAAAGAAATGGCTTGGAAACGTCAATATTCAAAACATAAGGTCACGCGTACTTATCGATAAGTTTGACGCCTGTTCAAACCCTATCCGACCCTCCATGGGGAAGAACAGACAAGAAACCCCTAATGGAGGGATTCCTTTCTTTTCGCGAGCACGATCCTTGTAACAATTGAGTACTTAGGTCTATGTTACATTTATGACTACATAATATACTATTACAGGATGTTTTGTGTGTCGTTGAGCAGAGCGACATCAGACCATGGGGATTTATCATTTATATAATCATTTACAGTGTAATAAGCTTTACTTACCAGACCCTTCTTTATGTATGACTTGAATTTTTGGGTCGGAAGCTTCGTTGCTTGTTCAGGAAGTTTATTATAAAAGTTTACACAATTTCCCATAAAAGATCCGTTGACTTTTTGCAATCGGAATCTTGGAATGTTTAATTTATTTTTGTTTCTAGTGTTCTTGGTATGAACATCACTTTTTTTCTCAAAACTAGATATGTTTTTATGAACATATAATAAATTTTCATATATATACTGTGATGACACTGTAAGGACATTTATTTCTTTGAATTTTTCTTTCAGAGAGTCCCTTGATTTCATTTTATAAATTGAACGTATAGCTCTCTTTTGTAAAACAAATATGGCATGGATATCTGCTGCTTTCCCCCAAAGCAGGATACCGTATGTCATAACACTATGAAAGTAACTAAAATAAACTAACCTAGCAGTAACTTCATCCGTTAGCTGTCTTATTCTACGTACCGCGAATGCGGCTGAACTAAGTCTGGAGGCAAGTGCTGCGATTTGATCACCCCACTGTAGCTTTGCATCTATAGTTAAACCCAAAAACACAGTGGAACCAACAAGATTAAGCACTTCTCCATTTATTTGTATATTAGCCGACATTTGCTTCACATTTGGCAAAGTGAATTTAATGCACTTAGTTTTGTTAGAATTGAGTAAAAGATTGTTCGATATGAACCAATCTAAAACTTTAGATAGTGACGCATTTACACTATCGTAATTATCTTTATATCTGTCAACTTTAAATAAAAGAGAAGTGTCATCAGCAAAAAGGACTATATCACACAAAGTATTCACAAAAAAAGGGAGGTCGTTGACATAAACTAGAAACAAAAACGGGCCCAGTATTGAACCTTGCGGCACACCCATGTCAATAGCGGAACCTGTAGACCTTTCATTGTAATAGGTAGTGCATTGCACTAATAAAGAGGTTCAATAATGATGTGGTATCAACTCATATCCACCCATGTATACCCCTTAACAGGCATTATGTGACATGATCTGTTGTTACCTGCGGTGGGAGCCTTGTTGAGTGGTGCATAGGGCAAGTCATTGCGCAGGATGTTGTGCAGGGTGCTGCGAGGCAGGCGCAGCGCGAGGGCGCGCGCGCGCAGCGACAGCGTCGGCGCCGAACGCACCGATGCCGCCACTTCAGATATGTGGTTCTTTCTGATATGACACACAATACATTCGGATAAATTATTTAGATACAATAATGAAAATGGCCTGACCAATGAACTGAATATATATGTTGCCAAGGTTGATCAACTCAAGTCATATTCTATAATTAATTCTTCTACTTTATAACAAAACTAGGTGAAGCAATTTGATGTAATATAGATACTTGACCTGTTTACTGGTCTGCCAGTCCTGGGAGCATCACAGACATTACCCGTTGAAAACAGTTTACGCTCCCAGGCAAAGAGTGTTGTTTTGGATGGTGGATCTCGACTGAATCTTCTTCTGAAGTTGTGTTTGATCTGCAACACAAGTACAATAACTTTCATGTAATATTACAAGGCTCTGAATAATCACCTTGAATTAGGCAGCTGAAGGACACTCTAAAGCTAAACATACTTACTTCACTGATAGTAGTATTGGTATACTTCCTGTCGTGCACCCACACGGCAGCCACGAGCCTCTCTTCTATACTGAAGTTGGATGTGTCTACTGCGGGCTTCTTCGCTGCCTTTTTACTCGCGTCGCTTTTCTCGGTTTGTGATTTTAACTTTTTCGTAGCAGATTTCTTAGTTTGTAAGCATTCGGTCACTTCGGTGCAAGTTTGAGGCTCTTCAACAGTATTGTCACGAAGCGGTTGCGCATTACATTCTACAATTTGCGGTAAAACTTGATGATATTGTCCTTCAGGGATAGTGTTTAAACTTTGTAGTTTGGAATCTTGTATGCTGATAGGACATTGTTGATATGGGTTGCGGTGATATAGCTGTTGATTTGGAAAATGGTACATTACGACAATTAAACGATTTAACACAAAAAGACAATAAAGTTTCGAATTTGAATTAAATGTAAACACTAAATAACGTTCATTCAAACAAAAGTAATCAATAAACAATGGATGAATAGGATAAGGAGGGGATGATTGTGAGTGACAATGACAGTTACAACTACAAACAATGTGACATCAACTAACACCAATGTACGTACGAATATTAAACGGTAGGTAACGTCTTAAAATTAGATAGCACTAGCCATGAAACAATGTCAACCAGCTCCACAAAAGAAGACTTCAATGATTGAGTATCTTCTAAAACCTTAGTTATGCTAGAGAAATAGCTATTAAATGTCTCAGCAACATCTGTTTTATTTGTAAAAGTTTTGCCATCAATAATTAAAATAATATTGTCGCGTGTTTTAAATTTACCTGTTTCATTGTTTATAATTTTCCAGGTCGCATTAATTTTATTTTTAAAATAGATTTGGCATAATGACAGACGTTTTTGAAAATTTTAGAGTATTTTTTTACCATCAAAATGAAAGAAGCGTCATGCAGCATGTACTGCTTTGCAGCATACAGTTCATATAATTGATTTCTACTTGTACATATACCAGATGTGGTCCAGTCATCGATACTACAAACACAAACTCTGTTGCATTTCAATCAGATCTGGTGCCACTGAAAACCAGCGCTGAAGTAGCCGCCCCTTGAACATGCTGAGTGGTAGCCTTTTTTGTTGTTACAAACCCAATTTTCTTTTATTTGTACTTTTATTTAATATATCGGCTCCACTCAGCTTGCACCAACAATACTTCTACATTTTAATTATTTTTTAAGGATTTAGATAAATGAATAATGATCCAATAACACGTTACTTACTTGCAATCAATATTATTTGTTCACAAACAAACTTACTGATGATTTGGGGAACGTTGTCAAGGATTCTTAAAAACTAAAATTGGAATTTTAAATAAAAATTATATGACTACGTCCACGCCGGCGCCGGCGCCGATTTGGAGGCGTTTTAATAATGAATCAGATACAGAACACAGGCAGTACAAGCCGGCGACATAGAGACGGCTGAGTCTGCTATAATAACATTAGTACTGGGAAATGCATCAGTGTATGTTAAAACTACTCTATGCTTAATCTAAGGCAGGGGGTCGAGGGGTATAACATGACTACTTTGCACACAGCTACACCAAACACCATATTGACGGAACAACCTCCTCGTTTGAATAGCAAAATCCAACTGGCTGAGCCGGTTGGTTGTAAAAATATAAATAATTATGTGATATTGGTGGAGAGAGCCGGGTGTTTATTACTTCTGGTGGAGGTGGAGTGGATCTTGATCCACAGGATTTGAACACGGACAAAAATACTCCTCAGTAATAGTGACAAATTATTTTAATAAAGCTATCGACATCTTACAAGTAATATAGGAAAGTTTTCCGTCACCAAATAATCATCTTCAAATATCACAGCCACGTTCAGTTCGAACTCTGAAACAAAGCACACATTCTGAACTATATACCTGCCACGAAGTCCCAATGTCAGGCAAGATCAGAAGTTAACGCTGTACCTCTATCTAGATTTGTGAAAGGTAGCTTTTATTTCTAACAGAATGTAACCGAAAAGATCAAACACTCTTGAGCGATCACCATGTCGCAAATGAAATCAATTGTTTTTATTTGCTAGATGTATGCTCGTACAAAGGTCTCAGTATCAATTGTGAGATATACACACTTCACCGTTTAAACTCGGCATGCAAATATTATATAACTAACCTAAAGAAAATGAATTGAGTAAGTACATATTAAAAAAAATGAGTAATTCAAAAAGTAAGCAAGTAAGAGGAGAGTGAAAAGGTATTTTCTAGGCGTGCATGCTACATCGTAGACCACATCGTCACTTAACATCAGGTGAGATTGCGGTCAAATGCGAGACTATCCCTGATAAAAAATACATTATAATTGTGTCCAAACAATGTAACACATACAAACAATCATTTTTGCAAAGTCAATAGAGTTAAATAATATAAGTTGTCACAATATGTAACTGTGTACCTATGTAGTTAGGTAGAGTAGTGGTGTGGTGTAGTGGTGTGGTGTAGTGGTGTAGTGGTGTGGTGTGGTGGTTACCTATTTTGAAGTGGACCGTGGTTGTGGTGGGGCAGGTGAAGAGTCGCGGCAGCACCATGTGCAGCGGCAGATCCCGCGCGCGCACCAAGTCGCCCTCGCCCACCTGGATGTTCTGGATCTCCGTCGCTGCAACACCGCACACACGCTACACGCTACACGCTACACGCTACACGCTACACGCTACACGCTACAGCTCTGTACCTCCACACACTCCGCCGCACACAGTCAGGGGCGCATACGACGCCATAGAGGCTGCTCTTGTCGTAGTCTCTTGTAGTAGGCTAGGCATCGCTTCTTATGCGCAGAGGTTATCTACCACCTAACACCAGGCGGACCGTCGCCTCATTCCGTAACTGTATCAATACAAATATGTATATACAATTGGAGTGTCTGTTTGTAATATTAAAATAACCGCTTTTTACTAAGTGCATATGCCTATATACACGGTACATGTACCAAAACACATTTTTTTCAATTTTTGTGTCTGTCTGTTTGTTCTGGTTAATCTCCGAAACGGCTGGTCTGATTTTAACGGGACTTTCACTGGTAGATAGCTGACGTTATAAAGAGTAACTTGGGCTACTTTTCCAATGGATAAAATAGGGGTGCGC
This sequence comes from Chesias legatella, assembly GCA_947359385.1. Lineage (NCBI taxonomy): Eukaryota > Metazoa > Arthropoda > Insecta > Lepidoptera > Geometridae > Chesias > Chesias legatella. Next base: position 9,304,723 of record OX375781.1, on the reverse strand, counting down.
GATAAAACCGAATTCCACGCGGACGAAGTCGAACAGCTAGTAAAAAATAAATGTCATGTGCGCACACACACGTTGCCACCTGAAACACAGCACAGCAACGCGAGTGCCTTGCTGGTCGCTGACAGGTGTTGCAATACCTCCTCGGATGAACTAGGAACAAGTTCTGCTGCTTCAAACCATATACAGATATCCTTGTTGTCAATTTCATGTATTATTATTATCCGGGTGGTTGTATTTGTGCGAGTCGACGTAAGCAGTGCCACCCCGCACCCCGCACCCCCAGGCGCAGCCCCGCAGGCGCAGCCCCGCAGGCTCACCGTCTCTGGAGTACCCCTCAGCGCAGCCGCAGGTCTCCACGCGCACCAGCTGCAGCTCTATAGACTTTATCGGCACTGAGCATTCATCCACGCGGATCTGTAACAATATTCACAATCAAAATGTATAATTTGAACTAGCACGAAACTTATTGCCCGCGGGAGGAACCCCGGCCGCGAGCGATGCGAGGTCCCAGGTTCCGTCCCCGCCGCGCCGGGTACACTTACAGCATAGAGTTTGTATTAGGTTGATGGATGTGTTGTGTTGTGTATACATCACCTGTCAATATGAGTGAGAGCGTGGTGGTCTAGCGGTACTGAGCCCCGAGTTTCAATACGGAGGTCGCCGGATCAAATCCCGACGTGCACCTATGAGTTTTTCGATTGAAAAATTTATGTGCGCAATACCACGTTCCCAAAACGGTGAAGGAAAACATCGTGAGGAAACCGACATGTCCTAGAACTAAAAATTCGAAGACATGTGTCGAGTGCAGGAAAGGAGCCTCTTTGAGGCGCACTTACAATCCTTTCACCACACTGGTTCGACAGAACCGGTGACTCGAAGAAGAAGAAGAAGAAGAGTGTGCGTGTGCGTGTGCGTGTGCGTGCAAGTCAGATTGATGGGTGGGATGGAGCGAGCGCACCTTCCCGGTGATGGGCTTGTCGAGCGGACACACGGTGGAGTGTATCTCTGCGTACACCTGGAAGCGCGGCATGTTGGCGCGCGCGCCGGAGTCCGACGCGGGGGCGGAGGCGCCCGCGCGGATGGTGGCCGGCGTGATCTCGCACCGCACCGGCTTCACGGGGGCTGGCTCCAACTGTAACACAACATAACACACGCACACACCCACTACCCACTACCCACTGAACAATAATTTAAAAATTAAAATTAAAATTTAAAATTAAAATTTTAAATTTAATTTAATTTTTTTTTTTTTTTTTTTCGCAATAATTTGTAGGGGGTAGACTGGAAAGTTTTGCCCCCGACGATTCGGCCCGTATAACCGTAAGGTTGGTCCACCATGGGAGGTGGTGGGTTTGTCCCTACCCACTGAACTACACACAAAGCTCAGTTGTCTTCACTTTTCTCAGTTGAGTGTGAGTGTGATCACTTACACATATTTGTATCTTAGTCCCATAGCAGGCACAAGCTCCGCTTAGTCTGCTGCTAGACAGTGTTGCCCACCCTACCACCACTAAATAATTGTCACTGACTGTGACATTATTTAGTTTCACTTTTTCTATATTTTCCACTAAAACAACAACCATTCAGGCTGCATTGTATACACAGATATAGGTGGTGAATACTTTTGATGACGACATGGACACAAGTTAGTATTTCTGGCCAAATGTATGTATATTTAAAGTAAATATCCCGCCAGGGATATCAGCAACAACTTGAATTTAGGATCTTCTGTAATTAATGTTGTATAATGCAATACATATATGTTTATAATAATATAATGAGTGATATATTCATATTATGAGTTGACCAACACTTTAATGTCAATATATAAATTTTACTTAACCAACTTTCCTGACCATGTGAAAAATATCATGTTGATAAAAGAGTGTTAAAGGTTACTTACTGATGGATGGCACTGAACAAAAAACTGGCAGGTGCCATTCAAGGGCTTATTGAGAAAGGATCTCTTCATGGTGCACTTGAGCACATACATAATGTTGACAAACACCCCGTGGTATGTCTCCAGGAGGCCCGGGTACCCGGGGGACACCGCCTGGCGCGCTCGCAGCGGCATCTCAAACGGGATCTCAGTGGTCCCTGGGGGAATCTTGCCCGGTGGAGCCAGCTCTATACTAGTGTTTAATAAGTTGATGGGCTGAAATATTAAAGGTTACTCTACACTAATCTTTAAATAAATCTAGTTACCATATATATCAGTTTAATTCATTACAACACCAAATAATTAGAAATAAAGATTCATAAAATTGTAATTTTATCAAAATCAGAGTAATTTTAGAGTTAAATACATAGTACATGTTAATAATATTTAGTAAACATGTTGAGGGGTCTATCTGAATCAGATGGTTGGTCCTGTATATTTTCTGAACATTTATATAGATGTATAGATACCTACCTTTATACTGTTGGAGAAAGCTTCAAATATGCCGATATTCTTGGTGCTGACCTGAAGGTTGACAGAACCCTCCATGGTCAGACTAAGTCCTTCGTGGCGCACCTCACTGCTGCTCTCCACAATTGCTACACCGGCTATGGTTTCCTGTGTGTATTCAACATTTACATGTAGCATCTTTCAATTTTTTTTAACATCAGCACATTTTTAGGCTTTCCAAACATGTACTAAAAAAGTTATACAGTCCTAGGTATGTAACTACAATACAGTCTGGGTACGGTGAATTGTGATACTACAGTGACCCAAGTGTTCCTTATTCATAATGAGTAGAATCTTAGTAGGAAGCATATATATATACACATATATATATTTTTTTGTTGAACCTTTCACACAGCGCCAAAGTAAGCTAAGCATAGCTTGTATCATGGGAACCAGACAACTGATATGATACTTATATACTTTTTTTTGTAAAAACATATATATAATACATATAAACACCCAGACACAGAACAAACACTTATTTTCGTCACACAAATTTTTGTGCTGGGTGGGAATTGAACCCACGACCTATAGCGCAGAAGGCACGGTTAATACCAAATGAGCTGTGAGGCCAGGCAAATGTTTTTCAACAAATATTTCCGCACAAAGTTACGACAGAATGTAAAGAAACATGAGAGATAACAGTATCTATCGCAAGGGTTGTATTGTATAGTTTAAAATAAAAACGACGAACGTACCCCTTCATGATATACTTTGTTTACGCGTTTTAAAGTGATTCCTAGAGTGGTGGACATTTTTCCTGTAAAATCAAAAGGATATAATATATAGTGTTCTGTGAATAACTGTGTCTGTATATATAGCTTTTGATATTAAACTGTTTTGTTTGCAAACAAATGTGAAACAAATCAAATCTGCGAATTAATCAGAATGTGACAGCGAGCTGTCAGACGGATTGGCAAAGACATTTCAAAATATTAGAATGTACTTGTAGTTAGTACCTCCACACTCCATGTATCGAGTCATCCTATCAAAATTCATGGTTTTTTGCGTCTTGCAACATTTATTATCTGGCTGTCAAATAGTACAGCTCTACTAATAAGTTTCGCTAAAATTGAAGTCTTTTGTAATAATAAAGCCTTGTAACAACAGAATAGGGTCGTAAATGTCTGCTGTAATAACGCCACGGGAAACTTATGTTCTATAGTTTGTTGTCATCGTAATGGAAATGACTAAATCAAATAAAATTCAGTTGAAAACATATGCCCGGTCGTGCCGGACGGATGGATGCCAATATATTTTTTGATTACGATTTTATTTAATTTATATCGATTGTAAATATTTGAATCGTACGCTATTGATTTTAATAGTGTAAAATAATATATTGTGTGATCAGTGTTGTTTTCGTGAGTGTCGTTTGAGCGGGTGAGGGGGCGATAAGGGCTCTCCGAATGGATCGATATCGGTGAATGAGTGGAGATCGTGGAAAACACCGAGGACTGGGGCTGGTTCGAAGATGGAGAAGAGTGCTCGGCCGCGGACGGCTCTCAACGAGTGCGTGAAGGTGGTGGTGCGATGTCGGCCCCTCGCGGAGAAGGAGAAACTGGACGGTTACGAGGAGGTAAGCAAACCTCGTTCAAGTTGTTTATTGGGCGCTACTGTACGCGCTGGGGCTGCGCAGACTCGGTGCGTCCGCTGCGATCACCAACTGGAGCTTTTGTAAACATGTTGTCGTGTGTTTGCCTGTAGGAAATTAGGTAATGACAAAGTTGTAAGGCATCTCTGATCTCTGAACAGCTATTTAAATTTTTTTTTTTATTTATCGTATTCGGATAGAAGAGCACTGTAATTTACGCGCGTGGGCTGAAAATGGTAATGAATTCACGCCTTTAGTTATCCTGGACACATAATGGATTATTTAATTTATTTTTTAGCATGGAGATTGGTCAAATTCAGGTATGCTATCATATCAGTTAAACGATTATTGAAGAAAATTCTTATAAATCAAGAAATTCATCAAAATTATTTGGATTGCAACTATTTATCTAACAATATAGAAAACTACCTACCTTCATATGGAAAAAGTACTTATGTAAATAATGATTCTGAATAATTGTTATTTATTTATTGAACAGGTAAATTAATAAATAATAATATTAATAATAGCTTTATTTAAACTTACATAGTGAAATGCTTAAGAAACTGAACTGACTTATTTTTATATTATATGTACAAAAATAATATATTTTAGTATTGGTTCAATGTTTCTATGTAAGGGCCGCCTTAGCGGTAAAAGCCTCCTCCAGCTGGTTCCACCTCTCTCTATCTCTAGCAGCTCTGCTCCATGTTTTGCCTGCTATTGCAGCTATGTCATCACTCCATCGTTTGAATGGTCTTCCTCGCTTACGCTTTTTGTCCATTGGGTACCAGTTTGTTATAGCTTTGGACCATCTCATCTAGTGGTAAATTAATACCACTATTTAATTGTAATAGGTACTAAGTAATTCTAGATATTAATAGCTGTAAAGGATGTATTTTGTATGAATGTATCTTGATCTTTGTTTGCACTTGTGGGCGGCCAGTAAATTAAAATAATATACAATTGAGGTGGCTGAACTTAAATGTAGATTATCTGTTATCAGTATCAAGATGTCAACTGTTGTGAGTACTCCGTTGTACATAAATGTATTTGTGCTGTGTATTTCATAAACTGGTTCATATTTTATATACACAATTAATAAACCAGGATAAAAAAAAATACTTGATTCCATAATCAAATTTTATTCAGTGAAAACACATTGGACTTTGTAAGCTCACCACTTTGCATGTCCTTATTTAAATAAATAACAATAATGATGAAAAAACACTAATGTGTATTCTTCCTTCATTTATTTTTATTTTTATTATTAACCAGTACGGCTTCTGCCAATTACACTAATTACACTAACTACTTTCATAAGTGTGTGTGTGTGTGTGTAATTTATCATATTAATTATTCTTATTATGTATTAATTGTGGTACTGCACCACTGCTCAGCATATTCCTCTGATTATGTCCTAACATCTGTACTGGAGTTTTGTTTTCTCAATGACAAATATTGATTAGAATGAAGCGTGCTCTACCCATCACAAAACTATATACTACTTGAGTAACGGCTGGCTTGAGCCGCAGGTTCACATCTACATTGCATTTATATTTAAAACAGATTCACAATCTCAATATATCTCTCTCTCACATTCTCAAAACAGTGAAGGAAAACATCGTGAGGAAACCGACCTGTCCTAGAACTAAAAATTGGAAGACATGTGTCGTGTGCAGGAAAGGAGGCTCTTTGAGGTGCACTTACAATCCTTTCACCACACTGGTTCGACAGAACCGGTGACTCGAAGAAGAAGAAGACAATCTTAATTGTAACTCATATACAACTAAGTACTACTCAACATTATTTATTGTTCTGTTGTCTGTCAGTAATGATATATTTACTAATTGTATTTATTTGTCCATATAAGTAGTATTATGTCCAGTTTTGAGTGTGTTAACTTACCTATTAACAGTTTCACAATGAGCCATGGCTGAAAGACTGAGTCATTCCTCCAATTATTTACCTGATGAAATAATCATAACAGTTTTTTAAGATATTCTTTTATGAGACCATACTTACAATGGACAGGATAGACTACATACAGACAATGATGGGTCCACATTGGATGGATCCACCTCCATTTTAAAATAGATATGAATGGAATTCTTTGGAGGAGGTCTTCACCCACGGAGGGGATCTGGCACGTGGCAACAATTACTTTTAGTATCATTACAATTAACAAGTAATTAATGCAAACGTGCTAATTAGTATGTAGGTACACAAACATATACTTAGCAAAAAATTTTTTTCAATAAGTTTTTAGCTTTTTATTTATTATGGCTGGTAATTGATTGTGTATGTTTTAGATACTTTTACGTGTTTGAAATTATCTTGGTATGAGCAGGCACAAGTATAACAAACATTGGAACACACCTTTTGTTGTTCAAAATGAACAATACCAATAAACAAATAAATTCTTTATACATCATTACTCATAACATCGTGTTAGGTTTCCCTCTGTGTTGCTGGTGACATGCACAGAAACATACAGAACGTAAACCAAATACGTAATCCAAGACGCAAGATCCAACTTCATTTCATATCAGTAAAATTACGTCCTCGTCACATCGGTCACGTCCGTAGGTGATTACCCTTTGGAGCCCTACACGTGTCCCCCTTGTGGTGCGAAACGACCAACCCAAAGTAGCAGTGGAACTTGTGCTATGTTCGCCCGGAGAAGTACTGCCACCACACCTGGTAATCTGCCGGCAAGCAGTGATGCACTCTGTTGCTGTGTTCCGGTGGAAGAGAGTGGGTGCCGGTGAAATTGCAGCCGCATCAGACGTAACATCCCCGTGTGTCAGGGCGAGACGGACGCAACGCAATGCGACTTGAGTAATCACGTACTTCGGTGGAGAAGACTTGAGTGTTATGCTGTTGTGTACCGGCGGCGGTTACCACTGAACATGAGGTGGACCGGTCAGCTCGTTCCATCACCTACATAACTTACAAAAAAGAACAGCAAGCAGTTGGCGTGCGGACGGTACGCATCAACGCATCGTATCGCTGCGTGCGCGTGCGCGTGTGCGTGTGCGTTTATGCGCTCAATCAAGGTAGCTACCGGTATCTGTTATCGTTTCGATCACTCGACCGTGGCACACTCGATATGTGTTCAGCATTGGCTTGACTCAAACCTCAGTCGCTATTTCTTTAATTTGTTTACCTTATAGTAATGATATCCTGGCACTTTATCGAATGTGAACCAAAAGTGATTCACTTCGAGTGTCACATTAATACGTATATGTATTAAAGATAAGTTAAGTTTCGGCAGAATAACAGCGTCCACTGCTAAAACAGTGGGCATAATGCTGAGTGGAAGCCCATTTGCTGCTGTACCGTACCACACATTATGTACTAGTAGGTCTTGTTTTATATTAAATTTCTTTCTATATATTTCGATGAATGTAAAACTGTTATATTTTTACTTTCATTTCATTGTGTATTTTTGTTCTCATCTGTTTCTTTTTTGTGTTATAAAGTGTTAGAATATATTGTGTGCTACTTAGTAAATAAATAAATGTCTATGTCTATGTATATAATAGCGAAATAAGGTTTTTTTTATAAGTGAAGGCAACATCCATCAACAGTAAATGATGCAGATGTTTGGAGATGTACTCGCGTATGTATCGGATATCGTGTGTGGGGGGGGGGGGGGGGGGGGGGCTGATCCTTACTTGGGCAGGCGCGTGCTGCGCGTGCACAGATCATCTGGCGTGTTACTTTGTTGAACTAGATCACCTACATTATAATCAAATAAGTAATTATTACACTTAAGGATAGGAGACTAGTCAAATTATCGCGTCGTATTTATAGATAGCTAATCTAATCATCGCAACGAAAATAATAAATATTGACCAATTTATTGAGTAATGTCTTCGTTGAGAGTTGGTGCTTTTTTGTCAACCTAACATCAAACTATTAAATGTATGTACGTCAGTGAACGGTTCAGAGTGTCGTCCCCGTGTTGTCCCCGTGTCCCGTGTCGGCGGACTGATCGGTACCATTACAGGGGCATATTACATACTTTTTGTTGGGTAACAGGGATCTGAGGCGTCGCGTCGCGTCGCGTTGCTGTGCGCGTGTACTGACTGATTGTTATTTGATTGAATACCATTGTCAGCGGTCATCTTTTTACGTTTTTTATTTGATTGACGGTGGATTGTTGTTTTTTGTAGAGTAGTCGGCAACAGGTACGGCTGCGGCTGCGGATATTATCCCGCAGAGATGGCTCTACACTCCGTTACACTCCGACAGTTTTAAATTCAGATTTGAAATCGACCTTCGTCGGAGATTTGACGATCGGCGCTGGACTTTGCACAATAATAACATTTTTTACTGAGTGTACACATTGCGTCGGTTACGAAAATATTACTTTCCTGGTGTTGAGAGCGTCTTCAGGCAATACACTTGCGTCGTGTGACGTGTGTGTGGCCCAGTTATTAATATACGTATGTACGTAGGTACACATGAGTTCACTACGAAATGATAGATAGATAGATAGATATACCCTTTATTGTGCATAATTTACACCGTAACTAAACAATTACAATCTTAAACTAAAATAATATAACAAAAAATTAAAAACAAATGCACAGTGGGCGGTCTTATCGCTTAAAGCGATTTCTTCCAGACAACCTTTGGATGGAATGGATTATATTATAATATTGGACGGTGGTGTCAAATGATTAGGTGCGGTGTAATAAGTGAGTGGATCGCACGGGCACGCGCACGCGCACGCGCACGTACAGTGTCGAGCACAGGTGAGATGTGGTTGATGTGAGGAAGGGCATACGCGCGCAGGTTGTCACCGCAGCGAGTGCGCACACAGTAACTATGCAGTTGATTGGTGCCACAGAGCCATAACCGGAGCGGATCTCGCGGGCCCGCTTGCCTTGCCTTGCCTTGCCTTGCCTTGCGCACATCACATCCATACAGGTACACACGCTGAATCTGTGTGTGCGCGTGCGCGTGCGCGTGCGCGTGCGCGTATTGGTGCCCATGCGTTTTATTTTATTAGACGAGCAACTATAAAATTGTACATATAAATAAATCTAATAAGAAATAACACGTTCTGTGACAAGAAATGATAACATCAGAACAAATCAGCCTGAGGACTGTTTTAAATCTACTCTACATAAGTCAAACCCCAACATGTTTTATTAGAAAAAGCGCATAGGGGTGGAACAACAGTTGGCACCTTGTTACGACACGATACGCTGCGCTGGAAGCGTGCGCGTGCGCGGGCGCGGGCGCACTTACCCGTGAAATCCGCCGTATCAAGTTTCCTTCATGACGCACGCCCAGAATCATGTAGAGCTAATAAAACATAATTGTTAACGGATATTTAATGAAACAGACACACTTACTCACATTAATACATCATTCAAATGAACCATTCAAATATTGTTGATCTTGCAAGGTTATTTCATGTTTCACGTTGTAGGTCTGTAGGTCTGTCTGTCCTTCAAATAATAGTGATGACTTCATAACGTACGAAAATGAAAAGTTAATAGGACAATAAAAAATATCGATTAAGTGCCTATTTTGCAAATGATCTCTACCGTATTTCTTTATTGTTCGTAAAAATAGAGATCGCATAACCGCGTAGCTGTGCGCTGTTCACAAAATATGTGCATTATATCCTATTTGATGATCGTCCAAATCATAGCCCCCTTGTGATATACCATCTCTGACAGTGTCACTACACAGACACATGTAGTATGTACTAGCTGTTGCCCGCGACTTCGTCCGCGTGGAATTCAGTTATATCACGCACCCCTATTTTACCCCTCGGAAAAGTAGCCTAAGTTACTCCTTGTTACTGTGATGTATTGGGATTCCAGGGAATAAGCAGAAGAAACTCCAGCTGTAGATATGTAATAGTTTGTATTTCAGACCCGCTCCAGACAGCTCCACGCGGGACACACCCGCCACGTTCCGCCACCCTGACAGTGACATTTGACAACCACAGACTATATACTACATTCCTCCACACTTATTTTATAGAATACATTTCCTTAGGTACTAATAAGCCTTAATAAAGTTTAGTTTTATAACAATAAAATTTCTATAATTTCCACACCTTTTTAACACTTAGGAACTTTCCACTAACCGATATTACATTTTATAATTTGGCTTGGTCAGTCTACATTGGCGTACGGGCCGCGATTCCCGTGTTAGTTCTGTAGAAGGCTCACAGGGTTGGGAACTCGCTGGACGGAGCGGGGACGAATCGTCCCCCCGCTCAGAGGCCCTTGAATAGTCGGACGTGTCCTCACCACTAGTAGTCGTAGGATTATGAACTAATTCAACTGCCCCTGGTTGAAGAGCCCTGTCACCCTGAGGCTCTGGGTACACCAAGGAACTTCTAGTCCGCCGCTTTAACTGGTCAATGTGACGATGTGTTTGGTCTCCCTGCTTCCCTACCACTTTGAAGTTAGAGGGACCTACTTGATGATCCACCCTACCTGGCAACCACTTTTCCCCTTTTAGGAACTGACGGTACCAAACATCTTCTCCCGGTCCAACCCCCCGGTGCGCACCCCCTGCGTATTCTACTTGCTGGCGTTGCACTTGGCTCATCCGCGACTCTAAATCTGGCTTTAACCCATCTAACTTAGTACGTAGTTGCCTCCCTAACATCAACATAGCGGGGCTCTGACCTGTCGACGCATGTTCGGTATTCCGATAGTATAGTAAAAATGTATGTAACGCTTTCATTACATCCACCCTTTCGAAATTGGCTTTTTTAATTACTCTTTTTAGTGTTTTTACCGCATTTTCGGCGGCCCCGTTCGACGCAGGATGGTATGGAGCAGAAAATATGTGTTCCACTGCATCACTCTTGAGGAAGGATGCAAATTCTGTACTCGTAAAAGGAGGACCGTTGTCTGTAACAATCTGTTTTGGTATGCCCCACCTACTCCACAACTCCCGCAACCTGTCAATAGTACTGGTGGCTGCAGTGCTAGGCACGTAAAAAATTTCCATCCACTTTGATGTAGCGTCTATTACCACTAAGTAGGTCTTGCCAAATATAGGACCCAAAAAATCTAGATGAAGTCTGGACCATGCCTTTCTAGGCCACGGCCACGGGCGCGGCGCCTGCCGCGGCGGCGCGTCGGCGTGCGCCGCGCACGTAGCACACCCACGACACATGCCTTCTATGGCCTCGTCGATGCCAGCCCACCATACATAACTCCGCGCTAACGCTTTAGACTTAACAATACCCATATGGGGTTCATGCAAGATGTTTAGAACTTTTTCTCGGCACTTATCAGGAATAACTATTCTGTGTCCCCACATTATGCAACCGAGCTCCTCATAAAGTTCAGTTCTCCTGTTATAATATGGCTGTAAACCAGTAATTTCACATTCAATAGGCCACCCTTCTCGAACAAATCTTAATACCCTACTTAAAATTTGGTCTCGAGCAGTGCAACCCTTTATCTCATTATAATCTAACAATAATGCGTCTTGAGCGTGATGCAAATGAGTTTGTTCTGGGATTACCTCTGTAACTGGCTGTACAGTTGACACAGGTAATCTGGATAGTCCATCTGCACTATTATTGTGTGTTCGCACGTACTGAATATCATATGTATAAGCTGATAAAATGATCGCCCATCTTTGCATCCTGCTAGCCGTCATGGTCGGAATGCCAGTATTTGGGCCGAAAATAGACACTAATGGTTTGTGATCAGTCCTTAGAGTAAACCGCCTACCGTAAATATACTGGTGAAACTTTTTCATGCAAAAAACTATAGCTAATGCTTCTCTGTGGATCTGAGAGTAATTTTTCTCCGCGCTGGTAAGCGTGCGGGACACGAATGCTACCGGCCGCTCCGCGCCATCCTTGCTTGGCTGTGACAGGACGCCACCTATGCCAGCAGCGCTTGCGTCGCACGTGACAATCAGCGGCTTATTTGGATCATAGTGCGCTAATATGTGTGAACCGACTAAATAATTTTTAATCCCCGTAAAGACTTCCTCACACTCTTTAGTCCAATTCCAATCCACATCCTTTCTCAGAAGATTATACAGTGGAACCAATTTTTGACTATAGTTGTTTACAAACTTAGCAAAGAAATTTGCCATACCTAAAAAGGACCGCAATTCGGGAACGTTCTGTGGTCTAGGTAATTTGACTACTGCCTCAATTTTCAAGGGATCCGCCCTTATGCCCTCCCTAGACAAAATATAACCCAAATAGGACACTTCTTCTACTAAAAAAACGCATTTGGATTTTTTTAGTCTGAGCCCGCTTTCCAACAATCGCTTGAAAACCATTTGCAAAGCTTCTAAATGTTCTTTTTTTGATTGGCCTCCTATGATTACATCGTCGATGAAAACAGCAACATTAGGTATACCTTTAAGGAGAGTTGTCATTATTCTTTGGAATATACCTGGGCTAGAGGATAACCCATAAACTAAGCGATTATACTGATACAGGCCTCTATGACAATTAATTACTGTATACTTTTTAGATTCATCCAATTCAATCTGGTTATAAGATTGAGATAAATCAATTTTACTAAAAAAATTTGCTCCATTTAGTGCTACCATTACATCATCAATCCTAGGAAGAGGGAACCTGTCAACCAGTAAAGCGGGGTTCAGAGTTGCCTTGTAATCTACACAGATCCTGAGCGTACCGTCTGACTTATTCACCGGAACTAGTGGTGAGGCCCAGTCCGAGCACTCCACGGGCTCAATAACGCCGGCGCCCAGCATTGCATCCAGCTCGGCGTCAACTCGCTCGCGCAGCGCGAATGGAAGCGGCCGCGCACGATGGAATACCGGCGCCGCGCTCTCACGCACCCGCAGCGTAGCCCTGCCCCCTGTGAACCTTCCCAGAGTCCCATCGAATAGCTGCTTATACCTGTCCAATAACAAACATATTTCACTATTTATTTGCATACTTTGACTAGCACAGTCATTTATTTTATTTATATTGTAACACCTTATTGATGGAATGACTATTTCCAGTTCTGTTAACCATTGTCGGCCCAATAAGGATGTGGTCCCTCCTTCAATGACAAATAGTTCAAGCTCCTTTGTTTTGCCCTTACATTCCACAGATACCATGATAAAACCTAAAGGTTTTATTTTTGACCCATCATAAAATTTTAAACACAAATTATGTGGTACTATTTCCTTACTTACAAAATATTTGTCATAAGTTACTTTACTAATACATGATATTGGTGTTCCTGTATCTATCTCCATAGTGATCACTACGCCATCAATAGTCATGGGTAAACTCACCGGCTTATAGTCTCTCAAGCACACCTGATGCAGATCAAGGTCCTCCTGCTCTTCATTCTCCGCAGACTCATAGCCCGCCTCCGCTTGGCCATAGTGGAACCCTCTGTTGTCTGAGGGGGAAGGTCCCACCACACATACTCTCCGGAGGTGACCTATCTTCTTGCACTGACTGCAGATGTAGTCCCGGAATCTGCAATCCTCCTGCTTGTGATTTGTCGCACCGCAGCTCTTACAGTTGCTAAGTGCCGAAGTGGTCCAACGCTGCGCTGAGCCCGAATGCTCGCGCTTCTGCACGGCGCCACGGGAGCCGCCCCTCCCGGTGACACCGCGGGTGCTGCGGCCCCGGCCCGCACGCCCTCCACCCGCCTGCATTGCATGCAACTTGACGCCCTCCGCGACCTCCGATACGCTCCGTACCTCTACTGCCGCAGCGTCCCGTTCCGCCGTCTCCAGAGATTGAGCTAGCTTCACTGCCTTCGCAAAATCTAAACTCGATTCATCTTCGGCGAATAGTCGTTGCCTAATTAGATCGCTGCGCAACCCGCACACAAACTGATCCCTTAGATTTTGGTTCAATCCTTCACCGAATTTGCAATGTCGTGACATCTTCTTCAGCTCGGCAACATAGTCGCCTATGTTTTCGTCAGCTTTTTGCCTTCTCTGCCGGAACCGAAACCTCTCCGCTAGTACAGAAGGGGCCGGCTGCAAATGATTTTGCATAACCTCCACGACCTTAGCGAGCGTTAGATCTGCCGGCTTTGTGGGGCTCACTAGATTTTCCAACAGTTCATAAGCCTCGTCTCCCATACTGGCAATAAGGATTGGAAGTTGCATTTCCTCCGCGATTTTGTTCACTTTAAAATACATGTTCAAGCGATCCACGTATGACGACCATGTGCCGCCTCTGACATCAAACTCAGATACTTTTCCGATCGACATGTTGTTCTTGATTGTTTACACTCGTCGCCACTGTGATGTATTGGGATTCCAGGGAATAAGCAGAAGAAACTCCAGCTGTAGATATGTAATAGTTTGTATTTCAGACCCGCTCCAGACAGCTCCACGCGGGACACACCCGCCACGTTCCGCCACCCTGACAGTGACATTTGACAACCACAGACTATATACTACATCAGCTATCTGCCAGTGCAAGTCCCTTCAAAGACAAAATATGTAAAAAAAATGTTGTTTTGGTATATGTACCGTGTATACATCCATATGCACTTAGTAAAAAGCGGTTATTTTAATATATTTAATATAACAGACAATCCAATTGTATATATTTGTATAGATTATGTTAGTTTATTGATTGGTTCTGGTGCGCGGCTGATGTGTCTGCTTCGTTACCTTCCCGTGTATATGTTGAATTGACTTCACGCTCATTGCGGCGATTAGCACGAGACAACGTGTCTGATTACATTGTAAAGTTATCGTTTGGGAGGGACCGACCGCATTCACATAGTATGAACATACTCGCTCGCATGCAAACATTGTGTGTGCGATATGATTTACGCAAACGATGAAATAGAAAGTGTTATATAGGAACTCGGCTTTCTGGACGAGAGAGAGGGGATTAGATTATTAGATCTGGGAGCTGCTCTAAATCCCGGTCTCACAAACAACGCAATATGGTCGGTGGTTGCAGAATACAGCCAGAAGCACAGTGCCTAACATACAGCCAGTCTGGCTTCGCGCACTCCTAGGACCCGTTGTTCGCCTTCACCAGCCGGACTACCGTGTCTCCGTACCACCGGAGGTCCTCCACCGAGTAAACTCGCTAACATACAAATAAATAAAAAAATAAAATAAAAACATTCAGGAGCGGCATTCATATGTGAAGTTAACATATTGTGTATTTGGGAATCTCAGAGGATGTCCACTGTGTAGGTGAAGAAGCAGAAGCCCCGCGATCAGCCGTGGCACGAGCGGCTGTCGGGCAGGCCGCCCGCTCGCCTCCCCGGCAATAAGGTCGATGGCCCACTCCAGGTCTGACCCCCCACAACACAACACGGATACTGCCGGCTTGTTGGGAATTGGATAATAGCACTAACCGGGCGGGACGCGGGAATTGACCGGAATATATTATTCTGTAGGGTTGTGTTTGTGTAAATAAACAGGACCGTTGTAATCATTGTCACTAGCAGGACAGTTGGACATGGGAGCGGCGCGGGCGCAGCGCTGCTGGTGACTCGTCTCACAGTCGCCTGTAAACAACGCGTTTTTATTTATTTACACAGTCACAATCCAGTTATACTTTTAATGGGTAATTTGGTGCAGTGGCTTACTAACGTCAGTGGGTAATGCGCGCAGAAGGAAACACCGCTTCTGCTCGTGAACCGTACGCGATGAATTGCTGCGCGAACACGCATGCGGGGTACTAACTTGTACAGTCGTACACTATTACGGGTAAGCCAACCCAGTCGGGATGGTAGCCCGGCCACGGCTGCAGTTTATTGTGCCTAAAATATATCTAATGCTTACTGAACATTCACAAACTAAATTATATATAAAATTAATGCTTTGATTTTGATAATTTATTTAACTGCAAATTCGATATCATCATCTATAAGTAATACAGGGCATTTCACCAATTCCTAAATTGGGGTTAGGGATCATTTATCATTCATCATTATTAGAAAAAAAAAAACAATTTGCTATCAAAAGGATGGATGATGTGAAAGGAGCGAGGGTGGAATGTAATACCGGTACCGTCCCGTTTCATGTAGAGGCTGGTTCTGCCGGGTGAGGCTTCACGCTAACACTCGGAGGCAGAGCGATCACTGTCCCGATATACTGCTGGATACTGCTAGATACTGCTGGATAGTGGTGGATAGTGGTGGATAGTGGTGGATATACATGGTGTATTGTTTGTGCGCGGCACAGGTGGTGCAGATGTGGCCGGAGCGCGGCTGCGTCCAGGTGCACAACCCCAGGGGGCAGGACAAGGTGTTCACGTACGACGCCGTGTACGACTACACCTCCGACACACAGACCATATACGATGAAATGGTGAGTGTACTAGCCGCACTTACAATCCTTTCACCTACCACACTGCTTCCACAGAACCGGTCACTCGAACAAGAATAAGGTGAGTCTACTCACTAGTCACCATGTGTTGCTCACATACCCATATCAACATTACTCATCCTGCCTCTACATATATACATACATAGTATTACCACGTCGCGTCGCTTGTACACTTTGAATGCACCGAATTTGCCTTTGTAGCCGCTGTATTCACACAGCAGTGATTCAATACTACAAACTAGCTCAGAAAGACGGACGGTAGGTACATCTTTTCTTGGGTTTTCAATGAATGCATTCAGATTTCTTTAAATATGTCTCTCAGGAAAATAAATACATCACTCCCCTAAGATGTGATGTGAAAGATGCAGAGAACATACATAATATTTAAATTATTTATTTAATTAATTATATATTTAAATATTGTGGTGTCTCCACAGCACACGATATATTCCGATGTAGTAGATGTAACAAGAGAATCATGAGACCATTTTATATTCATGTATTCCTAACCAGAAATGTACGGGGTGAAGTTAGTTACAAATTTACCTAGAAGTTGGAGAACACGAGAACTATCAACTTTCAGGAGACACGGCTGGAAGCTAACGGAACAAGGAAATATATCTAATGAGCTTTTTAATAATATTATTGTCAGTAACTAACCATCTATAAAGTGACAATATCAATATATTTCCTTTGCCCAAACTATTATTTTCTTCTTTTCATCAGTAGGTAAGTCATAAGAACATTTCCCTTTGACAGTATTGTGTGCATACCGGTTGCCCTTTTTTAACGAATCGCAATTTTGTTGGCTATTTTATGTAATAAAAAAATCTCGTTATATCCTACTTGTTCTTGCTATAACTGTTTGTGACTTTTTTTTTTTTTATGTATAATTTACTATGTTTGGCAACTTTGTATAACATCTGTAAGAGTATGTAATTTAACAAATAAATAAATAATTCTGATGGTGTGTTGCCATAAACAAAAGAGAACAGATTATTAATGTGTCGTGTGGGTAGGTGGCTAATGTGAATATTGTTAGAATATTGTATTTGCGCGACGCGGTGCGGGGCGGGGGCGGGGGCGCGGGAGTACCGTCAGCGTCATATACCGAGTAGGCATATGTTATACATAATATCTGCGTCATCCCAAACGCTAAGCGGATAAAAATATTTGGATGTACGCGTCGCGTCGCCTCGTCCAAGGTTAGGCTTATCCCCGGTCCCCTGTATGTTGAGCTGAATATTATCTAGTCTACTTTCTAGTTTAGCTAGCGGCAGCCGAAACTATTCCGGCACATTTATCAACGGTGAAGGCGGGCGTTACGCACGTCACGCCACGTCGCGCCACGCCACGCCACGCAATACTGTCACATTGTTGCCGAAATAGTGCGCTCGTTGACACCCCACCACGGCTGATACCTACAACAATTTCAGAGAATCTTTGCCAAAAATCATGAAAGCTTTTCCGTCTAATCTATTTTATTAATTTAAGAAAAGGCTAGGTATCCAGTTCTGCCAGATAGCTAAGCTAAATAAATATTCCAATTTAGTTTTTCTGAAGAGATATAATTCATAGTCATAGTGTGTAATCACACGAGGTAGTTTCCTTGAATTTCCCTTGCCCAGTCTCAGTTTTCCCAAATAAAAGTAGTGACTGGCGACCGCATCATTTAACAGACGGAAGCGATGAAATGTTATGTCCGTGCTAGTGTGTAGTAGGTGTGTATGTATGTATGACTGTATGTATGTACTACTTAATTGGTAGACAAGTGCGGCACATTAATTTAAGCAAGCTTTTTTTTTTATCAATGTTGCTCAAATCCTCTATTTCCGTTGATTTGATCGCTTGAATAGTAGCAGTAGCAGCAGTAGCAGTAGATACGTAAGTCGGGTCGTGCGCTGCGCTAGCACGTACTTGCAATTGTAAATGGTTTCATATTTCCTTATGTACATAAAAACTGAAGGCCGCTCTACAAACTAACAATCAAATTACAGTTTTGCTTACAAGCGTCATAAAGAGCCATACTTTATCGTCTTCTCCGCTTTGCCATAATGATTATTGTGCTACTTTTACTACTCTTATTGATATTTTATCTATATATAAAATAAAATAATATCAAACGGCAATTAACTCACATTAAATAGAATAACAATAGAAACATTTTTAGGTAATAAGGAAATTGGTGAAAATGTGGAGGTCTCGGCAACGCTGTTTTTCAGCCTTCGGTCTGATTATTGGTACAGAAAGGTTTATTCATATTGCTTTTGTTCAAAGCAACAACCAAGATAAACAAGATTTATATGAGTAACACCTTATTTAGAATATTGATCTGTCATCTGAAGTCGTTTTTCACACCTTATTTAAAATCAAAAGTGACTAAGTGTTATGATTGCCTCTCCCAATTCCGCTCTTCACATTAGTTAGTATCGTAGGGTGTCTAGTTTTTCTGGATCTTTGTATATATTTAACACTTATGTTGCCTCAAATATTTTATTATAATGACTAACTTCAACACTAAGAAGCTGTTGGCGAGAAAATTGCCATCATCATGTCTTTTGAGAATTGCATTCCCATTTATTATTGTAGTAGTCCCTCATTTGACGTGAAGTGAAATTCCCTCGTGGGGAACATGATCATTAGATAATTAAAAGGCGACACTGACGCGGCGATTGATTGGAAGCGATGAACGAGTCAGTGAGTTGCACTCGGGAAGGATTCACCCGTGCACGCACCCGCGCACGCACCCGCGCACGCACCCACGCACTCGCAGCGTCAGTTCGGCCTCACTTCGCCACGTCAAGGTGGCACAGCCTTCAATCACTGTACCGTGGTAAAACAATTACCACAGAACAGTGATTGAAGCCTGTCACTCACTCACCTTGTGAACTGTTTCAAGTACATTAGAAGATGTCGTTTTTTGAACTAGAACATTATTGGTGCGCAACGCGTCCGCGTTCACAACAACCGCTTTAAACATATATTTGTGTTTTACACCTACCTACATACATACAGGGTACATTAAGTGTATACTGCAGCAGCATTGTCGGATTTTATTATCCTGTTGATGTTGTCACAAACGTGATGTAGACAATGTTGTGGAACACTGTGCGGCCATTTAACGATCCCCCTGACACTGCATGATGGCGCGGCGCTGTTTACATTGTCGTTTGGATTTGTTAAATTGTATCTTCAGATGCACTCAGCGTAGTTTTCATCTAGAAATTTTAATTTCCAAATATTTTTGTATTATTCCGTAGGCAAGTAGACATGTTTATAGAAAGTGAAGTCAGTAACGTCAGTGAGAGCCGTAGTACGCGCATTGATCGTGTGTGTGTATGTGTATGTGTATGGTGTGGTGTGTGTGTGTGTGCAGGTGCGCCCCCTGGTGGCGTCCGTGCTGGACGGGTTCAACGGGTGCGTGTTCGCGTACGGGCAGACGGGCACCGGCAAGACGCACACGATGGAGGGCACCGCGCACCACGAGGGCATCGTGCCGCGCGCGTTCCGGCACATCTGGGCGCACATAGAGACCAGCGCCTCGCCGGAGGTGACGCACCTCGTCTCCTGCTCCTACGTGGAGCTCTACCTGGAGGACGTGCGGGATCTCCTCTCCAACGAGTGCAACAAGCTCACCATACGCGGACAGGTATGTACCGCCTCGCGCCTCGCGCCTCGCGCCTCGCGCCTCATTCCCTTCCCACAACCATCTGACCCTGACACATCACCCGTGCGTTCTAGCCTGAGATGAGACTTTCCAACCGTATGGCTAGAATCGCCGAATAGTTCTATTTGGAATACCTGATGTACCTGACAATATTGACTTTGAATTCTGATGACGAAAATTCACAGCAAGCTTTCGAGAATGAAAGCCTGCTATTGTTTTCTTTATGAGTTATATATAAGTTACCCTTGACATTATAAAGCGACCGCCATTATAGTGGCTAGTAATTATTATGTGTTGTGAAATTTGCACCCGCTGCGCACATTACTTACGATAGGATTTTCTATTTGGTAAGGTGATGATGTACCACCTCCAAAATTAGTTTTATATGAAATTAACTAATATAATAATAAACCAAAATTTTGAAGTTTGCGATAGAGATTATCAGATAAAAGGTCTCATTACAAAACCAAATTATTCCATATATATGTTGTATGAATGGCACGCGACGCGACGCGACGCGCGGACACCTAAGGAGCGCACACGCGCGCGCGCAACTATACCTTGCACATTGCAGTTTATACAGTCACACATTAGAATTTTGCATTTGATTGTTTGTTTCTTTTTAAGAGGTAACAGCTTCCTATAAACTGTCTTCGATGTATTGATGTTTCTTACGCGAATAATTTGCCAATCTCAAGGCAAAGCGTATCAGCATATTCAGAGGATGCACTTTGTTAATGGAGTTAGGTGCACTCACTCACTCACTCACACACTCACTCACTCACTCACTCACTCACTCTTACTGTGCATACCTACTCTACATCGATCATTGCATTGTTATTTGCATCATTTGTAACTAGACTAAAATAACAAGCATATCTATTATATTCATCACACAAATGTTTATTCCGGATGGAATCGAACTCACAACCCACAGCGCAGAAAGTACGGTCACTGCTAACCGAGCTGTGAGACCAGTTATTATATAATATAAGAAAAACATTTACCGAGTGCCAAGCAAACTTTCGCAAATATTAATAATTCGCGATTAATTCTTAATTAAAGATAATATGATCAATTTGTATACTTAACGAACAATACACTAAATACTTATATAATAATAATAATAATGGTGGACATTTCACACAGCGCCATCAAGCCCCAAAGTAAGCTAAGCATAGCTTGTATCATGGAAACCAGACAACTGATATAATACTTATATACTTTTCTTTTGTAAATACATACACATAATAAATATTAACACCCAGACACAGAACAAACATCAATGTTAAAAATGTCACATAAATGTTTGTCCTGAGTGGGGATCGAACCCACGACCTACAGCGCAGAAAGTAGGGTTACTAACCAACTGAGCTATGAGGCCAGTCATACTTCTTCAAAAAGTCAACTTCTTTATTAAGTGCATTATATTACTGTAAGAGAAACTATAAAGTAACTTATAGTAAGGCTGAATACAAATCCAAAGTAGATATATACAAATGTTGACCTTGTGACGTGTTTGTTGGTCTGTCATTTCACAAGCAATTACCAACAGTGAAATACAAGGTTTAGTCAAGATCTGTGTTCGCATCTCCTGTCAATATTGATAGAGTCCAGCGCGCCTCCTTTAAACCTCCTCAACACGTGGCTATCTCTATCTCTATCTCTATATCAACATGTTGAACGACACATATCACGATACTCGTATATTGAATGTCAATGTTTAATTTAAATATGAGATCTAAGAATAAGTGTGCTGCTTTAAAAAATTTGTAAAAACAATTCCATACATACACACACACATACATACATACATACAGATAGTTGTAGATTGTAGTTGTGACGCAGCTTCAGACTAGAACATTCACGAGACTATTATATTAAATATAACATAATATATATTGATGTACATATCACACAGCCCCTAATTAAGCATAGCTATGGGACCCACACAACTGATGGAATACTTGTATAATTTTCTTATAAACACACGTTTATATATTAACACTCAGACACAGAACAAACGTCTATTATGTTCTTAACACACATGTGTGGGAATCGAACCCCAACCTTACAGCTTAGAAGGCAGAGTTACTACCATCCAAGCTGTGAAACTACTCAAATATAATAATATGTGGGAATAGAACCCACGATCTACAGCGTGGAAGGCAGAAATATTATCATTTTGTGTGCGATATTTATTGTCGTAAATAACGGTTAACGACACCGAACCGGATAGGATTTGGTAAATGTTCCCTATACTTGTATCAGATCGAATGAATCTGTCGGAATCAACCATCATAATGTATTACCATTTGAGAGCACCTATGAGTTGTTCGATTGAAAAATTTATGTGCGCAATACCACGTTCTCAAAACGGTGAAGGAAAACATAGTGAGGAAACCGACATGTGCTAGAACTAAAAATGAGACATGTGTCGAGTGCACGAAAGGAGCCTCTTTGAGGCGCACTTACAATCATTTCACCACACTGGTTCGACAGAACCGGTGACTCGAAGAAGAAGACCATTTGTTATTGTTAGTTTGAGCATTCGGTGAAGGTGTAAGGAAACTGATGAGATCAGCTTTACTCGATGGTGTTGGTAATGGGCGCGCTGCAAGGTTACACTTACACCTGTTTACTTTGAACAGCAGCCCGTCCACGTGAATAGTATTCATTTACATACATACATATATGCACGTTTTAAGAGCAGTAAAACTCTCGCCAAGTTCGTCCGGGGAAGTACTGCCACCATGCCCATTTCTGCCGCCAAGCAGCAACGCTTTCGCGTTACTGTGTTCCGGTTTGAAAGGTGTGGTTGCCGGTGAAATTACAGGCACACGAGTGGGTATTATCGTACCTAGTAGGGGAGGACCCAAGTCGCATCGGTTGTTATGGGCCGAGGTTACCACTAACCACCAGGTGGGCCGTCGCCTCGTTCCGTAACTACATAACATAAAAAAAAAAGCATTCGGTATAAAAAACCTTACCTAGGAAAGGTAAGGATCGCAGGCGTCGCTTCACAGAACACGTCTATCTACATCAAATCAAATAATTTATTCAAGAAACAATTATACAACCATGTTTGAAGTAACTAACTAAACTAACCTACTTAAAAATAGCTTACAATTGAATTTACTTGATAAATATAATAATAGCACATGTCAAAATAATATATTACAACTACATTTTGCAATTTACAAATTCGTCAACAGTGTAGGAGCATTTCTTCAGCAACATATGTTTTAAATCACCCTCAAATTTATTTAACTACATCAAGTAATGAACAGCGGAACGAAATTTTTGACGTTGACATTGAATTTGACTGGCCTCATAGCTCAGTTGGTTAGTAACCCTACCTTCTGCGCTGTAGGTCGTGGGTGCGATCCCCACTCAGGACAAACATTTATGTGACATTTGTAACATTGATGTTTGTTCTGTGTCTGGGTGTTAATATGTATTATGTGTATGTATTTACAAAAGAAAAGTATATAAGTATTATATCAGTTGTCTGGTTCCCATGCTACAAGCTATGCTTAGCTTACTTTGGGGCTAGATGGCGCTGTGTGAAATGTTAAAAAAAAAAATGTGCAGCGTTTGTAGAACGCACGGGGTAGCCAGTGTCCGGCCGCGGCGTCGGGACCGCGTTATCAAAGTCAAAAACTTTATTTCCATAGAATTCATAAAGAAATTGCTTGGAAACGTCAATATTCAAAACATAAGGTCACGCGTACTTATCGATAAGTTTGATGCCTGTTCAAACCCTATCAATAAGTAACGTGTCCGTAACGACTTTATATCGATTGTCTACTACGATAACTACTCGAGTTAACGTAGAGTGGCACTTATTACGCATTTACTACTTTAGCACTTAGTTCGTAATGTGCTTTTTTGAATTAATTTAAATAAGTTGTTTTTAATGTAGTGCATGCGTGCGCATAGTATACCGTGTGCCCGTAAACCTGCGACACATGAACACTGAATGTTTCACGTGTGTATTTATGTGAGAGTGCTCAAACAAACTACAAGCTATTCTACCACCACCTTACACCCAGACGTACAGCATCGCGTCACCCTTTCTTGGTCCAATTACCACACATCCGTACGAAGCGTTTTGCTTCCACTTTCATAATGCGGACAGCCCAAGAGTGGAACTCCTTGCCTGTGTCTGTATTTCCCCAGAACTATAATCTAAAGGTCTACAAGAGGAGAGTGAATAGGTTCTAGGCGCGCATGCTACATCGTAGACCGCATCGTCTCTTAACATCAGGTGAGATTGCGGTCAAATGTGAGCCTATTATATATATATAAAAAAAATGTGTTGTGTTGTGTTGTGTTTAGGTAACCGTCACGTAGCGACCGACACACCTGGTACCCAACATAAAAGCTTGACAATAACAACACTGCAACATCCCTCAGCCTTGCCCTCGCCCTCGCCCTCGCCCTGGGCGCAGCATTCTCGTGTTCATTATCTTTATCTTACCAAGCAGATAACGTCACACTTTATTTATTTTTATTTCTATACCTTCCTAAAAATCCGTTAACTAATGAAAATTACACGAGTTCGGCTGGAAGTGGTCCAAACGGCCTGATGTTATGATCGGTCACGTTTGCTGAATGTTTATGCGATTACATGCCGGTAGATGTTTAAGCTAAAACAATGAAGTTGTGTAACTACATAACTCTACAATGTATGTGTATAGTTTTGAAGTATCGTAGGTACTACTACACGATACGGGTAATCAGTATTACGAATTAAGGTTAATTCGCGCAGAGCTGAGGACCTATGTTGCTGATTTGTCATCGGTCACCCAGACGGGTCATAGCGCGCGCCCTTGGGATCTTGGGACTACACAATAAAATGCCTCTATAGACGCGCCACTAATAATGTAATCAACAATAAGTATGGCATGTATTGTTGGGCACGGGTCAAGGGAAATTGAACGTAATTTAGGTAACTTGTATGAGATCGGTCGTTTCATATTGGAGTTATTTCGTTTCATATGATACACTATTTTTAGATACATAACTAGTAAACGTTTTACCTTGTGTGTTGAAATTGTAAACTAACATATATAGTTAACTATTACATCGCATGATGTGTGAAGAGATTTATTTAAATTATTTCATAAAGAAATATGTATTGCGAGTTAGTTCATGTCACGGCTGCGCATCCGACGGTGACGCCACACAACAGCTCTGGCTGCCTCAAAAACACACCACCAAATGTTCAAATAATCACATTGAATTGTACATTATCAGCACAAGATCTAGATCCAATTAGATAACAAAAAACTGAAAATAGCAAGCTTTGTCACCGCCCCGAATTCCGTGATGGATGACGAGCAACTCAGAGGTTACCACGTTTTCAACTCAATAAGTATAAGGCTAAACATGTGTACAACACGAGTCAGATCAAACGTAGGGGGCGAAGTGCTCCCTACACCCCCCCCCCCCAACCCCCCCAACCCCCCCAACCCCCGCCCCATCCAACTCTCTCCATTCAAGGTTGTTAAGAACCAATCCCTCATAAAGTAATGTATGACCGCCATATCCAGCTACATGGTGTCCCACAGTTGTTCCCTTCCCAATGAATGTTCATATGCGGGACCTGCACACGTCAGGAGGGTACCAGTGGGGTACTAGACCATATGCTCATATATTGAACGGAACCCTGACCGCATAACAATAATAATAACAATTGTTACTCCCAAACAGTATCAATTGAGTTGTATTGTATGAAAACATGCGTTCTGTAATGCTAAATTAAATACATTGTATGCTTTACCTGTTGTTTGTTTATGAACGGCATTGATGTCTATGATTTAGGAAACGTAGTTTTCAATATCAGCCTTGCGTGGATTCGGCGCGGCGCGGCGGATGCGTTCCAAACGGCTCTTTCGAGCATTTGTGTTAACTTTTGTATACAAATGACGTAATGCTGATATTGAACCGAGCTAACCTTAATACTAATGTAATGTAGGTGTGACAGTATTCATGAAAAGTGTTCGCGTAATGATCGCTTGACAATGATTCAAGGTGGTTGGTGGTGAGATGAAGGCCGGTCGCGGCGAATGTTGTAACAAAATGGTACGCATTGTTATATGTAAACAAATGTTTTCGCGGCGCCCCCGCCCCGTACACTGTAGTCAGAGATGTACCACCAGCGCGCACGCCTGCCACTATACAAACTCGTCACAAGGTTATATATATTACGAAGAAAATATTAATTAATTTGGCATATGCATTGGAACAATTAACAATCTGGAAATCCGTTAATTTATCTATGAATACCTATCTGATGAGCCCGTAATGGCCCTACCTGTCTGTACCTACACGCTCCATTGCAATTGACTTTAACATTTTTGTTTTTATAATATGAAGGGTTAACTGGAGTGTGTACAGTGTGTTGGGTTAGTTCGCGTAGTGTTGCGTGTTGCGTGTTGCGTGTTGTAGTAGCGTGTAGCGTGTAGCGTGTAGTGTAGTAGCGTGTAGTGTAGGAGGTGGAGGTGGAGGTGTATTAGAGTGTGTATCGGCAGGAGTTGAACGGGTTCTACATTCCGGAGATGACGTCTGTGGTGTGCAAGTCCGCCGCGGAGATGGTGCGCGTGATGCGCACCGGGAACCGGCACCGCGCCGCCGCGCGCACCGACATGAACGAGCACTCCTCGCGCTCGCACGCCGTCTTCCTCGTCACCGTCGAGACCGCGCACAGGAACACCAACAGGATCCGGTGAGTGGGAGACACGCACACGCACCCCCCCACCCCCCACCCCCCACACACACCCATACCTACACACACACACACACACACACGTAACACACACACACACACACACACACACACACACACACACAAGACAAGTGTGAACTGTCAAGTTCATTCTAAATAAATAAATAAAAAAGCTCCGCCGGGGTACTACTGCCACAAACTACAAGTAAGCAGTTGCCGCCGCCAGCGCCCGCGCCCGCGCCCGCGCCGCCTTTAGGGGGCACGTATGTATGTAGGTGGTATGGTATTGTTGATCTTCACGTGAGGCGGGGGGGGGGGGGGGGGGGGGGTGTTGTTCCTCGTCTGGGTATACTATTAACTTTATGGGTATACTATTAAGTCAGTCAGTTTGACCGCCCCTGAGCCCCCCCGCCACGAGGACAACAGTATTTGTTTCATTACAAGTGTGGACAAGCCGCGCGCGGAGTGTCACCACACTTATTGTTGTTCACTGACGTGTACGTTAAGGTGATATAACATGGAGGGTGCATTGAATTATTTTATTATTACATTTATTTATTTATCAGATTGATATTTATGACATTGAATAAACTGACCGCGTAGCGTACCCCACACCACGCCACACCACGCCACACCACACCACACCACGCCACACCACACCACACCACTGATTTAGCTCAATGTTTATAAATAGTACATATCAATTAAATAATAATCATTTAAGTTTTACTTTGGACTTTGAATCTCGGCTCATCGCGGTTGCTACGTCTTCTAGTTATTTGTTTGACCTGTTGTCATCCGTGTTTGCCCTATTTTATTTAAAACGACACATTTGAATGTTCCCGAGTCACCCGCCCGCGCCCCGCGCCCCGGCATCGAACTAACACAGATTCGGGACACGCGCCCCGCCCCGCCCCGCCTCAACCGCCCCACGGAATAAGGATGCACTCTCTTACTTCCGCTTCCAAATCTTTACGAGTTTAGTTTGCTGCTATTATTTCCCCAAATATAACACCAGTTATGTACTTAGCAATAGATTAATCCATAGAGTTGATGCATCTTTAATCTTTCCAACAAAAGTATTTGAGCCTCCCTGTTCCGGAGTACCGAATGGTAGTGTAACCATCCCTGTCGCAGTAAAGTGGTAAGGGAGTGGTCGGGAGGTGGTAGCTCGTAACTGATACCGCGCTACTGTTTATGGCTCCCTCGCGTCGCTGGCTAGCACTGGAGTCACGTAAATGTTCAACCATTTCTGTTTACACTTTATATTTATATCCTACTTTTAAATTATATTCATTTGGAAGAATCGTTCCGGATGCAAAAAAATCAATTACCCTAAAACTACAGGGTGTTGCAAATCACTACCTTTAGGTACCATTTCCATTGAAATTCAAAGTTAGGGTGTTACTCTAGTAGCGTGTATTCTAGTCAAAAGTCAAAGTCAAAAACTTTATTTCCATAGAATTCATAAAGAAATGGCTTGGAAACGTCAATATTCAAAACATAAGGTCACGCGTACTTATCGATAAGTTTGATGCCTGTTCAAACCCTATCCGACCCTCCATGGGGAAGAACAGAAAAGAAACCCCTAATGGAGGGATTCCTTTTTTCTACATAAATGTTACTGCGAACGCACCTTTATATGCGGTAATTACATAACTATATAGATGAACTGTAAAACTGGGTGCTGCCTGCGACTCCGCCCACACGGTACGGGACCACAGTACCGCATGTGTTACGAGATCAAATTTTCAGTCAGATCGGTTCTGCAGTTTTGCCGTGATAGAGTAAAAAACATACACCCACCATCCACACAAACATACACACTTTCGCATTTAATGTATCATACGTATTAGATGTCTTTCTAGAGAATGGCGATATTGTTAAAGCACGTGATTGCATCTGTGTGGTTGTAACGTGTACAAGTTTAGTTTGGATGTGAGTCAGGTCAGGTCGCACACTTGTATGTTCATAGTTTCAGTTTCAGTAACAATGATTCACCATTTACCGTGAATGCCTAAAATTATTCGTGCTCATTGTGAGTCCTGCTGATAATGATTGCCGGTGCGGGGCGGGGCGGGTCGGTGCGGTGCGGGGCTGTGGGCGGAGATATGATTGTTCCAATTAGCTGATGATGCGATGCTGTGCTAGACAGGAGTCCAGTGTTACGTGGACAACCTTCCATAGTTTGTGTATCGTGTGCTACGCAACACGCAACGTTTACGAGAACATTCAGTAATGGAGGCAGCCTCAGCCTCCAGTAGCGTGAGTGGCTGCTTGCACGTCTGCACGGACACGGACACTTGGGACGAACACACCTCTTATCAGATGCCCTGTGAAAGGTTTGTCCTTCGGAGGCTTTCAATATGTACTCATTCTGAGAGTTGAATTCTGAATGTATTTCTTTCTAAATGTAACTAGGTGCACGCGTTACTAAGTAGATATTTGAAATGATCTAAAGACACTATAAAGAAGTTCAACTACATAAATACGTATGAAAGTATGTCTGTGCCCTTGAATGAGTGAATTGGTTGTATATTCAACACTTTGAAACCCATCCGTGAAGTTCCGTTCAACTGTAGGTTAGGGCTTCTTGACAATAATTGTTTGACCCATCGTGCATCGTTTCACAAATTGATTTAAATTGTTTTGTATCCCACAAACTAAATAATTGATAACATTTGTAATATTTTCCAACAGTCGTCCTATACTGTGCAGTTTAGAAATTAATTCGTAAAACTTAACCTTCGTCGTGATAATTAAAGCGTGAATTACCTTTCGAAACGGTGAGTCTGTCAATTCTATGAAATAAATGTTGTATTCGTCCCGAATCTACTTACAGAAGACAATACTTAACTCAGAAATATTTCAGATTAATATTCCCGCTAAAGGAACTTGGTCTTTTGTCAGAGATTCCTGCTAAACCTCCGCAAATTCGTCTAAAGCTTTTTGGATTTAAAATACAGCGAGTTGTGGAAACCATCAATATGCCAGACTGAGCTAAAACCCCTTAATTATGTCTGGAACGTTGCGGCGCGGGCGCGGCGCCGGCGGCGGCGGCGCGGGCGGGGGGAACCATTTGAGTGTAGCTACACACAACTAGATAGATTCGCAGACATAGGTTTTCCTTTGTTTAGCCGCAAGTAAGTGCGCCCTGCTTGGGAATACAGCTTACCTATCTATCTATACCCTACGTACACGCGTACAAGAGGGGTTGTGTTTTGCTAACTTATTTCCTTCACGGTCGTCTGAGACCTTTTATTTCGGTAGTTCATTGAACTGTGTTCCTTTATTTCATTATTTGATCCAGGACTGCAGGGCTTCTGATTCACATTTTTCTTTCCAATTATTGTATTCATATATTCACCATTTAGTTTATTCTGATTTTACTCACATTCACATCGCCGTTAAGGTTATAGATTGTTATGATACCGATAAGTATTAGGCTTATCGACTATAAACCACAATAAAATGAATATTATATCTGAATGTATTTTAGAATTTGTATTACTAATAAGTTGGAGGAACGGGCAGAACCACTTCCCAACACTTGCCAACAATCAATTTGTTGCAAAAACTCCAGCCTCGATTCGGGAAGTCAACTCACCACCCATCCAACCCATGCAACCCATGCAACCCATCCAACCCATGCAACCCATGCAACCCATGCAACCCATCCAACCCATGCAACCCATGCAACCCATCCAACCCATGCAACCCATGCAACCCATGCAACCCATGCAACCCATCCAACCCATCCAACCCATGCAACCCATCCAACCCATGCAACCCATGCAACCCATCCAACCCATGCAACCCATGCAACCCATCCAACCCATGCAACCCATGCAACCCATCCAACCCATCCAACCCATGCAACCCATCCAACCCATGCAACCCATCCAACCCATGCAACCCATCCAACCCATGCAACCCATCCAACCCATGCAACCCATGCAACCCACGCAACCCACGTGTGCTGTAAACAACGTGAATGCACCGCGCGCAACGCAACACGCACGCAATGCGTGTCATTACAATATGACCCTTAGTTTAGTTGAAGTGGATGTTCATGATAATGCGATGCTACAATATAGCGTTCCCTCTGACATTCTGAAGTTTTGTGTTGTAGCTGCCACAAATTGTCATCTAATTTCCGACTTGACCTAAACTATGCTAACTTATCTTTGTATTATCTTGTATTTTCATTAAATTTTACATGTAGAAACTATTGGAACGAAGTTCCTTATCGCGCGTTGTGAAAGGGGGCTAGACGGAAAAAATTCTTAGGAAAAGTTGTCACGACACTTTTTCCTTGTTTCCTACTTCAGTTACCACAAGCTAATTATTACGAAAATTGAGCCTACTGATTAAGTTTATATTACATTATATTTCTTAATAATAAAAAAAAAATTATTATAACTTAAAAAAAAAAAAATACAATTCCTTCACTAATTAATCGAAAGGAACTTCGTTCCATCCGGGTGTCCCTTGACAACTTGAGTTTTTTTTTGAACAAAATAGATATTACAAATGTTGAGGGTTGAGTAAGGACGGACGCGACGCGACGGGCGACCTGCCGCCGAGCGCTACGAAACAGCGCAGCGTATACATAGACACAGTCATGTCACTTACGTTTCATATAAGTAAACTCCAGAAAATACAAGCTTCAAGTAGAGTTTCAAGTGTTTTCAAGTAGAGGATGCGACAATGCACTTGCATTTTTCACGTACCGTAAGCCTCAACGATGATATGCCATTAGTTCGGTGCAATAGCGAACCTGCGGAAACTGAAGTATTGTTCAGTTGAACAATCATCAAGGTTGTGGCATTGAGCGTGTACTCAACGTAGAGCGAGCGAAGTCTGCGGAGGCAGCCATCACCGCAGCGTGGCGACTCGGGCCTTGCCGCTGCCGCTGCCGCTGTCGCTGGTAACGTGAACGGTGTGCTTCATCACAGTGGTGTGGTGTGTATGGCTGGCTGCGCGTATCCAGTGGGACTGCGCAGTGTACAACCCATTCTACATATCCGTGTGTTTGTTATGTTCCCAATTTGCTACTTTTTCTAATAATATCTAAAGATGATCAGTAATCAGCTAAACCTTATCAAGTTATCAATGCGCAACTTACGTTTGTAATTATTACTTTGAAGACGTTAAATATAATTTGTAAGCAATTATCGTATCGATCCAGTCGAGAAATCTAATCGTAATCTCCTTGTCCGTGATCCAAAGTAATAGTTTTATTGCATTTCAATTCTCAATAAAACAAATATCCTAAGGAGTGGTTTGTGTTATTAAACACTTGCGACCCGCCCCGGCTTGGCGTAGTGCTATTATTTTTTTAATTATATACACAAACCTTCCTCGTTTATAGCTTTTTCTTGTAATGAAAACCGCATTAAAATCCGTCCGCGTATTTTAGAAGAAGTAAGCGGAGAAACAGACAGACGTAGATAGCGACTTTGTTTTATACTATTTATTGATTATTTAAATACTTATACGTGTGTAAATAAGCCTCGTGGAACAGGTGTCGTAGTTGTGTCGCCCACAGCCGGCAAGTTACCTCGTTGCCGATCGATACATAGTGTCAGTGTGCTTGCAACCTCAACCCTCGATCCTCACTCATATTATGTAGTTCAGAGTTGAGACGCGTACAAATGCAATATGCTATTGTCTGTAATAAGCTAACACTAGATTAGTGAGCACACCTGAACACGGGAACAAACCGTGGCCAAAGAAAGTTCCAACTTAAATAAATTTCATTTCGTATGATACCACGGAAAACCATAAAACATCAAAAGATAGACAAACCTTGAAAGTATTCAACAAGTTGTAATTGTAAAACAGTATTACGTAATGACATGTCAGTTTCCACCATCTGCACAATTTACAGCTGTTTTGTGAACAAGAATAATTGGCAACTTCCTGCAGGCTGTGTACGAGTGCCTCCCTTCTCGTGTCGCCATTCAAGTTGAGCTGCACTCTGATGCATTTTCAACAGCACAGTACAGCAGTGCAGTGCACGCGTGCCGAATCGGCCCTCACCATGAATGGCGATCTCGCCCCCGCCCCGGCCCGGCCCTCCCCCGTCTCGTGACTAACAGTAACGTTACCAGCGAACCCTGAGTCAGGGTCTGTGGGCCTCCACTCGCCTCGCCTTAACAGAACGCTATGATCTAACTAACGTGTTGTTGTTCACATGTTGTTTGTGCATGATATTGAACGCCATCGCGGACTCGGAATAATGACATCATCCGATCCTTCACAGATACAAATTAGTTATTCTTTGTTTAGTTAACTTTCATACATTCATTATTCATTCATTTAACTTTATAACTAAACTAACAACGAACGTTCAATCAGTTATTTCACAAAAACTGTCCCGTCGTTCTCTGTTCTCTATTCTCTATCCTCTATCTGTTCTGTATTCTTGTAGTTACCCTTTTTAAATCTTAATTGAAACACATTAATAACAAAAATCAAACAAACGCAGAAATACATAGATTATATCAACACAACGAAAACTAAAGTTATTAACGATAACTAAGCAAAAAAAATATGTTAATGCGGAAACGCACCAACTCACAGCATAACGCGAGGAGGCAGGATTACAATACAACAGAGCTAACGTAACGTCGGCGTTGCGTCTGCTCCCTGCTGTTAACAGTGCGACCATCACAATATGAAATGCACTAGGTAGGTACTCTTGTTCCCACCACCTACAGCTGGTGAAGTGCGCCATCTGCTTGTACGTCTGTAAATAAGTGTGGTTGAGTGAGTGGTAGCGGCAGAAACCCGGGCGGACCTTGCGCGAAGCATCCGCCTCGTTGTCGACTTGAGCGACGTCTGCTAGCCACACAGTGGACGCTACATCACACACAATAATAATGACCGCGTGGCGAGCCGCTACTGCTTTCTGCATAACTAGGCCTAGTTAATGCATTTCTGCTCAGGTATAAATTCCATCTCCAAATTCATAAACGAAAGTTTCAGTGTGGTATGCCAGTCTTCTTCTCTTCGAGTCACTGGTTCTCTGGAACCAGTGTGGTAAAAGGATTGTAAGTGCGTATCAAAGAGGCTCCTTTCGTGCACCAATGCTAATATGATACATTGGAAAGTGTGTATGTTTAATGAGTCAGGAAACAAAGATTTCTAGTGTTAAGGAAAATGTTAGGTGCATGTCGTACCTCTGTATGATTCACATTTTAATTGCGTAATGTTAATTATATTAGTGCAGTAACATGTCGGTTATCATCCTTTATGAGTGGATCGAAATCTGGAAAAAAAATACGTTTTTTTTATTCATATACTATTACATTGTTTTTTTTTTGTAGATAAAATATTTTAACGTGGACAGGTAGTCTGTATATTTCATGATGACTGTCTGTAAATATCGGAAAGATAGAGCAATTAACGAGATACAAGAAATAGTTTCGAGAGTTGATGACTGTAAAGTTTTTATTTATAAAACACAATATATAATATATGATTATGTTGTGTAACATAACAATGTATGTATGTATGTAGTCCGCTGCACTAACATCATATACAGTATAGTGTAATAATCAATGTGTAATCAGCACCACTAATCTGATAAGGGCAATATAATCCAAAACCCTGCGTTACTATTCATATCTGACACTTCAAGGTCAACTGAGTTGGTAAATTATTATATTTTGATTAATACCAATTACCAAGTTAATTTAAACAGCATAAATTGATAATTAAGTATGTTTATTTTGTAGGCATCGAAATAAATTATGTCCAGTTAGACGGGCTAATAATTATAGAATGATGGCTGTTGTCAGAAATGCCAGCAATAATAGTTGTGACCGGCGAGGACTCGCCGCGCCGGGACTCTACGAACTGACCACAACATTTTGAAACTTACAGTGATCCATCGGCATCGTTGTTCACACGGAGGGTAGCTGTGCTGTTTTGACAATGATGTAATATTCCAAGTGTGTGTACGACTTACAACTAGGTATGTATAAGTACACACGTAAGATTCAAAACCGCGCCGAGGGACAAAATAATAGTTTTAGTTATTATTTTTTTGCAATTGTGAGTCGATTCCCCGCATTAGGTACTTACTGTGGTGTCGAGGGTGAAGCCGCGTGCGTTGGCAGGACTGCGACTCTATTTAATCTATTAGTGAATATCTAGAAGGTGCTCCGCCATACCACACGACACGCGCCGCGACGCACACACCTACAGGGGGTACGTGTGGGCTAACAATTTGCAAGTCGCCAGGCCTTCTTCCGAAGCCCTACTCGCCGCAGGTTTCCTTTGCTCGTTAGCGGACTGGCGCTACTTCCGCTCTTCCGCGTTACAAGGACGTCTGCGTCTGCGCCTGCGCCTGCGCCTGCGCCTGCGCCTGCGACTGCGACTATACACTAGCTACACTATAGACAATTCATTTTTAGGACTCTGTGTGATATACAAATTGCAGAAAAAAAGTTTATTGGGAGCAAAGACTCCACAACTTGATCACAAATTTTGTTAGTAATCTAATATGTTTATAATAATCTTATTTAATGCATACGTTTGAATTATATGCTCGTGTTGTTTTCATGTAAGTGATGTAATAGGCAAATGGCGAAGCTTATCTTCTGCCCATAATATCAGTAATGCGTCTCGTGTTTTCCCCCCACTAAAGTATGGGAAGACGTAGCATCGCATTAAGTTCATTCTTTTTTATTGATTATAGTTGACTATATCCATGTATTATAATGAAACGTGGATGAGGGATATCTCTATGTACAGCCGTGGACTTAAAGGATGTTGATGATAATAGCCGACATTGTACACGTGTGTACAGCTGCTCTAAAATGTATTATTTCTTATGGAAATGTTATGCAGCTTTAGAAGCGGCAAATGTTTAGATTTGCAAACGTCCCCAGCCACCGCGGCTGGCGCGGGCGCGGGCGCGGGCGCGGGCGTCGCCTCTGCTGCACTCACTGCGCTTGTGAAGTGCGCGCTGCTTGTTTTGTTTTGTCTAACGTAACGTAACTAAATGTTATCGTTTCATGTTGATATTTTGATACGAATGTAAGCAAACTCTCGCCGCGGCTACTTCCCTTGTCATTATTTATTTACGTGTTTCTTTTATCAATAATTAATGATAAACTTGGCTGTGGTATGAGCTGCGCTGCGGTCCATGTTGTGTTATATTCAATTTGTAATAATGTGATCGATCACGTGACATCACTATATAACTTATACGTTCTTATCAAACTATACGTAGCAGGTAGGTACTGTGGTGTGGTGTCACCCCCTCACCTATCATCAGAGCAGTACTCGCTACATTGGACAATTATATTTCCACTACAGATTTGCGTTTACAATTCAGGTACACGTTAGGCTTTCTTCAAAAACCGTATATAGAGGTATGTATGTAGCATATATGTATTTATCATATTTAAAACAATTAATAATTAGATAATAGTCTTCTGTGTGATGGATGATACACGAATGCGACTGCGCGCGGATTCAATCTGCAATGTAACTAATTAGGTAATGCTAATATGGCAGTCGGCGCCTGTTTAATTACACGAGAAAGGAAACGCGCGCACTGTGTGCACACAGGTGAATCACAATAAGGCTAGCACGTGTGGTGCATTTTTTCAAACAAAATCATACTACTAAGTGAGAACTCATGCCGCGTACTGCTTCCCATTATATATTTGAAGCCGCTGCACCGAGTAGACCTTCAAGATTTACTTTAACCCTGTCTGTCTAGTATTCCCTGGGTTGATTATTATAATGTTGTTGTTGTCTTTACGCCATTTGCTTACTGAATTAAGATCCTCCTGGAGCATTTGTATATCGCCCGTGGAATTTATTTCTTTATAGAGTTTTAACTCGTCCGCAAAGGAAGTGGCTTTACTGTATTTTATCACTTGTGGAAGGTTATTAATAAAAATGAGGAACCGAGATGAGAGCCTTGTGGTACGCCAGAACTGGCTTTGAAAGTCGAGGAAGTATATCCACCGACGACAACACGTTGAACCCTATCCAAGAGCTATGACTGAAACAAACCAAGAAGTGGGTTATGAACATCGCTTAGTGTTAGCTTTTGTAGCAGAAGCTTATGGTCTACCTTGTCGAAAGCACTGGTAAAATCAATATACAGCGCATCGACCTATACTAGGCTATCTGCTGCCTGAGTGGCGTTATTGATTTGTTACTGTAGATTTTCCTTGCCAAAATGGAAAATACCTGCGACTCAAGTGAAATGAATATGTTGTAATGTCCCGCAGCGTGGGCAAATTGAACTTGGTGGACCTGGCGGGCAGCGAGCGGCAGCGCAAGACGGGCGCATCGGCGGACCGGCTGCGCGAGGCGTCGCGCATCAACCAGGCGCTCTCCTCGCTCGGGAACGTGATCTCGGCGCTCGCGGAGAGCAGCTCGCACGTGCCTTACAGGTGAGCCGTGTTCGCTGGAGCCGGGCACCCGGGCACAGGCCCGCACTCGTACTCTCCCTCGGCAGCGATACAGTCCACGTCCACCCACCCACAGCGTAGAACCAGATCCTCGCTCCCAGAGCTCCTCCCGAAGTATATATATATATATATATATATATATACATTTATTAGTCTCACTGCGACCCGTCACTGTCCCATTTTGATTTCAGTCAACCTTTATCACAAAAATAATTAAACTTTACATTTGTGCGTCGCGTGACGCGATTGTCTGATTCAAAAAGCCTTTGTATCTGCGAGTCCTCACAGCCTCGAATAAGAAGAGTACGGCCTCGTTTCATTTTACCTAAAACCTTTGACCCGCATCTACAGAAAATATTAATGTAACTCAAATGCTAATTGTCCTTGAATATAGGTCAGACCAATTGTGTTCAATTCCTGATTGAGTCGTATATCTCGAGCTAAATGTGAGTGGAACTGTAGTGGTGAGTAAAACGAGAGGAGAGAGACGAGGTAGGGCCGACACGACATGTGATGTTATGTTACAGTGTTGCGTTGCGTGTTTCAGAGACTCGAAGCTGACGCGCATCCTGCAGGACTCGCTGGGCGGGAACAGCAAGACGATCATGATCGCCAACGTGGGCCCCGCCTCCTACAACTACGAAGAGACCATCACCACCCTCAGATACGCGCATCGAGCCAAAGGTTACATTTGCGTGCGCGCGCTGCACACTGAATGGACGCGGGCTCCTGCCCGGCTATACTCAACGAACTCAAATAATATTTTATACATCATTTCATTCTGATTGAAAAACTTTTCCAACTTGATTCTAGGAAATGTAAATTTTCCTTATATTGTTTCCTTCGCAGTTTAAAAAAATGGTATTTGGGCAATAATTTTGCCGTCGAAAAACGTTCTTGGAAATATGAAATGGTCGTAGAGCATTTTTGACAATATTTAAAACGTGTATCGTTTGTTGTGTCAGCAATCAAGAACAAACCGATCCGCAACGAAGACCCGAAGGACGCGAAGCTGCGCGAGTACCAGGCGGAGATCGAGCGGCTGCGACTGCTCATCGACCAGAGGAAGGCCGTCGAGAAGAAACCCAAGAAGCTGCCCAGACCCAAGGAGAAGGTGCTCATCTGCTCTGACAACTGTGGGTATCTCTCGACTGTTTGTGGCCTCGGGCTCGAGTGCATCCAGATCACTAACTGTAACTAAGTATTCTCTTTCGGCAGCGGAAGAGGAGACAGTGAGCATAGAGAACGAGCACATCCTGGCGGAGAGCGTGATCGAGCAGGAGAAAACGAAGACAGAGGAGCTGGAGCGGCAGATCCGCGCGCTCGAGGAGCGCCTCGTGCAGGGCGGCGGCGGGGGCGGCGGTGGCGGAGGCGCGGGCGCGGGCACGGGGGTGGGGGCCGGCGGACCCAAGGATCTTATCAACAATCTCAACCAGACGCAGATCATACTGCAGGTACTAAGCCAATTTTTTTTTTGTAACATTTAAAGTGAGTGTTCCCGAGTCAGCATGCTGCTGCAGCTCCAGCTCCGTCCCAGTTGTGGCGATCTACATTATCAGCTGCAAAGTGAGGTGCTACACTCCAGAATAATGTAAAATTTTTATTTGTCATCATTTGGTGGTGTCGAAAAGTATTGTTAAATTCTTATGTAGCAACAGAGTAACATGGAATTTTCAATAAGAACAAATATTTTTTAGAACGTGTGTTTACTTGTGACCCACCTATCTATTTCTGCGCTCATGTGAATGTACTTTTTGGTATCTCTGCACTGCCAAATTAAAAAAGAGACTCGTGAGATCGTGGACAAATATTTATTCACCATCTAGTGTTGTTTATTTAGGTGTTTGAAATGCTACTAAACATCTCTTCTAATTGTAACTTCTATATCAATACTAATTTGAAAAATTACAGCAAAGGAACAACGAGATAGCAGAGAGAAAGAAACGCGAAGTGGAAATGCAACAAAAGTTAGACCTAGAAGAGGAGACCACGGCCATCGTGACGAACACGTTCACTACGCTGCAGCAGGAGGTCGACCACAAGACGCAGAGGTTTGTACGGAATGAAACGCGAGGTGGAAATGCAACAGAAATTAGATCTAGAAGAGGAGACCACGGCCATCGTGACGAACACGTTCACTACGCTGCAGCAGGAGGTCGACCACAAGACGCAGAGGTTTGTACGGAATGAAACGCGAGGTGGAAATGCAACAGAAATTAGATCTAGAAGAGGAGACCACGGCCATCGTGACGAACACGTTCACTACGCTGCAGCAGGAGGTCGACCACAAGACGCAGAGGTTTGTACGGAATGAAACGCGAGGTGGAAATGCAACAGAAATTAGATCTAGAAGAGGAGACCACGGCCATCGTGATGAACACGTTCACGACGCTGCCGCTAGAGGTCGACCACAAGAAGTTTGTGAATGTAATATGAAGGTTTATGAGAAGAAGGTTTTAGTTTTGACATTATAGACTAAAATAATATCGAGGAAATTAAAACACAAGCGGAATTTTGCATTGTGTACTGTACTTTTGTACTGGAGATGCCACTTACTATATTACAATACGCGTGAACTATGTAATCTATTTTCTGCTATCACACTCGTGCTTCCGTAATATTTAGTGTCGTTCAGTGTTTGTTGTGCAATAAACCATTAATATGTGTGGGGAAGGTAGCGCGTAACGAGTTTTCATGTAATTGTTTCCAGACTAAAGAAGTGTCTGTCGAAGTACGCGTGCTTGCGCGAGGAGATGGTGGAGCAGCGTGAGGCGCACGACGCGGAGCGGCGCGACCACGAGGCGCTGCAGGCGGCGCTGATCGCGGCGTTGCGCCGGCGGCTGCTGCTCGCGGACAGCTTCGTGCCGGACGCCGGGCGGCCCGCCGTGCTGCGCGCCCGCTACGACGACGACAGCGAAGCGTGGGACCTGCGCCGCGCACGGTCAGTCTCACTGTCACACCTCATGTGCTCACATAACTACCTACCGCTGGTGGCGCCGCGCCGACAGCATCCTGATGCTTCTCCTGGGTTCTTAACTGAGATATACAAGTCAACAGGCGCGTTCGCGTCTACTTTGGCCGCGCATCCGGAGACTCGAAGAACCATATACATGTAACGGTGCGGCGTCTTGAAATGACAATTATGATTTGATAGTTTGTACCTAATATTGATGTTTAAGACTCAAATGTTAATGAAACATGTCAGATATCACGTGATGATGCAGCACGAGACGGGGAAGGGAATCTGTGCTGTGGTGTGCTTTACTGTAAGGTGTTGTACTGTACAGCGGCGTGGAGCCCCTCGCGAGCCGGCCAGTGGCAGGGGGCGCGCGGCGGCGGCCCACCTGCAGCGCGGCGCTCGCGCAGCGCCTGCCGCGACACCGCGCGGAGAACCTACTTGACCTGCAGCCACTGCCGCTGCCCGCCACCACTAGGCCGTATACGCCACCCAGGCATAAGGAGGTGATTACACATTACATTGTTTACCTTCACTCACTCCCTTCACTTCCATCTCTGAGGAAACATATATACCTTAGTCCCCCCCCCCCCCCCCCACCCCTCAGGTAATATACATGATACATGATTAGTTAACATTCGTGATTGCTGCACGTGGGACTTTAGTCTGAACCTGCTATATCTACAGTCGCTGCCGCTGCCCGGCGT
Organism: Chesias legatella; assembly: GCA_947359385.1. Taxonomy (NCBI): domain Eukaryota; kingdom Metazoa; phylum Arthropoda; class Insecta; order Lepidoptera; family Geometridae; genus Chesias; species Chesias legatella. The sequence continues at coordinate 9,263,872 of OX375781.1, read as the reverse complement.
CAGTACTGGACTTCCTTTACGTAGTCATTGTTTAATGTTGGATTTCTATGATTTATCTTAAGCTTTCCACTTAGTTTCGTGAAATCTTGAATATTTTTTTTATGAATGTGAAGGAAACATATCTATGAATATTTTATGCGTAGTGCTAGGAAATATAGAAGCCCATAAAAACAAATAAGAAACAACAGATAACAACATTGTACCACATACGTGTTATTGTACAACCGAAACTCATGGGGTACCACAGGGAAGCGTGCTAAGACCTATATTAATCGTTTACCTATATTTATCGATTGTCGTTTTCAAACTTTTGTGTTTCCATTGCAGCCGGTGAGGGAGTCTGTCGTCGCGAAGCACGAGGTGGAGGCGGAGGGTGGCGGGGCGCGGCGCGGCGTGCGCGGGGCGCGACCCGCCGCGCCGCGCCCCGCCACCGCGCACCGAGCCGCGCGCGCGCCCGCGCCTCAGCCCACCGTGCGGTAGGCGCGCCCTCCGCTCTCTCTCGCACCGCACGGTTCACAATCGAGGCTGCCCCCGCCCGCGCCCCCGCCCCTGCGCGCCGGGTATCCGTCGGTGCGCCCGGTTCTAAATTATAGTTATCGAGTGTACGACTTTTTTACATGGGCTCAGTTCTGAAATAGTCTAAGTCTGGGGCACACACGGACGGGTGTTATTCGCGGCCGCGACCGACGGGGGCCTCAGCGACCGGGGGGACACTGGACTCGGATCTATTTGACCCCGCGGTTTTTAATTAAGGTTACTGTTACATCGCGTACTTGGCCACGGAGAACATGCGCTTAGTTAACTGCTCTTACTGGACTTACGTAGTAAGACTTGTACATTGTTGTCGTAAAAATTGCCAACATCTTAACTTACATTAATACGCTCCCTTCATTTATAAATATCTTAACGGCCTCAGACGAAGAAGCCGTAGAGCCCCCCCCCCCCCCCGCCTCCCCCTACTCTACTCTGTACTTGTGAGGGATCCTCACTCATCCTCCGTCTTTTGTTGCGGAAAAGAGCGAGCTCGAGTGAGTGAAGATCAATCAGTTCAGAATACCCCACGAGGGTGCGCGGAGACGCGACCGACCTGAAGGGGGCGCCGGTGCGTACCAACGACACACTTGCCGGGATACGGAAATCATCGACCGTCCCGCACCATCATGTGTGTTACTGATGTATTTTATAAAAAGGCAATGTATTGTTAACAACAAAGAGACCCTATTAGTGTCCGTCGTCTTCACAACAATTCATTTGTATTAATAGTTTTGTACGGTAACTGTTACGGTAACGGCGAACGCTTCTGAAGCTTTACACGTGTACGTATTGTACGTGAATCACATTGTTTTTTTTTAAATATAAATGCCGATTTTATATTTTGTTATTAAATATTACCGGTCTGTTGTAATGTCGCCCGCGAGATGACGTACAACATACGCGGGAGACATTACACACCGGAGCGAGCGGTGCGTACACGTGCACGCGCACGCGCACGCGCACGCACACGCGCACGCACACGCGCCGATGCGTTGATCTCAGTTGCGTTACTCGCACTATTTATTTATACAGAAACACGCTTGTGTAGATGTCACCGCAAGTCGTGACCTCACCCGCCGCGTGTACAAGCATATTGGCCGCACGGCCGCGGGGGATCATATACTGTGCCTACTCACTATATATCCGTACTAGCACACGTTACCAGCTGTTTCTGTGTGTGTGTGTGTACGTTGGCTAACATATATGTGGGGGCCAAACCGTCCACACGGCGCGGCGGACAGTTTCCGATTCGCGGTAACAACTATGATATTATAATGTAGCGCTGAGTATTATCCCGAGCCCCCGCGCCCCCGCGCTCCAGAGACGCGACGCCACGCCACGCCACGCCACGCCACGCGCGGTACACGTGTCCCCTGGAATTGGGGTGGCTGTGTTAAATGAATTTCGTTTGATTTTGTGAATTTATGTTGTCATTAGTATTGTATAAGAGTTTTATTTTGCCCTTGTTATTGTATTTGTAAAATAGTATTGAGCGCTTCGTACAGCCACGTGATATTAGATAGTTGAATTCATTTTGTGTATAGATTCGGCTCAATTGGTATTATGTTTATTGCTAGTTATACGTAGCAGAGCTGAAGTGTGTATTATCTGTGTTGTACGTCGTCGGATACTCGGTGTACTGAACGCGTCTCCAAAGCGTTGCGATCCAAATATTGTATGTATTATGTTGTAATGTTACCAAAGAGGGAAGAGAACTCTCCATTCCAGTGAGGTGGGCCTCGGCTGCGTTCCGAACGTCCGCGGGTGCCACTTCCAGTCACGGTATCTAGTCAATGATCCTTGTATACAAACTTTGTAAATAATTATATTTATACATTACTAATATATTGAATGATAGTTTAGTTAGGTTGCTAATTAATATTCGCACAATACTTTTGAACAAAATCGGGATCTAGTATAATGAAAAGAATATGCTCTGAACGAAAGTGTCAGTATTTGTATTTATTTATGTAATAACTAAATTAATATATTTTGTTATATTTAGGTACCAGCTTCATGTTTGCATATTGAATAAGTACCCTGTATGTGTATGTTTCAAATTGGCTTTATATTTATTTGGAGATACAAGATAAGGGTGAGGGTGGATGGAATCATGTGATATTTATTTGGAAACCGCTAGTCAGCTGTGCCGCGCCGCATACACGCTTATACTCACTAATAAAATATTATAAAAACATAATTGTGTTATTATTTTGTTGATGAGCCGGAATCACGACAGACATACGGACGTCCACGTCGGTCGCGTCGTGGGCGCAGTCCTTAAGAGTACGGAACCACTGAAACAAAACAACCAACTGTACAACAATAGCATTTCGTATTTTAATATTACCTGCGTTTTCTTAGCTAACAACTATTATATAACTATAAAAGTGGTCGAGTAAAACGTTAAACGGATAAGACGGTAATGCTCGTAAGGGCACACGTGGATTCTCCGTAGGTAGGTACTTGTACATACTACTATACAGGGTGTCCGTTAATGAATGGATAACCTTGAAATGGGTCTTAATAGAACTATTGGGCATTCGGAAAAAATGTCAAATAAAAAAAAAACAAGTAGTATTATGTCTAGTTCCTATTCGAGTAGATTCATCTGTGAATCACAAGCTAAGCTTGATTCACATAACGTATCTAAATAATGTGTGCTCGCATGTGTAACGCGACGCATCGCACACAATGGTCATTCTACTCTCTATTCATACGTCAAATTAAAATACATCCCACTCCCAAACTTATGCCACAACTTGCTGTAAAATGATATAAAAGTAAAACAATGGCGCCTTGGTCAATTCATTTCTGAACGAATTATTTAACTTCAGAATATGTGAACGACTGACTAGTGCTGCAGCCACATTAAAAATATTTTATCGATTACATCATTATGTGCACTGTAATTTACGTGTATACTAAAATTTTATTTTATATCCTGGGCATTTATTTTCCTTTAATAGTTTTTATGTGAATTAACTGCGGAAGAATACAGATGACTCTCCTGATTATAAGCTATAACCTCTGCCCAGATAGTAAGGGCGAATATGTGTAGGAATTGCAAGATCTTTTAAGCTATTGCATAGCTTCTATCGCGGGCCTTGAGCGTGGAGACCGAATCTAGAAATTCCGTAACGAAAAACCTAACACCCCCCACTCCGACCGGCACAGCGGTGATACTTTTTAGTTTTTCCATCTATCGATAAATACCAGAACTTTTAATGACTTTTTGAAATATCACGCGCAATAGCTTTACCGCGGCAGTCTCCGAGTGCCACACGTCTTTTTTTCATTCCACCACAACATACGCCATCGGGTGACTACTTCTCGGTAGAAATACCGCATATTCGTACGAAGAAAGAAAGATAAAATATTTTTAGTTGTGTAACTAATAAACAGAACACAGTAAAACAGAACATAAAAAACAAGACTACTACTATAATATATATTATAAGACTATCTAACTAAATATTAATCATTTAACATAAACTAAAAAGAATATTGAAAAAGCCTAGTTGCCACAAAAAGGACTCTGGTTCAGCATAAAGTTAGTTGGATTGCAAATAATGCTGGTCTTTCAACAAAGCCGTTTGGTGAAGCCACGGAACAATAACATAGCTACATTGTTTTTTATACTGAATACAAACTACAATAAACATAACATAAACACAATAAAAAAAAGGGGCCAGAAACGAAATGAAACATTAATAGGATGATACAATTCATCGGAACTTAAACTGCCTTATGCGGTATTTTAAATAATACTAATAACAAATAAGGAGAAAAAAAAACACAACATTAATACAATTAATTCATTAGTTTCTCTGTAATATGATGCTTGATTCGTGGACAAAACCATCCTGCTTCTTTTGAAATTCAAAATTTTTTTTTTTATATCTACAATTATGCAGATTCCTCGTCGGTGGGGGCGAAGCATTTTCAATCATAAGTATGTACAGCCACAGACTGGAAATCATTACCCTTGTCTGTTCACTGAAAACATTTTATTTAGGTTCACAAGAGGAGAGTGATCAAGCTGGAGACTGCATCGCCGCTTGAAAACTAGGTGAAATTGTGGTCAAATGACCATATATTACTAATAAAAACTAAAAGTTAGTACTCACAATAAATTATTACTAATAATAACTTTTTCAAATTTAATCGGAGTTAAAATTAGTTATCTAAATATATTAAATCGATGAATTGAATCGATATTACATTTGGAACGTGCGTCACGCTCATTTTACATTCATAACTGACGGTTACTTTTCGAAAGTTCGGTGGCTTTGTTTCGGTTACAAAATGTAAAAATATATAAAATTAAAAGTATTATACATATTGAGTCGAATATGTCGGGAAAATTAAAGGACTATCAAGTTGTAGATGTTTTCTGCGGTGGCACATTCTACAAAGTGAGGCACAAGGTCACCAACAACATATTTGCATGGAAAGCGTACGATTGTTCCGTCCACACCGACGAACAAATACACGACGCAGTTAACGAAGTGAGAACCATCAGTAGAGCGTGCGCCGACAATGTGCTGCGATACTACGACACCATCCTGCACAAACCTACCAAGACGTTGTACTTTGTCGTCGAGTACGTCCCGTGGCGGAGTTTGCAACACTTGCTGGAGGAATGCAAGGCCGCCGACAAACATTTCGCCGAGTGCTTCCTCTGGCTGCTCCTCCACGAGCTGGCGAGGGCCTGCAAGGCCGTGGCGGACCTGAGCGTCGTCGTTTTGCGAAAATGCATATCGCCCGCTACGGTGTTCGTCAGCGACAAAGGCGAGCTTCGAGTCAACTGTTTCGAGTGGGCGTCGAGCGCGGCGCCCCCCGCCGACCCCATGCACCAGGTGGGGGCGCTGGTGCGCACGCTGTGCCTGTCCTACCTGCCGGGGGCCACCGGGGACAACATGAAGCGGTTCCGCTACAGCGACGACCTCCAGGACGTAGTGAGCTTCCTCGCTGAAGAGAGGAGCTCCTCGGGCTGCCTGCACCCCGATGTCCTCCTATACCATCCTACGGTGCTCTCTAACTTGGAAACACTCACCGGACCTATTTGTATTGGTGACATATTGATACAATACCCGGTACAATACCCTGTTATGACATCACAAGTGAATAAGTGTGACTCTGAAAAAGTTGGTGAACTGTGCAGAGCCGTGGAGCCCCTACCCCGGACCATTTTCAATGTCGGAGAGAGCCCTATCTATGGTAATATTAGTTCTAAAAGGCAGTTTGAAACTGAAAAAATCAACTCAAACAGAGAATCCTTGTCCCCAACATTAGCAGCATTGGCCCTGGAGCTGCCGGGATTTGTGCCCCGAAGTAGGAAGCCTTACAGTGAGGCTATGGAAGTTTACAGTCGCCCTAAGCTGGTATCGGATGAGACATTTAGCCAGGAGTGGATGACGCGGCTGGTCGCGCTCCGGCAGCGCGAGCAGTCCCTCAACCAGAGGGAGAGAGAACTCATTGCCAAGGAAATAGTCAGCAGTCCAAATGGAATAGTGATTCCACTGAGCGATCGTCATGACTCGATTAAGAGTGACAGCAATGGCATAACTCTTCCTCCGTTGATGGCGCAGAGAGAGTGGGCGTCGCGCCGGCGGCGGCGCTCCGGCTCTCTGCGCCCCCGCACCCGCACTCGCAGGAAGAGCTACGGATATGAAGAACTTGACAGCTCACTGTCAGCAGACGCAGGAGATGGCAGCATGATCATAACCGCCACAAAGTTTACTAAAGAAACTATGCCACGTCGTAATATTTTCCCCGAGGTATCCACAAAGAAAGTGCATTTCACAGCGGCCAACCCGTTTGTTGGGAGCGATGAGAGTGTGACACTTACATTTTATGAACTAGACAAAGCTGATACTAATTCAAAACAACAGCAAAAAACCAACTCCCAGAAAGAGATAAATAAATTCAAATATTTGGATCTAGAAAAAATTACCAGTGAAAAGAGGTTGGCGATGAACTGGAGCCACTCCTCCCCGTCGAAACAAGCCAAGATCACCAAGAGTGCATTCACTGATATCTCCAACGAAAGCAACCTGAGGAAGACTCCTTCTAAGACCAGCATCACTTCTGATTGTTCCAGGTTCTCCATGATGTCTGCCAAGAGCCACTGGAGCATGGAATCCAGCATCAGTAAGGTTAGTGACAGCGGTGTGTTTGAGAGGACCCGCTCCGGCGTGAGACGGAGTGTGGTGCACACACCGGTAGCTCCCCCTGATGTCAAGAAAAAGAGCAGAAGGTCGTTGTTACCTTTCAAAACCCCATTTAAGTTCATGTCTAAGTCTTGATTTGTTCAATGTTTTATTTGATTAAAGTTTAGGATTATTTTAATGTATACCTTTGCATTTGATTTATGGCTCTATTTGTTTACCTCTATTTTAGTAAATGGTTGTGGTTTTGACTTATGATAATTATGTACCTAGTTGTAGTTTGTTATCTTCCACATGAGATTAGTTCATGAGAACTGGATAATTTAGTATAAGTAAAGTATAGTGTAGTATAAGTATAGTATAGTTAATAAGTATAGTATAGTTTATGTGAAACACGGACAACAACCCACCCTAACTGTAGAATAGAATCAATTATGTATATATACATTAATGTTCTGAAATTTATTGTATATTTTGATGACAACAAAAATCAATTGTTATATTTACTTATTACTTACTATTGTGAAATTTTTATGTTATACAATATATATAGATTTATTGTGTCTACTAATTTTAAAGACAAATATATGTAATGTGTGTGTGTGTGTGTGTGTGTGTGTGTGTGTGTGTGTGTGTGTGTGTGTGTGTGTGTGTGTGTGTGTGTGTGTGTGTGTGTGTGTGTGCGCGTGTGTGTGCGCGTGTGTGTGCGCGTGTGTGTGTTATATAATGGTTTTTTAACTAAAAAATATATTTTGTATAATGAGTTAGTTTGTAATTAAATTGAATGTTTTTAGTCTTACGCTGTCTTCCGCTTGTGATTTAAATTGTGTCATAACTACGTAATCAAATTGTAATCTTATTTTTATGTTTTAATATAAGACATAGTTTTTGCAGTTTAGAAGTTATTGCCATATTTTCTTATATACTATATACAACCTTAGGTTCTTGTAATAATAAAAAGTTTAGCTGTAGAAAACATATTGTGTTTTATTGAGCGGTCACATCACTCGTGCAACACTATCACAGTTCATACATTTTTCCACAATTATTTCTTCTTTTTGAGTGCCTTGTCCGCACCTTCCACGTACTTCTTAGGTAACGCGTACTTCTCGGTCAGCAGCTTGGCCACGAAATATGTCTGAAATAAACAGGAAATTGGGTGTAAGTCTATATTCTAGAATTCAGTAAATAATGTTCCTCAGAAAGAATATAAAAACCGCTGAACGCAAACATCAAAGTTCTAAACATTCTGTTCAACAAATCTGATCTATAGAATGAGGATTTTATTGTATTCTATATAGAGAGAACGACACGGGAGATAGACCGGCGGGTAGGCAGGAGATAGGATATAAGGTCTCTGTAATCTGTTATGTATGAAGCAGTCCCCCTGCAGCATGAGCTGGTCCGCCTTGGCGCCGGGCGCGCGCGTCACGCCGCAGGTGGCCGCCGTGCCGAGCTGGCACTCGTGCGCCAGCGCCGGCATGAGTGAGCGTGTGCGTGTGCGGCACGAGACGCGGCGCACGCAGGGAGTACCTGGTCCCCCTGCAGCATGAGCTGGTCCGCCTTGGCGCCGGGCGCGCGCGTCACGCCGCAGGTGGCCGCCGCGCCGAGCTGGCACTCGTGCGCCAGCGCCGGCAGACGGAACCCGAACGCCTCCAGATTGGACACCAGCGTCACCTGGGAACGAACGCGCACGTTACATCTCACATACACACCGCGACCCACTGCCAAAGGAGGCGGGGCTCCGTGCCGCTCACAATACCACTGGAACCGCGTGCCCACCGCGCAACGCCACGCTCTTAACAGCAGTAGAACTCACACCAAGTTCTTCTGGGGAAGTACTGCCACCATGCCCATTTCTGTCGCCAAGCAGTAACGCTTTCCCGTTACTGTGTTCCGGTTTGAAAGGTGTGGTTGCCGCTGAAATTACAGGCACACGAGACATTCTATTACACGTCTGGAAATTACGGGCGCATACGTTGCGACTTTGGTCTTGTCGTACCTAGTAGGAGAGGACCCAAGCCGCATCGCTTGTTATGGGCTGAGGTTACCACTTAACACCAGGTGGGCCGTCAGCTCGTTCTGTAACTGTATTACATAAAAAAAACGCTCTCTATCGGCGCAGTGGGTCGCACGAAGTGGTGTGCCCTAGAAGTGAGAATACAAGGAGGCGGGTGTGAGCAAGCGCACGAGAGGAGTAGCAGTGACGGCTCGGCGTGGTGACCTTTTTGTTTCCGGTGCGCACGGCGACGCTCATCTGTACGGGCTCCAGCTTGCACTTGACCAGCTTGACGGTACCGTCAGCGTAGTGCAGCTCCGTGCTGGCCGTCAGCCGCGCCAGCACGCGCGCCGTCAGCGCCTCCCACTGCACGCACTCCTGTGTTACAACAATATATAGTTTAGTATACATACACACACACATACCACGGGGTCCACCAATATATGTTGCATCCCCGGAACTGAGTGACTCGGTGTGAATGAACAGATTCACATAACTACAAAATTAACTATAACTCAATCATTTTGCCTCCGCACCCGCACCGCACCCGCACCGCACCCGCAACGCACCCGCACCGCACCCGCACCGCACCCGCACCGCACCCGCACCGCACCCGCACCGCACCACTTGCGTTTTGTTGACCACTTGGAGTTAACTGATGAATGCTTTTTAATATTGGAGCCTTGCACTTGTCACTTCACACATCATAGGTGCGACATATAACATATATTACATTATGTTATAAGTTTAGTTACTAATAGGGGGAGGGGGGAGGGGTGCTCAGGTGGTAATACTGACCTGTTCGGTCCCGCCGATTAGTTTGGCCAGCGTCGCGTCCAGCGTGACGGCGCCGGCGGGGGCGGGCGCGGGGGCGGGGGCGCGGCTCGACTTCACGTACCCGGTGAGGGCGGCGCGCACCTCCGCCGCAGTCAGCGCCGTGCCCTTCCTGAAACAAGTCGACCCGTCACACACGACACCCGTAGCAAGTTTATCTATGTGATACAGTTACGGAACGAGCCGATGACCCACCTCGTGTTAAGTGGCAACCTCTGCCCATAACAACCGATGCGACTTGGGTCCGTCCATACTGGGTACGACAAGTCGCATCGTATGCGCCCGTAGTAAAGACGTGTAGGTGGAATGTCTCATGTGCCTAATTCCAGCGGCAACCACACCATTCAAACCGGAACACAGTAACGCGAACGCGTTATTGCTTGGCGGCAGAAATGGGCATGGTGGCAGTACTTGCCTGGAGGAAGTTAGCGTGAGTTCTACTGCTGTTCAAATAAACAACAGGACTGGGTAGCGACTCCACTGTTATCAAGCTCGTACGAGTAGATGCGTATCGTTACCTGAGGTGGGGGAACAGCGGCATCACATTAGCGGTGAGGCAGTACACCTCCCTGAGCTGCGGCGGCGTGTACTCGAGGGGCGAGGCGCGGGCGCGGGCGGGGGCTGCGGGCGCCGGGGCGGCGGGGCGGGGCGGGGCGCGGTGCGCGCGCACGCGCGGGTGCGCCACGTTCACCGCCGTCAGTGCCGCCACGCCCTTATCCACCTCGCGCACCTCGATCAGGCCTTCCTTGAACGTATGCTCTGTTTGTACCATATATTTTTATATTATATCAAATTTGTACCTATACTTTAATACGTACATTATATAACATAATATATAGCGAGGGTACTCCACAACAATAACATCAAATCGAGGAATTAGGATTTGACTTTAGTGTTGAATTAAAGGCAGATTATAAGTGACTTGACGAACTCCTTCAGGGTTACGCCGAGACTACTCCTAATCTAGTGTTAGGTACGCCTGGTAAACTATAAATTACATGCACAACATATATTTAAATAACAAGGAGATATGACAAGTAACAATAACAAAACTGTTTAGATGAATATTATTCCATTTATCAGGAAATTAATAAAATATTTACTCATAGTTTACATGCAAACAACGGCACGAGCAGATGGCCCACTTAATGTCGTTATTCTCTGCCCATAACAGCAAGAATTCAACTCAGGTGTATCTAATGCAGCTGGGTACACGAGAGATTACGTGCAACGCCATCTAGCGTCGGATAACGCTTGTGACTCGTCACACCGACTGATTTTTCGTCCGTAGGTTTTATTTTATTTTATAGATGCTCAAATGAACATCTAAAGTGAAGTTCCTGTTCTGTGTTTATGACTTAGTTTATCTCTTTTATTATATTGGCTTGAGCTGTCTGTCGTTGTTACGTGTAGGGATTAGTTTTTGTGTCACATTTAAATGTCTATTGTACTTCTATTAGTGGAGACCTGTAAATTGGCTAGCTATTTCTATTTAAGTTTCTAAGGACATACGTATACAACAGCTTGTTGGTTTTCCGAAATAAATAAATATGCGAATGTGTACAGCCGCCGGCCGCCACTAACACCGGAACGCGGCATCGCGGCGGGTGGAAACAGCGCGCGCCGGTGCATCACTCGGGGGGTAATGTTACCTGTTGCATGGCTTCCAGGAACTTCCCCAGTTTCTTGTATGATGATTTCTTAACGTCCAGCGTGCGGTGCGGCGGACACAGCGGGTGCAGGTGCTGCCTGCAACCAACACACACGTCACGTCACGTCACGTCACGCGTGGACCGACCTCGTGCACCACTGCGCGTGCGGGCGCGTGCACGCTGACGCCGCGCGCACCGTGCACGCGCCGAGCTACACGCTTCACTCGCACGTACAAATGACAAATTTATAATTTTATATATTAATTATTCTGTTATATATGAATAGCACATTGTCAGAGACAATAAAATAATAGACATGTGTCGAGTGCAGGAAAGGAGCCTCTTTGAGGCGCACTTACAATCCTTTCACCACACTGGTTCGACAGAACCGGTGACTCGAAGAAGAAGAAAAAGAGACAAGGCTGGATGCAGCCGCTTCGAAAAATTATAGTGAACGAAAACAAATGTCCAAGTATGTTCCTTAATGTAAATGTAATGTTAATAAATGTAAAAAAGTATTATATAATATTAATATATAATGGTGGACATTTCACACAGCGCCATCTAGCCCCAAAGTAAGCTAAACAGCTAAACATAGCTTGTATCATAGGACCCAGATTACTGTAATTTTTTTCAGTTTATGTTGCAAATGTCAAATTTGTTCGTAAACTGTTTGCCGAAACGGAAGAGGGAATTAACCTAACAGGCTCGCTGTGTGAGACGGAGGAGCGAGCGTACAGAGCTGCTGCCCCACCGCGCCGGTACCACCACCAGCAGCCAACTCACTTGTAGAGCAGGTTGGTCTTGAGCGGCAACTGCACGCGCTTGCCCTCCAGCTTGAGGAAGCCGAGCAGACACCACGCGAGCAGCTCGTCCATCTGCGACGGGATCTCCCCCTCCCCCTCCCCCTCCCACTCCAGCACCGCACACGACTCTGCAACACACACACACACATACACACACAGTAATGCAAGCAGCAACACATATATTGGCGATTGTATATCAAGACGCTGACGGACACGGGCCGATGGACGAACATCAGCGAATGATCGACAGCTTGTTCGCGCGTTCTCCGAACACAAGTGAACACACCACAAAAATTAAGGTTAATTTCTAAAATGTGTTGCATAATCGAAAAAAAACAGCTATAACCTGTGAGCATGGTGTCATCAGCATCAGTTTGTTCCGGTTCCGGTTGTGGTGGAGCCTCTTGGATGAGGCGGGGCTCGTTGAGCGGAGGCGGAGGCCTCGGGCACGACGCGCCGAGGGACGGCCACTCTTCTTTCGCCGGCTGGAGAGTTATCTGACACAAACACAAGATAATTGTAAAATTGCGCAACAGAACACTTATGTCCTGTTCACAACCAACATATACAATTCAGGAATGAATAAAGTTAACCAAAAGATTATATGTTACAACTATAAATAATAAATATTGTTGGTGTGCGAGGTTCCCACAGTAAGAGCAATGTTGAGTTTGGGGCTAGATGTCATTGTGTGATATGTACACCAATATATTTGTATTATTATAACATATCGGTATCATTGAATGTAAAGGTTTTGAGTAGTGTGTCCTGCGGTAGTGTGTGTACCTGTTGCAGGGCGGCGGTGAAGTCGGGCGGCGCGGCGAGGTGGGCGGCCGCGAGCTTCGGACGCTCTATCTTGTTGAACTTGGGATCCTTGCACAGCGAGTCACCGTATACATGCAGCACATCCAAACATACACCTCTGAAAATGGATATTATAGTATGTATTCAATATGATATATATTAACCTGGCCATTTGTTTATGTGAGAATGGTTGACTGCAGAAAGCTCACCGCTTGTCATGCCTATGTTCCGATCACAGTGTAACTTACAGAAGAAAATGGTTGTGGATCCGCTTCCTTCTTTGGGGAGAAAGACCATCAGGATATACATGGAAAGTTACCAAGGGGAATTTTCACCAGTATATGGATGACTGAAGCTGATCCCGAATGAGGGGCACTTCACAAGAGGTGGAAGAGGCCCAAGTTGCAGCACATCAACTGGAGTGGAGTCAACTTGAGCTACTAATAAGAGACTTGACACACTATGAAGTTGATTTGTGATCAAATTTTAAAGATGTTAATTTACATCTGACTGGCCTCATAGCTCAGTTGGTTAGTAACCCTACCTTCTGCGCTGTAGGTCGTGGGTTCGATCCCCACTCAGGACAAACATTTATGTGACATTTGTAACATTGATGTTTGTTCTGTGTCTGGGTGTTAATATGTATTATATGTATGTATTTACAAAAGAAAAGTATATAAGTATTATATCAGTTGTCTGGTTCCCATGATACAAGCTATGCTTAGCTTACTTTGGGGCTAGATGGCGCCCGCCGTGTGAAATGTCCACCATTATTTATTTATTTATCTGATTTCATCCACTAGCAGACTGTTTTTTATGTAGAAATAAGCTTAACATGACTACTTACGAAGCTCTCAATAACATGTCAGCACTGGACATGGCGGCCCGCCCCACCATGCAGACAGCTGCATTGTCTTCCGTTTTAGCCCCCATCACTGTACCACGCTGGAATATAGGGAAGCCCACCCCTTGCGCTGGGAGGGACACTCCGGGAAGGTACAGGGGTGCCCCATTTTGAACCTACAAATTATGGTTATAAGTGGTTAATAGCAATACTATACAATAGTAGTCAGTAATAATAAATATAATAAATTATAGTTCCTAAAAGTGAATAAAACAGTTTAATGACATGTGACTTAATCAAATATAAATATAAAATTTGTTTGCCAATTGAGTGTACAATAATTTTATTTTATTTTATTTTATTTAAGACTCTTAGGGAAACTAACAGCTAGTAGGAAACAAAAACACAAATATAAATACAGAGGGCCAATTAAAAGTTTCCACGAATAGATATAACACTGATTTTAAACCAAAAAAAATAACGTAGACATACAAACACTAACACACAAAATTATTATATATAGATTATTAGCAATTATGTACTAAAGAATGATTTGCTCAATATACTCTTTAGTCGCGTAGAGGAAGTATTGAAGATATCAATATCCGCCTCACGCACGGTAGCATTAAAACATCTGCACGCTCTTATTAAAAACGAATTTTGTCTGTAATTGGTACTTGCTATTGGCACATCAAGTAAATTATGTTGCCTGCGTGATGCGGCGGCGCCGGGAGTGCGAACACCCAGCCGCGCTAGCAACTCTGGACAGTCGATCCTACCGCTAGCAATGTCCGTGAGATACGAGAGATCAGCCATACGCCTTCTCTCCGATAATGGAAGAAGGTGGAATTGTTTGCAACGCCTAGAATAATCAGGCATATATGTTTTAGTTCTGTACTGAAGGTATTTCAAGAACCGTTTTTGTATTCGTTCTAAGCGGGTAATATAAGTGTTGTAGACTGGGTTCCAAACCTGGCATGCATACTCGAGGTGACTCCTCACGTATGAGCAGTAAAGAATCTTAAATGTTTTAACCTGTTGAAACTCAGCCGACGTTCTTATAACAAAACCCAAAGACTTAGAGGCTTTATTGACCATATTATTAATATGCACATCAAATAATAACTTAGAGTCCAATGTGACACCTAAGTCTTTTATCGATGAAACCCTTGACACACTTGCATCTTTAAGCTTATAATTGAAAATTATAGGTTGAGGTTTACGCGTAAAGGAACAGATGAAACACTTAGAAACGTTTAAATCTAGTTTGTTTATATGACAGTAATTTTGAAACGTATCCAGATCACGTTGAAGATTCATTGCGTTTAACGTTGTTTTAACTGGACATAGAATTTTCATATCGTCGGCATAAAGAAGGATTTTACAGTGTTGAAAACAAGATACAATGTCATTAATAAATAAAACGAAGAGAAATGGGCCCAAAAGGGAGCCCTGAGGTACCCCTGAGGGGATATACATTGCTGAAGAAGAGTAACCGTTGAGGACCACGGTTTGAGACCTGTTCTGAACGTAGGATGAAAACCATCTAAATAAATTGCCTCTAATACCAGCAGCCTGGAGCTTATCTAATAGAATGGCATGGTCTATTCTGTCAAAGCATTTACTGTAGTCGGTATAAATTACGTCTACCTGGGAAGGCTCAGACATATATTGCGACAGATAGTCACAACAGAGGAGGAGGTTAGAAGTGGTAGACCTGCCTTTTAAAAAGCCGTGCTGTTCATCTGAGAATGTGTGCTTCATGGCAGGATATAATTGATTGTAAATTATTCGCTCAAAAACCTTGGCAAAAATACACAGCTTAGAAATAGGTCGGTAATTATCAACCTGATCCTTTGGGCCTTTCTTATGTACAGGTGTTATATAAGCGACTTTCCATATGGAAGGTACTATACCCTCATCAAGGGACCTTTTATATAACAGTGATAAGGGAACCGCCAAACTAGTCGCACATCTAACAATAAAAGTCGGCGGAATACTATCTGGCCCAGCTGACTTTTTTAAATCCAGCGACTTCAGCAATTCAACAACTTCAGACTCAAGAACCTCAATAGACGAAATATCAGAAGTTATTTTGTAAGGTTTAGACTCGTGAGTAATATTATTGGCTGTTATACTATAGGTCGACCTATCTAGAAATGTAGAATGAAAGTAATCAGCAAACATTTTACAAATTTCATCCCCTTTATCCGTGGAACACTGTCCAGATTTGAATACTGAGGGATAAGCACTCGACTGGTTTTTATTTTTAACATAAGACCAGAAAGCACGGGGGTTCTCTTTAATTTTGTTTTCAATGGAGGTTATGTACTCAACAAATAACTCTGCTTCTAATACCCTAGCCCGCTCACGAAGTGTTAAAAAAGATTGGTAATCTGCCCTATTTCCGTAGTTTTTATATTTTGTGTGAAATTTATATTTTTCTCTCAATATCTTTATAAGTGGTGTTTTAAACCATACAGGATATTTATTAGAGGGGTAGATAATTTTAGAGGGTATATATTTGTCACGAAGGTCGGTAAGAATTTCGTAGAAAAAAGAAACAGAATCATCAAGTGACCTACTGAAAATTTCACTTTTCCAATTAATTGATTTAATTTTAGACGAGATAGAAATGTAGTCACCACTATTGAACAGGTAATTCACACGAGGACGAGGCTTGAGTCTGTGTAGTTCGATAAAATCAGCTGAGATACACAGGGCTTTGTGATGCGGGTCCTCTGGTACTAGAGGGTTGGTACTGTGTGTAACCGAAACGGTATTGGTGGAAAAAACTAAATCTAGTATACGATTATTCATATTAGGATGAAAATTAAATTGAAGAAGATGACAGGTAGTGAAATTATCAAATAATTCAGTCTGGTAGGAACCAAGTACGTTTGAGGGATTATATGACTCACCATCGTCTGATAGTGTCCATGTTACATTAGGAAAATTGAAATCACCTAAGACAATAAGCTTATCGGCAGGGTTTTCTAAGAATCTTGCCATTACATTCTCAGAAAAATTATGCACCTGATTTAAAAACGTATTACCTGTGTTTTGGTTGCACATATACACTAAACATAGATGCACTTTATAAGTAATATTTGGCCTGCTGTTATGGAGGGTCAGAGTAACCCAAAGGTCTTCGGCAGACGAGCACCAGTCACTGTTGCCCTCCGCCGCCAGCTCACGGCGAACGGCTATTAAAACCCCTCCCCCTAAATGTTGACTTGTTTGGTTAAATAATCTGTCCCGCCGCCATACAAGATAGCGATCGTCAAATAATTCACTGTTTCTAATACCATCTGTCAACCACGTTTCAGTCAAGCAGATGCAATCATAAGCATTCAGACTGACATTTCTGTAGAAAGTAGCGGTTTTAGTTCGTAAACCTCGAACATTTTGGTAAAATATACCAAAAGGAAGCATTTTTTAACAAAAATAATAGGCATTGCACGCATGTTATATAGTAGGCCGGTAGATAAACTATAAAAAATTGCATAAAGCACATTACTTGAGAATGATCGAACTGTGATATTATAAGAGTTGCAAAATAAAATATTAGTAGCGGTAGGTGAACATTAGCGAACTGAGTAGTGCAGCACGGCCAGCGAGTACCCGATTGACTGCATTCCGATGAACAAGTGGTTCTCAACTTTAGTGAGCAGATGTTGGATGCATTACAAATTGACAAAATGAATATAACCAAGACAACTAAGCACGATAGTAATAACACTCGGGATAGTTTTTGAAAATACCTCACAGAAAAACCTTTTTTAAATCCGCTTCTGTTCTAATTGTCACGGCCGGTGAAGTAGGACTCTTCCTGACGAAGATCTTGCACCCCTTCACCCATGTGTAGGCGAAACCACGCTCCCGGGCTAGTTCCTTAGTTTTATTTAACAGCATCTTATTTGCCAAGGTAAGGTGGTCATTGACAAAGATCCTGTCGCCTCCTTTAAGATTGAGATCTGGTGGTGTGATGGTGAATTTCTTCGCAGCTGAGACAAAGTCGTCCTTGAGGTATCTACTATGTACTGACACGATTATCGACTTTTTCGTCCTGTCGGTGCGCATGGGCACTCTCGCAACATAGTTTATATGTTCTCTGGATAATGGGCACTTTACGTGGTTGCCAATTTTTAAAACTATCTCAAAGAGATTTTCAGATGGAGACACAGGAACTCCCTTGATCTCAATGTTATTGAGGCGAGATCTCTGGTCATTTTCTTGTATGGCGCATTCCAACTTATCGACACGCTGTTGCAGTCTTACGACCTCTTCTTTGGTCTTGAGCAGACTCTGCATCTCGTTATCAATTCGTGATATTTTACTGGAGAGGTCCTCCACAGCATCATGAACGAAGTTCATTGAACTTTTCACGTCACTCAACTCTTTTTTCATGGATACGAGGTCCACAAGATCAGCTTTAATCGATTTGAGGTCTGCCATTATATCAGGCAGGGAAGTCATTTGTGTAGATAGGCGCTTCAGCTCCAGAACTATAGTGTCCATATCCTTTGGTGTTGGGGAGACTAGAGATGAGCCGCTGCCGACGCTCGCCGAACTTTTGCAGGAAGTACATTTCCAATTGTTTCTCCGATCCTCGCCAAGTTTACGAAAACCAGATTCGGTAATCCCAGCGCAGGCGTAATCAAATCTGCCATGACACAGGGAGCATAGAACACCATCCTTGAATTCGGCATCACAGCGTCTGCACCGGAACATCGTGAGTAAGGTCGAGTAAGCAAATCAAAATAAATCGCCAGAGGTAGCACAGTTTGAGAGACACTGGAGTTGCTATACCGAGCGTAGTGAGTGCGTGCGCAAGGTTCGTCGTCTACGACCGTACTCTATAATTATCATATATACAATAATATCTTCCCCATGGAGGGTCGGACAGGGTTTAAACAGGCATCAAACTTATCGATAAGTACGCGTGACCTTATGTTTTGAATAATATTGACGTTTCCAAGCCATTTCTTTATGAATTCTATGGAAATAAAAGTTTTTTACTTTGACTTATCATTAAATAATGGAAGAAAGGAAATTAAATTTCCTTACTAAATCAATAAACTTTTCTTATTTTTCATTACATCATATATTATTTAGACAATCTGCTGACTGAAATAAGCCTGATGTCAAGTAATGAAAAATAAGTACACAACCTAGATATCTGCTAATATTTTTGATTTCTGACGACACTTGTAAACTCATTCACGTCCCACATACTTGTAGTCACTATTTCAATTTGGTTACACGTTCAGTTGTTTGGTGTATTATGGTAAGCCAGAACAAAATATGGTTGAAACTGAACAAGACGAGAGTGTACCTTGGGTAGCACAGGCGAGTGTACAGTGAGCACGGGCACGAGCTCCGGCTCCCTCCACAGCGCGCAGACAGTGGGCACCAGCCCTTCAGGTGTTTCTATAAGTATCGGTACCCCATCCACCGCGTAAACGTTCACCAAATCCCCCGAGTGAAGCACCAACTTCATACAAGTACAGCTGCCTTTCAACGGCACTATCTCTTTAACTCTCTCCTCTGTTGCGAAAGGGAACTCATCTTGGATACGCTGACAAAGATGTTTCCTGAAAAATAATAGTAATCATTTCAGAAACAAAGCCCGGAACGTAAACATATTACATATAACCATATCATACTTCTCGGAATTCTTCAGTGCATTGTTGGATTTTAGTTTGTACGGTTTTGCAAACATTTTTTTGTACGCTAATAATATATACGTTTAGAATCACTGGAATTTTCATAGAAAATAATATTTTTTACTTAATCGCAATGAAACGCTTCGTGGTGCCCGCGACCGAGAACAGCTGATTTTGCTGTCAAGTGTCAAAGTCATTTTATTCTTGCGTTAAAAAAATTCATGGCAGTTTCCGTTACTGTCTCTGTCAAAATTGTTACCCAAGCAAAAAAACTAATACCAATAGCAAACGAAGCCACGACAAATTTAAGTCCGCAGGTATAGAAACTTTTTGGTAGGTAGTAAAACGATGGTCGTAGGAAGTGTAAGTTACAAAAATATAAATAATAACTGAATACATCTTTAATATATTTATCATAAATTTCTTTTCACAGAAATACATCTCACTGCAAATTAGGAACAAAATCTATTTAGAATAGGCCTGGAATCAGCCTTTTATAAATACATATATATTAAGTGTGCTCTTGCAAGTGTTGTTTTAATTTGCAAGATTTATTGAATGTTTTGTCACACCTGTTGCAAGCATATGGTTTTTCTCCAGTGTGAATCCGACTATGCTGCTTCAGACTCCATCCGTCACTGAATGATTTGTCACATCTAGTACAAGCGTATGGCTTCTCCCCTGTGTGGATGCGCAAGTGTTGTTTCAGTTTACAAGAATTTGTAAAAGTCTTATCACACGTGGTGCAAGCAAACGGCCTCTCCCCTGTGTGGGTCAGCATATGTTGTTTGAAATTCCAAGCATGGTTGAAACATTTCACACATCTACTGCAAGAGTATGGCTTTTCTCCGGTGTGAATCTGCATGTGTTGTTTTAAATGAGAAGAATATTTAAAACACTTATCGCATATGGTGCATGTATATGGCTTTTCCCCCGTGTGTATCCTCATGTGCCTCGTCACATGTTCTTTAGCAGTGAATCTTCTGCCACAAATGTTGCATATATATGGCTTTTCATCTGTGTGAATCTGCAAATGCCTGGTCAAATTTGATTTAGCAGTGAATCGCTTACCACATCTATCGCAGGCATATGACTTTTCTCTAGCATGCATTTGCAAATGCTTTTTTAAATTAACAGGATTAATGAATGTTTTGTCACATTGATTGCAAGCATATGGTCCATTTTCTGTGTGCACTTCAATGTGTTGTTTTAATCTAAAAGAATTAATAAATGTTTCATCACATATGTTGCAAGCATATGGCTTTTCTCCGGTGTGGACAAGCAGGTGTTGTTTTAAGTTCCAAGTATGACTAAAGGATTTGTCACATCTAGTGCAAGGAAATGGTTTCTCTCCAGTGTGAACTCTCATGTGTTGTTTTAAATGAGCAGTTCTATTGAAAGCTTTGTCACATCTGTTGCAAGAATAGGGCTTAACCCCTGTATGTGTCTGCATGTGCTCCTTCAAATGACTAGCTCGGATGTAACATTTACCACATCTGGTGCAATTATATGGCTTTTCCCCTGTGTGTACTTCCATGTGTTTTATCAAATTACTTTCGGTGATACATTTTTTACTACTTTTTCTGCAGATGTAAGACTTTGCAGTATGAATTTTTAAAATATGTGTTGCAAGGTGTGATTTAGATGTAAACTTTTTGTTGCAATTATCACAATAGAAATCCAGATTGATGTTGTCTGTAGTACTTTCATTAGCTGTACATTGCTTTCTTGTAGGACTGTCACAGACGGCAGCATTACCAAATTCTGTCTCATCAAAATCAATGAATTCCAAATTAGAAGCTGTTTCTTGTTTCACAGCAACCTCTTCCTTTACAGCTAGAGTTTCATTGTGTGAATCATCAATCAAAGAAATGGACTTTAACACTGTTGTAGACAAATTTCCCATAATTCCCAACTCATAATTAAAAATATCCTGGATCTGAAAAAAAAAAATGTTATTTTTTTATATTCATCTCTGTTATCTGAGGAATGAAATATTAAGATTATTGTGAAGTTTTTAGTAAGAGATACACAAAGTTCAGGAGCAGCTCAGTTTCTTTCATTAATACTTGTATATCAAATTCACATTATAACATGGAGATAAAATTACATCATAGTTGATTTTCCACTCCGTCATATCCCTTAACTAACACAGAGAGTAAAACATCATAAGCCAAACCTCATTGCCAGTGATGAATAGGTTTCTAAGGATTGTTTCTGATCTGCGAGCCATTTTAGAAAATGTACTGCATCTCTGCAGCTGTGATAAACAAATGTAGCAAATTGTCTTTGGCCATGTATTATCAGAGTTTAGCTGAAAAACGAAAATATTTAGCCTTGTTATTGTTTCGGTTTAGATGTCAATGGAAAATGCCTAAATACATTATTTTGTACCAACATTTATGAAGAAAACTAATTTAACTTTTAATATAACTACCGAACATGGATTGTCACCCATCTCTCAACTGAACAATGGCAAATTAAAATTCATCGTACAAAAGAAACAACAAGCTTGATATCTTTGGGCTTAGCCCGCCTGCGTTTAAGGTAGTAGCTTGTTGATCATCTTTACTAGTTTAATTTCAATCATTATTTTAGATATTGCTTGAAATGGGACAAAATAGTGATTATCAAATACTGAATTGTATCTTAGTAAGATAATTTATTACTCGAGAATGCTGTACATACCTGTGACAGGCTTATAAGCTAAAACCGTATAATAATATTTCAGAGTACCTATTATGTATATGTTGTTGGTGTGTTTAAATAAATAAATAAACCTTTACCTTTGTAGTGACAAGTTTCTCATACATTTCTAAGAGTTGGGTATTTTCAATATTTTTCATTCTTACGTTGCCTGTTAGGCAAACTCTGCATACGGATACAGGACACATTTTAGGCAAAATTATTATTTATCCAAGACGATGGCTTTATCACACATAAAACTAAAATACAACAGATTTCGGTCGAAAACCGTAGGTAATGTTATAGATTGTTGTTGATCCCAATCAGTCAGTCAGTCAGTCAGCAGATGTCACAGATAGAAAAGAAATACTCCTTAGATAGGTACCTACTACGCTACGCACGCAGTGATGACATTAGAATGGTATATTCTATGCCATAAAATTTTTCAAGCATGTCATTGTCAGGCTTCAGACATTATTGACATATGAATTTATAGATGCAATATTAATGTTGTTAGGTGATGATATGATATTGCTTTAGTATAAGACAAAAATATTAATAAGACTTAAGATGGGTTAATACATCGGTATTAACTCGGAATATTGTAAAATATCGATTTTACAATATTCACTAATACAAATATACTCATTGAGAAATATTATAATAGCTAAACTAATATTGAATATCACAGATATTCATGATGTTGGTGGCTATACCTAATACTAAGCAATACCCATCTACTTTAATATTATTATCACGTTTATTGTGAAATTAATATTAATGCCTATTATGTATGCCTTTCATTAATCTATCGGATTTTGTTGAATTATTGGAATCAATAAAAAAAAAACGAAACACTATTAGGTAGTTAAATAAAAGTTACAAAAAATGTGGGAAAAAACAATTATTCAATCAATTTATTACAATAAATAAATAAAAATGTAGTAGTCATAACATAAAACAGTAAGTAAAATGTAATGTAAATATAGTTATAAGTAGGTATATTTTTTTTTATTAACATGTTTATCTGAAGTAAGTTGCATTTCAAAAATCCCGCCGGCCTACTTGACAAAATATGTCCAATGCAAAATAGCCCTTAAGCAATGCACAAAAGACTCACCTTCCCTACGTAACTATTTGTCTCGCTTGTTCTGATCACGTATCACATATTAGCGAATCAGAGTGAGGCATAATTTACTTGAAGCCCGACGACATATATATATATCAGCCAATGAATATAATAATAATAAATTTATACAAATAAAACATGGTAAATATAAAAAATGGTAAAACTTATTTAGATATAGGTATATATAACACGGGAGCCTGAACTAGGTAATCCTGTGTTTCAGGCGAGAAGAGCGAACATTGAATCTAAAATAATCACTACTTTGTTATTATTATAGGTACCTACTTATAGCTACAAGTATACATAATGTGTAAACAATTTGGAATTGAACGTAAAAGTAAACATTTCAAAAACTAAATATGACTACTACCCTTATCACTTAGGGGTATGAAAAATAGTTTACGTCCTATTCTCAGACCTACCGAATATACATAAAAAATATTCATATAAATCTCTCTAAAATACTTGGGTCTTCCCGTACCTATGCAGGGGAAATCGGAGTCGTATTGCTTTTTATGGTTTACCGCTAGCTCTCGTGGACCTGTGTGTGGTTGAGTGCGCCTGAATGATGCTCCTTTCGTGTACCTACTAGACGGATATGTTCCAATTTTCGGTTCTAGGACATGTCGGCTTACGATATTTCCTTCACCGTTTGCAGAACGTGGAATTGTGTACATTCATTTTCTGAGTAAAAAACTGGTACGCGTCAGGATACGAACCTCGACCTAAGTTTTATTTTTTTATGTTATTTAGTTACGGAACGAGCCGACGGCCCACCTGGTGGTAAGTGGTAACCTCGGCCTATAACAACCGATGCGACTCGGGTCCTCCCCTACTAGGTACGACAATACCCAAGCCGCATCGTATGCACCCGTAACTATGAGACGTGAAGGTGGAATGTCTCTTGTGCCTGTAATTTCACCGGAAACCACACCTTTCAAACCGGAACACAGTAACGCGAACGCGATACTGCTTGGCGGCAGAAATGGGCATGGTGGCAGTACTTCCCCGGACGAACTTGGCGAGTTCTACTGCTCTTAAAAGTATTGAAACTCGGAGTCTGTATATACAGGGCCACCACGTTGTCAAATAGTGGCGTGCGTAGGACGATCGGATCTACGTTACTAGTGTAGTTAAAGTGTACCTTCTCTAATTGTGTGCCACGTACACGGCCCAAGTAAATGTCGGGCTAGCCCCCAGCCCCCCCCCCCCCGCCCCGCCCCGCGCCCCCGCAGGGTGTCCGCTGCACCCGCTCTCGTGGTGTATAGGACTTGACCGGGTTTCGTCTCGGCATCGGCAAACTGGGCCGTTATGATTTAAATATTACCGCGCCAGCATCCCCAGCCAGGCCGATGAGACATGAGACATGATGAGACATTAAGAGGAGACGATGCTATTGCAGATAATTTAAAATAATTCTAGTGTATTATTATTTCTACTTTTGTATTAGACTTATCTAAGTGCATATATTTATGTCGAAAGATGAATAAATGAATACAATACATACCGTATTTGTCAATTGAGTCGAGCTAACAGACTACATAATAGAAAGAAAAAAAATTAGAGTCTGTAAAGCATCTTTGTATATATTCCAGTAATAGTCGATTAACTTGGGCATATCTAGTACATGGGTGCGGAATGGTTAGGGTACACTTAGCAATGTTTCCTACTGTCGACAGACGTGCTGTCGACACTTGGATCGGAAACGGCACTAATGCAGTTGTACAACTAAGTATTAGATAAGTATTAGATTAGTTTAATGGACTAATAGATAACACAAATGGAGTTTAGAACACGGAACACAACTGTATAAGTTTGTGACGGACACCGGAAGCCACTGCATTGCCACCGTGCGCACTCCACCCGCCCAGCTATCTATGATGTATTGCTATGTTACTTTATGTCAAAGTCAAAAACTGTATTTCCATAGAATTCATAAAGAAATGGCTTGGAAACATCAATATTCAAAACATAAGGTCACGCGTACTTATCGATAAGTTTGATGCCTGTTCAAACCCTATCCGACCCTCCATGGAAAAGAACAAACAAGAAACCCCTAATGGAGGGATTCCTTTTTTTCGGGAGCACGATCCTTGTAATAATTGAGTACTTAGGTCTATGTTACGTATATGACTACATAATTAATAATTGATGTAGGGTATGGGTGTCAGTTAAATGACAGGCACATGAGTTGTACACTTCTCATGTCATACCCTTATTGCCGATGTATGAGCGCCAGTTTTAGCGGCGGCTTATTTTTACCTGCATCTTTTGGTCTGGCGTTATACATTTCATATATTTGCGTGTGTGCTCGGTCATACATTTTGTCGTTTCGGCGGTTTGTTCCTTGGTCTGATTCTTTCCTCGAAATGATAGTTTCAGTGTTTTATATACTGTTTGTTGTTAAGAAGGTAACAAAGAGCCTGGAAAGGGCGGAGAGGATAGCGATCTGTGTCACAGAGTAGAGTTGTGGTTTTGGATACAAGGCGAACCCTAGCGCTGATCGATGCTCAAATAATATAGTTACTTAGTAGGTACACGTGAGGATTTTAAACAAATATTTGTGCCTTCATAATGGTGTAGATATGAATAAACCCAGTCTCAAATTAAATATATGTAAAGTAATACAGTAATGTCCGTGACCGGGGGGCGGGCGGGCGGCGGTGTGGGCGGCTGTTTACTCGGTGATACTTTACCTAGGAATAATTGATGTGGAATATTTCCTATCATTAGTATGGTAGAAATATTCCTTTATGTCGTAGCTAGACTTGGCACTGAGAACTAAAAGCCTTGATGAAAATTTCGTATTTGTCGTAACTCATCAGGAATAACCCCGCTGTATGCGCCTACCCGGCGTAGAATTTTATTTCTCGTGGGGCAATTCTATAATGTTAGTTGGGTAGTGTGCCCGAGGGGAATGCCCGACTTCTACAGAGTGCAGTCCCCACAGTATTCTCCCTGGACACACGTCCCGGGCTAGGCGCGCAAAAGGAATTCCGTGTTCTAGTACCTACATACTTGGTAGGTACCATAAGAACCTCAAGAACTCTGCCCTCTGCGCTGTAAATTCGATTCGATCGGGTTCGATTCCCACCCAGGACACACATTTGTGTGACGAACATTGATGTTAGTTCTGTGGCTGGATATTAATATGTATTTTTATGCATATATTTACAAAAAGTATATAAGTATCAGTCATCTGGTTCCCATAGTACAATCTATGCTTAGCTTAGTTTGGGGCTGTGTAAAATGTGCACCAATATTTATTTATTTACACACACACACACACACACACACACACCCACACACACACACACATACATACATATATGTATCTGATATCGATACATATCTTAAGACTGGCAGTCTTGCAATAGTCCCCCAAACACCAAATGTAGACAAGCAGAGGAGACTAAACAAATAACACTAACATATTTCTTTTTAGTAACGCTTTCCAGTACATCTCAACTGGGCTTCCTAGGCTCATTGTGATTCTGATGAGAGACGTGTGGCGGGGCGGGGCGGGGCGGGGCGGGGCGGCACTCCTGTCACTGTGTGGCGTGTGGAGTGGATTAACAAACCGCCCTCAACAGGTGTGGTCGGCTAGGGTCGGCTAGACGGTCGGACTCCACTGTGGGTGCAGCGCCTGTGTTGCAAGTTGCAACGCAACGCAACGCATGCAAGAGAACAGTTTACAAGTAACCGGTTTAAAATTAAATTAACTTTGAAATGAAGTTGTACTGAAGCACAATATAAATATATGGGAGCCCTGATATGCTTGTTTGTTGATAAGTTCTTATAAATAATAGTATTATTAGGTATTCTTTTCATAAAATAATCTGATTCATTCATTTAGAAATCATTGAAAATATAATGGTATTTTCATTATATTACATTGATAGTAATGAAACATGCTTTAGAGTAAATGTAACAGTAGAGTAGAGTAGGGTAGGGCACAGACACGAGCCCCGCCCGCCCCGTCCGCCCTCCGGCTGCGGCCGGACATCCGAGTCGTGCCCATTCCCCACAAACGTACACTGTATGCATTTCACTAATGACTTCCTTGAAATAGTTGTTTTAAACATACATACATACATACTGTGAAACGGCACCTACCTACTAGTACCCACTAGTAGCGACTGATTCGCTTGGCTTGAAGTTGTGTTTTGTCTTATTTGACTGATTCAATATAATCTGTCACACAGCGAAATGTTAATTACTTATCTGTGTTGCTATCAATCATGTCTGACCCTTATTTAGTATTTTACTGAATCATTTCAAATAATATATATTCAAATAAAGATACATCGATTCACTTCACGCCTCGTCTACTCTGAAGGGGCAGACGCAGCCCCAATGGGCCACTGTTATCCTTGTGTGTTGTGCTAACTAGAACGTAGACGTCACAAATGGCGAGCTCAACGCCGCGCTATTTATTTTCCCAATAATAACTCAATATAAAAACTTCCTGTAGAACATACTTCCATATTACGTCAGCCGTATTCAAAAAATAGTTCCGAGACGAATATTAGAAAGTTTTTGATCTCTGGATACATAACACAGAATATGTCGGGCCAGGGTGGTAGGTGGTAGGTACCCCATCATCACAGGACTCCGCCCTGCGATCAGGCACTAACTAACCGCCACACATGGAGGGAATTTATTGTATCCGCGGCCGCGGCCGTGAGATCGTGCGAACAAACGTTGGCGTGATCGCGTCGACAACCTCCACAGGATCGGCGACACACCGCGAATCTTGGGACACCTGTATAACAATGTGTAAAACACATTTCGTCAAAAGCTCCAATATATATAACGCTTCACGATTTTGCGTGTCATCCTTGCGCAGGGGCCATGCTAATCTTCTCTGTATCGTTCCAATTTTAGTATATGTACTGCCGAAGCAAGTACATCTATGTACTATATGTAAATACATATATTTATAATCGAGCAAAAAAAAAAATTTTTTTATATATATTATAGGAAGTCTGAGTTAAGAGACACCAAAGAGTTTTTAAGGCGTACGTTATCATGGCTGAATGTAAATCGCACGCAAGCTTCAGTAGAGGAAACGTCTCTCTGGCCGTGGACTGACATTTCTCGGGGCCATTTTGTTGCATGTTTAAATTTGGTATTTGATTGTAAAATTGTGGATAAATGTAAATCTTCTCAGTTTGTTATTGCTCTGTTTTTTTAATTAAATTTGGATCAAATACACTACAATATATATACAGGGTTACAGGAAAAGTCGTGCTAGATCCGTTAAGGGCGTGGAGTACCCATCATTTCTGACTTATTTCACTATGAAACACCCTACCCTAAACTTAACCCTTTTCGAGATATTCGACTTTTAATTTTTTATTGAATAATGCCGATTTTTAGGCTACGAAATTTATTTTTGTTTATTTTGTGTATCTTATTATTATTATTATTGCATTTTTACATGTGTAATAAGATGCTTTAGGACATCAATCATTAAAATAGTGCATAAGTTAATTGAATAGACCGTAGTAGACAAGTGAAAGTAAAAAAATAAAAAATATATTAGCAAGCTTATTTTTCTCTAAGGGATATCTAAAAAAAATATTATGACACTTGTTCGGCAGATATTTTTTAAAATATCTACGTTTCATCAGCTATCTAACGAGGTATAATAATCTAGGGTTTTATTCAAATGCATTGGAAAAAAATTAGTTTCATAGGCGACAGTGGAGAAGAAAATTTATACTTAGCCCTAAAAAGTAAAATAAAACATTAGGTATGCATGAAATGTCATTTATTAAAGGTTTTCACACAACTTTTTCTTATTCTACAGTTCATGTTCAACATGGCCGCCTCTATTTCTGAAACATTGTCGCATCCTTCTACGGAGACCAGTCTTCACTACTCCAGTGGTCAACGTGGTCCTCATTTTATTTGCTGCATCCACAATCCTTTCTCTTAAGTCTTCCACAGACAAAACTGGATTCGGCTCGCTGTACACAAGACTTTTCATGCACCCCCATACATGAAAATCCATGGGAGTTAGGTCCGGACTTCTTGCTGGCCATGGCAACGGCCCACCTCGTCCTATCCATTTGTTTGGATAATTTGTGTCCAGCCAGTCTCTGACACTTCTCCTGAAATGGGCAGGGCAGCCATCGTGTTGGAACCACATGTCCCTGATCAGGTTGAGTGGCAGATCATCCAGCAAATCACTCAAGTCTGCTCTCAGGAAATTTTCGTAGCTTTCCCCATTTAGATTATCCGGGAGAAAGTAAGGTCCAATCAAATGATTAGAGATAATGCCCATCCACACATTCACGCTGAATCTTCGTTGGGACCCTTTCACTCTTTTCTTATTGGGATTCCTTAGTTCTTTTGGGGCCCAGTAATGGACGTTGTGATAGTTGGTTATGCCATCTTTATCAAATTTGGACTCATCCGTCCACAAGATATTTCTTAGAAAATCTGGGTCTTCTACGTCAGCATTTAGCATAAATCTGCAAAAGTCCAATCTTCTCGCGGGGTCTCCTTCTTCAATAACGTGTACCGGCGTGTAATGGTACGGGTATAGGCCAGCAGTATGCACTGTAAACCACACTCTCCATTGCGAAAGTCCCAGATCACGGGCAACAATATTAGTGGAAGTAGTCGGATCCGCTCGAAAGCGTTGCACTATCTCATTGTCCTGTTCTTCGTCGTCAATTCGTGGTCTTCCCATGTCTGTATTTCGTCTCAAAACAGAGCCAGTTTCTTTAAGTCTTCGATAAACTCTGTCAAAACAGGCCACATCACACATTTTATTTTACTTTTTAGGGCTAAGTATAAATTTTCTTCTCCACTGTCGCCTATGAAACTAATTTTTTTCCAATGCATTTGAATAAAACCCTAGATTATTATACCTCGTTAGATAGCTGATGAAACGTAAATATTTTAAAAAATATCTGCCGAACAAGTGTCATAATATTTTTTTTAGATATCCCTTAGAGAAAAATAAGCTTGCTAATATATTTTTTATTTTTTTACTTTCACTTGTCTACTACGGTCTATTCAATTAACTTATGCACTATTTTAATGATTGATGTCCTAAAGCATCTTATTACACATGTAAAAATGCAA
The DNA here is from genome assembly GCA_947359385.1 of Chesias legatella. Taxonomy (NCBI): domain Eukaryota; kingdom Metazoa; phylum Arthropoda; class Insecta; order Lepidoptera; family Geometridae; genus Chesias; species Chesias legatella. Next base: position 9,233,642 of record OX375781.1, on the reverse strand, counting down.
TAATAATAATAATAAGATACACAAAATAAACAAAAATAAATTTCGTAGCCTAAAAATCGGCATTATTCAATAAAAAATTAAAAGTCGAATATCTCGAAAAGGGTTAAGTTTAGGGTAGGGTGTTTCATAGTGAAATAAGTCAGAAATGATGGGTACTCCACGCCCTTAACGGATCTAGCACGACTTTTCCTGTAACCCTGTATATATATTATATATTTTAATATAAATGTATTGATATTCGGGTGAGCGTTACCTAATTTAATGAAAAATACATCTAGTTATGTTCCAGCCCAGTCCAGTGGGCCATCTGCTTATTCCGTAATTTATTCCCAAGAAATCCAGCAAGTGGAATCCTGCACCTGATGGAATCCTATAGGAAGCAACACGAAGCCGAACAAGGAGCAAAGATCCCACCGGAGAAACGGTATTGTTTCGCTCATGTCGGCTGGCGGCTGGCGGCTGGCGGCTGGCGGCTGGTTAGTTATGAGAGCTGGCTGGCACCGCGGCGCGGGACTAAACATCGCGGCTCCTTCATTGTGCTGATGAGAATGTTTGCTGGGAACCTTTCTCAACTAGGTACGGTCGCTGTGTCATTCTAGTCTACGCACATAGTAATCTAACCCATTGAGGCACATTTTTGTCGCCACGATTTCGTCACAGGTGTCACAGAAAACGAGCGCTGGACAGCAACACCGCTGATACACCACAATACATGCTGAGTGAGAGAGCCTTCTTTGCACAAGCCACATTTTCTTTTATTTGTACCTAATTTTATTTCCAATGTAACACAAAATAAATATTCTTCTTTCTAAATTGAAGCGTATTTAAATAATATACTTACAAAGGCTGTGGTCCATGTGGATATATTATCAGGCTACGTGCAGTTGCATCCGACCCGTGCCGTGGTGCGGCGGGCGGCGGGCGGCGCGCACAGCGCACAGCGCACGGGCAAGCCGCGCGGGACGCACGCGTACATACGTACACAGCCGCACGCGCGCGCGCAACGCACCGAGCGCGTTACGCGAACCAAATAGTAACAACTGTGGTGTCAATAACAGTGAACATATTTTAGTGAGAGTGTGTGTGCGCACGCGAATTAATTCAGGTGAGTTTTTACTTTTCACCGTTTCGGCCAATTAATTTGATTAAACCAAGGTTTTCGGTTTACTTAATTGATTATTTTTTTGCATAATAATTGGAACGTGATGGCGAAATCTGCTTCGTAAATAACCGTCGACTGTTCATTTTATAATGTCTGTATATTATTGGACGCTACGAATAATTGGAATTGTCACATTGTACTAACTACACTAAAGTAAATATTACGAATATCCAAATATGATACATTGACTAAGTGATATGTTAGGGTTTTGTTCCTGTGTAGTACTCCAGCAACATTCCTCTCAGCAAATATATCATTACATTTGTAAATAAACTAAATAATAATAATCATTTATTAGTCTTAAGTTTTTTCGAAAAAGATCTAAGATAAAATTAAATATATGTCGGTGAAATCACAAACTTCATCCAATGATACTACGATATGCAAATTTAATTTAATATTAAGTTAAAGTTTATTCTCTTGTCTTAGATGTAGGTATGTAATGTGTATGCGTTTACAGTGCCACCTGCGACACATGAAATCCTAGTATATATATAGGAATATGAGTTAGTCAACTTTATTTACAATGTAACCAAAAAGTGAACGGTAATGGTAATGTATATGTGCGTAGAAATCTCTGCTTTTGAGGTTGAATACTAAGTGAGCTGCAGTTAAGGTATTGCGATGAGACCTGGCACCTGCCAATTACCCGAGTCCAGTATATACCCTCTCTCTCTCTCTATAGTATATACTCGTATATAAGTGAGGTGGTGAGTCGCCACTCTCTAATTGCAGTCAGTCAATGGTAAAACGAAGTGCGCAAACCAAATGTTCATTAGTTTTAGTAAATACAGTACAAAGAGACATCCTTCCGAACCTCGACTGTTCACATATAACACTGAATACAAATATTTGTATTCAGTGTTCTCATATGTGGCTCAGGTACTCAGACGAACAGAATATAATCTCAAATTACCATAGAAAACAAAACAATACAACAAAAACAAACATCCACCCACACCCACACCGGCAGCGGCATGCGGCATCGCGCGCCACGCCGTACATGGGCACGCCGCGCCGCGCCCGCCATATCGCCAGCTTTGTGATTCCCTCGTGTTAATTTGCCTTGAAGTAGCTACTGTGCCATTAATCATTCCTAAGTATTCGGATAACTCTAAAAATGTTTCTACTGCTATCTAATACAAACATTAGGTACATACATACATATCAACGGACAAACAATTCACCTCGAGGACGAGACATTCATCCGTGTTTATGGAGTAGTTCCATCATTCCAGAAAATAGTGATGCCAGCGTTTTTAGCATTGCCATGGCACATAGAATTGCATCCAAGTAGAGGATGCAATAAAACGTAATAAGTACTTAACAACGGTGATCAAAATGAGACTAAGATATAAGAAAAAAACTGATGCACGAATAATTATTACATCAAAATGTACGCTTTAAGAACCGTTATTACAAATGTTGTAATATACATTTGTTGGTTATGTATGATGTAAAGCTGCCCTTAGGACGTTGTCAGCATATCACTATACACGTAAGTATACAGAAAAACATTTGCTAACAAAATTGTACATAATATATGTAAATTGGTGCCTGACGCCATTATTGTCAAATTACTTGAGAGATACGCAGGCAGCAGGCAGGTAGGTTGGTATGCAGAAAACGTCACCATTTTTCAGAGAAGTGATTGTTTGCAAAACTGAACAGTGGTGCAGTAACCGGGGTCTGCCTTAGGTACTCCACTCTGTACCCGCATATCACACGCAGGTACAGAGTAACATAACGCGTGCGGTACCGAACGGGTAGCCATTGTCTTGAGTTTGCAGAAAAGTACCATTGGGATTTTTTTTTTCTTAAAAAATGGGCCTTCCCACTTTGTTATTGTTTGGCGATGTATGTCGGAATGCAAAGTATCTACGTGACTAAGGAAACTGCTTAAATACATAATATTTTTACTAAACCTATTTCACATTGCGTTTAATAAATGATTGGTTATAATTCAATATTTCTATCTAAATAAATGTATATATTTTTGAATACGATACAATAAAAATTTGGAGGAAGGCGTAAGTAAATAAAAAAACTAATTTTAACGCATTATAATATATTTACTTAAACTAGTACTATTTAACAAGTAATAACTAGTTCAACTACATGCTTATACTACGTAACAGAGTAATGTACGACGGCCATCATTTGATTGGCAAATAAAGGAGCCATTACATGGTAATTAGCAACGTAGCAATTACTGAAATTGCCCTGAGGAAACTGCGCGGGCGCAGAGTTGCAAACAGTTGCTCATACCGCATTTGTATTGCAACTTACTCAATACTAATACCCTTTGAAGATGTCGTTGATGCTATTTATGGAAGCTGTGAGGAGTTGAGACGACCAAATAGCAGTGGTAATACCTTGATAACGGGTTGCCATACACAACACACGAAGTATACATAATAATTAATTAATAAGTACTGGTTAGCCCCGAAATGTGCACAATACGAACAGCTATTAAAATATAGGTATATATTTGCACAGAAAAAAATAAAGAAAATGTTACTGTATCGGCGTTATATTATCGGAATAAATAAATAAATAAATAATAAACTTTTACGTTCAATAAGTAGCGCGCTATAGTTGTAGAAATATGAAGAAGAAAGAAATAAACTAACACTCAGATTAAGGTTAAGAAGGTATTTATCTGTTAGCCCTACATACTCTTTAGTAATTTCTATAAGTGTTATACAATTTAAAGTTACTTTTTATTTTTATTAAATAATTTGCTCGATTTTATCACACAGCTTTATATTTTTAAAACTTCAACGAATAAGCTGTAGTGTACCTATCCTATTAAAAAAAAAGAATTAACAAGATTTATTTGAAACATTTTAGAAATTCCATATTAAAATACTTGTATGTTGTACGCAATGATTACATGCAGGTGACATAATGACAGGTATTCCCCTGTTAATCTGTGCGCGAGCCGTTTGCTGCGCGTGCGCCGGTCGGTCGCGCGATACCAGTTCATTACCAATTCACCAACAAGCGAAACAACCAAATAGCCCAAAAGCTTATATCCTTTGAGTTATTTTTAGTCGTCGTGTGCGTGATTCAATCTGTCACTCTGATGCACGCACGCACGCATAGTACCTTGTTATTCTTTAAATTTGAAACCATAAAGAGTGAAAATTAATTGGCAATTGCTTGTAAAATGTAAAACAAAGTGTATAAAGCTTTGGAAAATAAAATATATCCTTCCTTGGGAGTACCTTTGCGTATCTACCTTCAGAAGCGTGCTTACACGTATATACATACATATGCTGCGGCGCTCAAACGATACCTAATCTTCAACACACGCAAATTTTTTAATTTTCTTGTAACTCAATTTTGAAGCAGATGTCTTTAACCAATTGAACAGAAATTTTGTACACGGTTTAATTTGGATGACAATGCATGGTTAGCTGTGTGACGTCATTCTAAATCCAACATGGCGGTACACCCAAGATGGTGGACTAGTTATTTTCAATGCACTCCTACAATAATGGGTATCAAATGAAAGGACTTGCTTAGAAGAACTCGAAAAATAAAGTGACGTCACTCTAAATCAGTATGGTGGAATTGTAAAAAGCTTGTTTTTAAAAAGTTTTCGATTTTATTATTATTTTATCCAATTTACCAAACCTTTTTTTTTTAAGTTAGCTGCAGAAATGTGTGGCACACAGATGTTTGTTATGTGTCTGGGTGTTGATATGTATGTATTAACATAAACAATTATATAAGTAGGTATTATATCAGATGCCTGGTTCCCATGCAACCTATGCTTAGCTTACTTTGGGGCTAGATGACGCTGTGTGTCCACCATATTTATTTAATTAAATATTATTATAACAACACATCCTGGGTTGCTCCCCTACTTAGGTATGGGAAGGCCACTTCTCATATATTGCGCCCGTAACTGATACATGAAGGTGGAATGTCTCACGTGCCTGTTATTTATATAATACTTATATAGAGGTACATGTATATGTATACTCAGCTAAGTGTACTTAGTTAAGAAGTCACTCGACCTTAGTTTTTGCAGTGGATTCTGCATGATACAGCAACTGTTGATAATCTCAGCCGGCGGCGGGCGGCGCGGGCGCGGGCGCGGGCGGCGGCGCGGGCGGCGCGGCGGATATCTTCATCAGACAACTGTCGAGTAAAAACTTCGCTGTGTAAATTGATTCACCTCTTCCTGCACTATTGTGTGTCCAAATTACTTTTTAAATCAATTTACACGCCATCTTTTATCGTGAAAAACTTTAGTTATTGTTGTTTGTGAGCTGGTATCTTTAAGCAGCTCATAAAAACGTCTGACTGACTAAACAATGAGCTCCGACGTGGAAACCGCACGCGCAATAATAGAGACAGACCTGTATTGCTTCATAATATCAATTTGTATCATTTGGCGTAGAGGTATTCACTCCTTTTGGATCAGTTTATGTGAAATGAGAGGTACCTACCTACCGTTAGGTATGTCATCAGTAATGTTGGCACAATTGGCCTGGGTCTGCACAAACATGTTTTTGCTTTGCACGATATTTATCATTTCGACTTCAAACCGAGACATGAGTCACATTACATTTTTGTATCATAAAATAAATATGTATTAATAAATTATTATGTGGCAATGCTACGGAACAATTGGATGGCCCTGTTGTTAAGTAGTAACCTCTGCCCATAACTGGCAATCCGATTCTGGTCCTCCCCTACCTAGATACAACAAGACCAAGTCTCATCGTTCGCGCCCATAACTCCGTAGGTGGAATGTCGCTGTCGCATGTGTCTATAATTTCCCCAGCAACCACACCCTTCAAACCTGAACACAGTAACACGAATGCAATACTGTTTGGAGGCAGAAATTGGTATGGTGGCAGTATTTCCCGGATGAACTTAGCATAAATTCTAGTTCTATTATCTTTAACCCTTATATAAACACCACCCACGCCCGGGTCCTTTCCTGCGTCGTAGTAGGGGCGCGGAAACGATGATGAAGGGTTGCGCGCGGTTGTAGGAAGGACACGTCCACCGACCGCAGCTAGGGACTGGGTTAACTGGTTAAACTTTAGGTTTATAATATAACTGTTGTTACGTTCGTGAATTTTTGTATGTAGGTAATAAGCGGAGCACTTCAAGTTTTTGTCCATGTTATTACGTCCTAATGGTTTGCCACTTAGCTACCTGTCAGTAGGTAGGTACTTAATGACCAACTTGTATATAACTTGATACATACCTGAGTATTTACCTAAGTACTCAGGATACTTTTTGCGCCGATAACCATATTAACAATTAGACCACTTAGATTACTGCTTCGTTTCTTTGCTTGCTTACTTACTTACTTACTTCTTTGGGTACTTCCGGGACACAGGGTACATTAGAGACTATTTCTTTCTTACACATTATTGATTGAAAATTCTGTTGTGTTAGGCTAGAGGACATTATATTACATATAGATATAACCTTATCCTACAGGAGTGAGGAGGACGCGCGTGAGTAAACTAATTCCGGTGGAATTACAGGCATGCGAGACACTCCACCTTCACGCCTCCGAGTTAATGGCGAAATACTGTGTGATTTTATTCTTCCCATGCGTAATTACAGGAACAACTAATATTGCTGTCGTTTGGGCGGCAGGTTCCCGTCAGCTGGTTCCGTCGCATCTCCACTAATAGTTCTGTACACTGCAGTAAGGGCATCTTCCCAAGTGTTCCAGTTCATGTGGAAAGTTCAATAGGAATTCAGCTAAAAGGATTTCAAGGTCATTTTCGGATTCGAGTCGTCGTGAACATCCTGTCATTTTATCTATATAAAATTTTGACCATCGTATTTTCAAGTTACAAATTACGTCGCAGCATCATTGATTACGTTAGATATCCACGTGTTAGACGACCAGTCCGCCCCCGCCCCCGCCCCCGCCCCCGCCCCCGCTTGCTCGCGGCTACTTTTTGTGAGCGCGCATCCAGATGATATCACTAGACCATACGCCGACGACACCTGTCGCCTCGCCTCGCCTTAACGAACCACACAACTAACACCAACATAAACATACGTATATCTACCACAGTTCATATTCCAATAATACACTACCAATATTAATTTTATAACTACGTTCCGTGTTCCGTTCCAACCGTCTTCATGTTCTATCGTTCCGTTCCAGCCGTCTTCCTATGCTATCGTTCCGTTCCAACCGTCTTCTTATTCTATCGTTCCGTTCCAGCCGTCTTCTTATTCTATCGTTCCGTTCCAGCCGTCTTCATATTATATCTGAGGATGCCAGTCTTGTGGCAATACGGGAGTGGGTGGGCTTTATCAGCCACGAGGGACTTAAACAAACTACTAGAAGACATAACTCCAAGTAATCTGATTGTAGTTAAGTATGGAATTGACGGCACCATTTTAATATTGTTTATCTTTTGTTCCTGATATAACAACTACACTAGGCTTAACTCTGATTGAGAAATGTGAAAATGCTTAAAAGATCCGATATTATTATGCAGTTAAACTAACAGTTAAACAGTGCAGTGAAACCTGTGCGGACTGCGCCCGCGCCGCTCCTCCTCCCTGTCTCTCCGACTCGGGTTAAATCATCATCATCGTCTTCATGAGTATTTTTTATGTAAACGTGTGTGAGCCACGCGTTTACACCATCAGTGGCAGGACGAGCAGTACTTAACTAGCATTACATTAACATAACATTCACGAAATGAAATTCAGTTAAAAAACTCAATATTCAATAACGTCTAGCAGAATAATCAGAATTCTGTCATCCAATACTGCGATCGAATCGACATAATAATAGTTATTTATAGGTGTCGTTACCTCCACTTGCATCTTTTATAGTATTCCGATAGCACGTACGTACCTAGGCGGATCCGCCGTAAAATTTCAAATGACACCAATAACATTCGTCCTTATATAAGTGCCTGAAGCGAACTAAAATGGAAAGCTAATCTCGAAACCAGTAAAGATAACCCTATGATCACAAACAGGCACCCACATGGTGACAAGTGTGGATTCATATGCGGACCCTGCCTGCGCTGCGCTGCGGCCCTCCCACGGACGCCCACGACCGACGGGGTACATGACTTCAATATAATAGCACCACTTGAAACCCAAGTGCGTAGTAAACACATCGGCAGATAAAAACCAGGATTACACAATATTACACACCATTGTATATGAGTGGAATTGCCGTTAAATGCAGCATCTGTAGCGATATCTCCAGTTTATAATTTATAGTTCACTTTATTAAGACTAGTAGTAGGTACGGTTAGGAAAGTTAATTCCGCCTTGTGATCGTTTGCAATGTGGTACATCACCTTATTGCTACCATAAGAAAAGGTATAGTCCCAATAGTAGATACCTTAAACTGAAATGTTTAGAACATTCCGGTTCAATGGAAGTAAGTGGAGGCAAACAAACCAACAATTAACTAAGAAGCAGACTCGCACACAACAAAACACACCGACGAGTGAACCATTTCCAACTGGTGTATTGTTACGTTTTGAGTTATGAATGACAAGACAAGACACCCACTGTCACCCAAAACTGAACTCGTGCTCAAATACAAACAAATAGTGGGCTTGGGATTCATCATTCATTAAAATTTGAGAAAAATAGATATTATCACTTCAGCCCACATTTAGATTAGTTTAAATCGTTTTATTCTTAAGTTTTTTGTGTACTCATGTTATTATTTAATAAATGTAAAGAAACGCTCAACGTTCGCAAATAAAATGGTTTCACGATCATTTGTCTTTTTTTGTTCACTCTGCTAATTATGTCCACGAGTGTAGATTTTGTGCGAAATAACAATGTTTGCTAGACGAATTTTTACAGCTTGTCAAGTTATTCATATTATATTTAATTGTTTAAACTTGGTAAATATCAAGTTTCATCTCAAGAAACTTCAAATGTGAGCGGAACAATGAATCCGAGGGTACTTAAATTGTCGGTGTCAGCTATCGATAAACTTTGATAACGCAAACCTGGCACACGAAAATTCCCAAAACAAACTCGCTGCCATTAGTACAAACTTGCTATAAGTTTTCATATTTAATGTAGACACTTCAACACTACAAAAACCAGCTATTCGTGCCTGAAGACTGCATGCTTCACACAACTCAGACCAGTTTATATTATCTAACGAATTATGCAAAAACTTGACACCAAAAGCAAGCGCTCCACAAAACTGGAACACGCTGACGCATCGGACGTGCCTTCCAAAGGCTGCCCGTTGTCATCACGATGCAGGAACATCACGTTTATAACGATTTCCGTCCAAAGACGTGGACGAAATTAATAATATGCATCAAAATACAGCCAAAAACCGAAAGAAAGTGATGTTTTCGGTGTGGCTCAAAAAAGCCCGGTTATAGCAGAGATACGTTACGAAATCAGTGGAACAATATCCATATCCAAGGGGAAAGGATTCGTCAAAAAATAACAGTACGATTTCCAATAATAGCATTGCTGTAGGTACCCTAACAGGTTTTATGTTGAATCCTATTATGTGACCGTTGTAACAACATAGTGCAATAAAAAGGCTAGTTTAGTTCTTGCCACGTGAAACGAAGACAATAATGAATGAACAAAATATTGCTATACTATTAGAGAAAATAAAAAATCTAAACTAATATGACTAAATGTCGAAGCACGTGGAACCAGTAATGTCATAATGGTATTGTTGAACGACTCCCACGTATCGAAGGTCGCGACTCCAATGCCACAGATAATGACAACAATAAGTGAAATCTCTCATTTCCTAAAACTATTATATTCAGGAAGTCATCACACACGGGTCGTATGAAGCTCACATATATATGATATCATGCTCATTCTAGATCGAAATCCTGTTTTTTTTAAGTGTAATTATTATTTATACGCACTTATCTATCTATACTGTGTAAACTTATGTATCTATTCTAACAAGTAACAATAATTAAAAATAAAAGTCCCAGGAATGGTCCCTGAGGAACGCCAACTCAATCAGCGTTGATTCAGTCAATCCGTTAATGAAACGAACTCGTAAGTTTCAACCATCACAATATAATTAAAGCATTCCTTACAGTTTTGATCTCAAAACTGTCATCCTACGAGAATATCCATATGAGGGGTTATCTTTTTTTACCATCCGCCGTATTGGAAGCCGTTTATAACTTCACTTTATTCTTTATATTCCGCTGGCACAGACACTCGTAAACGAAGGGGGATTATTTAAAAGTGTCTTCAAATGTCGTGGATTCCTGTCGTGGTTTATTAGTATTAAAGTTTGGGATGTTTAATAGTTTTACGGAACAATGAATTTGTATTTTGTAGGTTTAGGTAGGTGTGGTTCATTGATCATTAATATATAATTTTTTCCTATATATCCTATAACAGTATCCATTAATATAAAAACAGTAGGTAGCTACCTAACCTAACGTCTTTGAACGTGACCAAAATTAGCAAACGTACAGTTACTCGCGGCTTGTTTGCATAGTCAAGCTATAACTATTCTTCTAAATTGGATAACCAATTGTCCGCTGGCCCAGTTCCGTGGCCGCTGACCGTACAATTACGCGATGTACACTCGCTGACAACAGTAACTACTGATTCTAAGCCTACGAAATAATATAATATAATATAAAAAAGAACTCGCTACCGGAACATGGTCAAACATGGGAAAAATATATTGCCACTATACACTGCACAAAAATCTAGTGTCCTCAAATCTTGTCACTTTACTTACAAATATTGTAGCCGGAAAGAAAGATATTTTGATTTCCAGATTACATAATAAATTGTCAATATCCACGTTGTATTGTACTGGTAGAGGGAATAATATTATGTGCCTGAATTTCATGATAGGAATCAATTACAAACATTTTGTATTGCATAATAATCTTATCATTTGTTCCTAATGTTTCTACCTGAATTGTTGTTCTTATATGAACTAATTGTATATGTTTAGACTCTATAGTGTTGTTCATAGATTGTCTGTGTGTAAGGCAGTGGTCAGCTCCGTTTGATATGAACGCAGCACAACAGAATGCGGTGCGTGCTGGTGGCTGGTGAGTGAAGGAATGCCCGTTTTGCACATTTGTATGCAGATGTTGCGTCACGTGATGCACAGTTCATTGCACGATTAGATGGTTATCTATTTACAATGAACACAATAGTAATTAACGACAACGGCTTTGAGCTAATCGCTGTGGAGGAGAATGTACGAGTTACCAAAAGCGATTCTTTGTGTAATTTCATTTTGAGCGCGTTATAAAATCATATATATATTGTATATCTATGTACACGGATGCATTACTGCCGCGCACTAAAATTACTGTGAATGTGAAGCGCTTTATTAGCGAATGAGTGATATATCCACGGGATAACTTTTATACTATTCTATCTTCAAGTTAGAGCTATCCGAAAGATCAATTTATATATATTGTAAAACATTTGTCCTCTAACGGCCGTGGCCATTGATCTCCGTTACCTCAGGTTCAGCATCCATCAATCATTAGATACTTACTAGATAGATACGAGTAGGTAGGTAGGTAACTTCACGTGGCGTATCTCTCGCAGCCCGCAGCCGTTTGAGAGCAAGAAATTAGTTTCGCTTCTCACCAAATGCCTTTATTGTTTATAAATACAAACTGGATGATATATATATAATGTTCTGTGAGTGTAACAGAGTTGATGAACGGCAAAACTATTGTGCATATGAGCTTACCACTTGTTCACACTTCAGTGTATTCCGCAATGGAACTATGTTACATTTGTTCATAATATATGTATATATAATACATAATTGTTAATCAAAAAAGGCGAATTTTACATATATACTTTAGAAAATGATAGCTAGCTTGTCAGTTCAGAGACCTAGTGCCATCTAGTTTTATTCTTAGTTTTAAATTCCATTACGATACTAAATTATGTAAAAGTAGCCGACACCAAACAACGGTTTCAAATACCTAATGCTTAAAGTAAATCTCTGCCCATAACAAGGAATGGTACTTGCCTCACTTTCTTAGATAGGTACGACAAGACCCAAGTAGCATCACATGCGCCCGTAACTCTGAGACGTGAAGGTAGAATGTCTCTCTTCTCTATACAAGATATGGGATAAAATCGAGCAGTAGAAATAATAAATAACATGTGTAAACTAAAAAGGCTCTATTTATGAAAACATGCCGGCGGTTAAATGAATGATTTTTGCATATTTTTTTTTTATTTATTTATTTATTTATCCAACAAAAAATACAATATATTTTCTAATTAATAGTGTTTTTAAACCTATGTAGGGTTTGAGTAAACACTAGGTTCTCAATAAGTTCATACATTCTAATTTGCGAGTATAAAGACAGAGAAAAATATAAATATTAATAAATACCAAAAAATAAATCATAATAACTTCTAATAATAAGTATGCATTCTACATCGATGACATTTTTTCGTATTAGGTAGGTAGGTACCGCGAGCGCTCTCACATTCGCAGCGAACAACCAATGATCAGCACAGACTAATATTAGTTAGGGTAGGTGCGCGTCAAGTAGACGGAGCGGAGCGGGTTCTAGCTGGTACACTGAGAGCGAGCGAGCGCTGCGCGTATTATACTTTATACAGGCTTATATCCAACTCTGCAATGATATAAATTAAAAATAAACATAATTTACGCTCGACTTTCCCTGCTTAGCGAGATGGAATCTCTTTTTAAGGAATCGTACCACAATTGGGCTTTGGGTATTACGCAAATTTGTATTACTTTCCGGAGAAATTTTAATTTGGATTACGGTAAATAGTTTGTATATCGATGTTACTTTTACGCTAAGTATCATCACAGTCTTTTGTATCCTGAGGATTTCTCCTTTTATGGTCTCAGCATACCTGTATAATGTAGGTATGTGGATCTCGAGGAGACATACGAACACAGAGTGTCCTAACTTTATAAAATCGCCTCTCTCTGGCCTCAAAGGTTTGCTGGCAGTGAACTCTTTGTAGGGTTAAGCTCGCCTTTGTACATGTATCACTTATGACTTTTTTGTATATTTTATTTTCTGTGTATAATAATGAATAAAGAATAAAGAAACTGAAGCGAATTTATTTCTATCAATCAAAGTGTACGTTGATCATGTAGAAGCATTTTCGTTTGCGTTCCGTCAAGCGAGCGGTGGTACGCGGACGAGTGTCGTCTGTCTGTTCTGAGATGTATTATCAGCTGGTATCTTCAGAGCTGTGTGTGTGCGCACGCGCGTCCAACCGGTCGGGGCGGATATGCGGATGCGCGCGCGGACCGCTACGTGCGTCCACCTACGTCTGCACTCTACATGGAAGTTAAGGTTTATTGTTTACATATAATAGAATAGAATATGTTTATTTTCATATATGAAACACATAACAAATTAAATTATAATAAATTAGGTGCACAAATATGTCTCTGCATCAGTGTAATTACTATTAACTTATATTATATATTTAATTTCTTAAAATTATACATTTTGTCGCTGTAAAGGGGCGCTAGTCACAAGAAATAACAATATTATTAATAATAATAATAAAAAACTTTATATACTATTCAATCAATCAATCAATCAATTTTATTTCAGCTTTCACACATCAATACTACTACTCACATCTACAGATCATACATGCATTGATAGCTTCATTAACATTCAAGATGGTAATCTAGTTAGCCTTCGTTTCGTTGCGATGTGTGTACAGTTAACTCTATTTATAAAACAGTGTAATGCATCGCAAATTATAACAACAAGATTTATAATCTAATCCTAAATTTGACTACATAACACACAAAAACAAAAAAAAACATCTTTTTGTGTCAAAATCATGTCAAACCAATTTTCTTTGTTATGTTTATTCTGTAGGGAATAGCTTAGGTAATCTCTTAATAATAATTTCTGAGTACCGCAATCTATAAACCAAATATGTATTTCTCAGTATCCGGAACAGTTAGAGCTCGTTAGCTACGTACCCTACTCTAACGAAGGAAACTATTCATAAATCAAACAATGCTAAGTGCCCTTCCATAAAGGAGCCAATAACAAAACAATGAGTTGAGTATACTCAAACAGCCCTCCTCCGGTGAGGGGTGAGGGATGCCCGCATCCTGTCAATTGTTACGGCTACCAGAGTAACCACTTCAATAACATAACGCCGTTATAGCGCCGTTAATAACGTTACGATCGGGTTTGTTTATGCTGTCTACACGTTCATACGACCACCCAATATGTGTTATGCCTGTGAAACTTACACAAGAACTATTTTGAAACTTTACTTGCAGGGAAATATGCTAATATGTCTTAAATACAAACGTTCGGTGGATTAAAATTAATATAATTTGCAGTATTAGTATCTACTTGAAGCTTTAATAATGAATCCTCTGTAACGATTAATACGTATCTTAACAAGGTAAGCCGGTGCAGTGACGGTGACGCAGGAATTACGCCGGGGATCAAGCCCGAGCACAGATCCGCGCTCTCCACCACGTAATTACACGGAACCCCTGGTAATCCCCGAGACAGCTACATTTATTAGGGTAATTATTTAATTGAAAACCTTTATTAAGTAGGTACACTTATTACCACTAGTCTTACCACAGGCGGGGATTAGTAAAACTATATATCTTACTTATATTAAAATTTATTTTTTTATATAAAAAACTACACGTACTTATAAAGTCAGTGAATCTCAAACTGTGCACCTTTGCAACTGTGCAATTGCAAATACCGATTTTTGCAATACCAAATATATCTTGCTAATTTGGGTTTTTATAGTTTATTTTGTGTTGATATATTAAAACATTTTTAATAGATAAGTACATGCGTATTCGTTATTGAACGGGTGTGTTGATTGATGACCTTTATGATAACATTTAAACTTTGACCTTCTTACAGCTATACATAATTAACTTATATTTTTAAGTAAGCATTAAGTATTATACTCAGTATTCCGATTTTATTTTTATTGTTGGAAAATTCGCCCCCATACATACACAGCTTGTAGGTATAGGTGGCTGTTTGTATTCAAAACTATTTGGTACTGCAACGGATTCACGATTCCTAACAATCATACCCCAACATTTTGTCGTTTTTATGTGATAAAGTTACGGTACGAGCAGATGGCCTGCCTGGCTTAAGTTGTCACAAGCAACACAACTTGGCTCCTCCCCTACTATGGACAACAGATGTCAAGGTGGAATGTCTCATGTGTCTGTGATTAAGTAGGTAAAAGAGATGAAAAAGGCGAAGGCGAAGGCGAGTGTCTGGTCAAACAGATATAAAGATATCCTCCCTGACCTGACTCCTGAGAGCGTTTCATAATTCAATTACATACCGACAACAACACAATAACAATGCTTACTGGATAAAAGGATAATATAGCAGATCCTCTAAAAGCCGGATACTGGCGTTTTGGACCGGAAAGGTCGAATTGAGTCGTGTCGAGCATCTTAAAGCATGGATAAATGCCGACTCAGAAGTAGAAGAGAGCGTGGTGGCCTAGCGGTACTGACCCCCGAGTTTCAATCCGGAGGTCGCCGGTTCAAATCCCGACGAGCACCTATGAGTTTTTTCGACTGAAAGATTTATTTGCGCAATACCACGTTCTCAAAACGGTGAAGGAAAACATCGTGAGGAAACCGACATGTCCTAGAACTAGAAATTGGAAGACATGTGTCGAGTGCACGAAAGGAGCCTCTTTGAGGCGCACTTACAATCACCACACTGGTTCGACAGAACCGGTGACTCAAAGAAGAAGTAGAATACACTTGCTAAATAACGAGACCCACTATGCACAGTTAACAGTCTTTACAATGTATTAATAATACATTAGATGATTACGTCGAATTTGCCCCATATGTAATTTAATATATCTACCATTAATTAAATGCCATTTAATTCGTTGTTTGTTTTTTAATTAGCTAGATATAGATATTTTTTGTTATCGCCAACATTAATTGCATAATGAATCAGAAAATGAACAATTTAATATACATATTTTTTTGCACGAAATAGTTTATTTTGCATGACTCATTAAATAACTTTAAGTATTTGTCGAAAGACTCATTGCAAATATATTTGGCGGATGTTGTTTCACCAAACACTACTTACACAGCTGAAGTTTTGTCCTTCACAGCTCCGGAATGAAAAGCCACAATTATTTTCCTTTATTCGCTGACGCCATTTTTAATGTTCTATGAAGAGTGGGCTCGCATCGCACCTGCATCAATACAGAGACATAGTACGATGTACACATTAGTGTTGCGAGTGGAATTATGTAGAAACAGTTGGTGGTGTGGTGTGGTGTGGTGTGGTGTGACCGAGTGTTTATCCTGGGTGGTAATCGAACCCACGATCTCGAGCGCAGATCGCAGGGTTACTACCAA
The DNA here is from genome assembly GCA_947359385.1 of Chesias legatella. NCBI lineage: Eukaryota > Metazoa > Arthropoda > Insecta > Lepidoptera > Geometridae > Chesias > Chesias legatella. The sequence goes on along the minus strand of OX375781.1, from coordinate 9,217,101 downwards.
CTGAGATGTGAGGCCAGTCAAATATCCAGATTGTATGTACGTATGTATGTGGCTACTCGGGGCTGCGGCGGCCGGTTAGATAGATAGAAAATGCTTTATTGCACAAGGTAAAACAAGTACATGGGCGAACTTAATGCTAAATAGCATTTTCTTCCAGCTAACCTCCGGTTATTAAGTAACATAATTGACCATCAGAACCGCGTGGAGTTGCACGGATATCCGTTTACATATATTGTCACATGTACGTAACGTACTATCAAAGCAGACTTAACTAAGTGGTTAATCTGTTATGAGCACATAAAAGTGGTTGAAACAGTAAACACAAGCGAGTGAGTGTGCGCACTCGCACACACATCCAGGAGAAGCGGTAAACGACAGATATAGCACGCGGCTCCGGCGCGACGCCGATGCGACACCGACGCGGCACCGACGCGACACCGACGCGGATCAAACGCACGTCAGTTAAAGTGACGGGAGATCAAAGTTGTTCCCGGTCACGCCTTCCTTCCTGATGCACACACACACGCACATACGTACATACAACACCTGTTTTACTATTACCCAGTTGTATTATACATAACTATATAGATAGATAAAGTAATCCGAAGTAAAAGCAAACATAATTGAAAAGATATCGTAGCGTCTGTAAATAGCAAAATGAGAAAAATAATCTTTACTATTTGATTGCTTTCAGGACTTCAGATCTTGACTGAAGTAAGTAAACTGAGATAATATTGACACTAATAGAAAAAAACATATTTTTAAATCCATTAAAATACGGATTATTTTCAATAGTTATACACGGCATTTTTTGATTCAAATGTTGATACCGCACATAACCATAGAGCCTGCAAAATACGATCAGACTATAAAACCGACTGCCAATCTGGCTGCCTGACTAAACAGAGGAAGTCTCAAATATATACAAAGCCAGGGCACGGGGAACGAGTCGTCACACCCTCCACAGATACAGCGAGTGCCTGAGCAGGGCAGGGAACGCGGCCCTGTCTAGACATGCGTAAACAAAGCCACAGAATGCTGAATACATCATGTGCAATGCACTCCAATAACCAGTATATTACAATATAACGTCATATGCAGCGGACTGAGTTTACATTATATATTTTATGGTTGCACCGGTAAATTTCCCATTTCAGTGGTTGAAGCCAGACTTCCAGTCAAAACTTAACAATGGGGGATGTTTAAATATTCTGTTATTAATGCCTGTGTAGGGGAGGAGGCATTCCCGAAACGGACATTCGCTTCTTGGCCAAAATGTTGGTACATGTATGAATTATAAACTTAAGTGTTTCAATTATGACTGGTCTCCCAGCTCACTTGGTAGTAACTCTGCCGTCTGAGCTGTATAGGTCTTTAGTTCGACTCCCACCCAAGACAAACTTTTTTTTATGTGATACGGTTACAGAACGAGCCGACGGCCCACCTGGTGATAAGTCAAAGTCAAAGTCACAGTCAAAAACTTTATTTCCATAGAATTCATAAAGAAATGGCTTGGAAACGTCAAAGTGGTAGTGTAAGTGGTAACCTCTACCCATAACAACCATGCGACTTGGGTCCTCCCCTACTAGGTACGACAAGACCCAAGTCGCAACGTATGCGCCCGTAATTCTGAGACGTGTGGAAAGTTTCATGTGAAAATAAAAATAAAATATCTCTTGACGAACATTGATGTGTGTTCTGTGTCTGGGTGTTAATACGAGTATGTATTTATATGTATCTACAAAAAGTATATTTACGTATCTTTCAGTCATCTGGTTCCCTTAGTTTTTTTTACTTTTTACTTAATTTGGGGCTAGATGGCGATGTGTGAATAGTCCACCAATATTATAAAAATAAATATAGTTATTTTTAGACTTTATTTATGCTTTTTATTATCGAAAATAGTTTTTATTTAACTAAAATTTAAGATTCGATATGTACTGTGGGAATAGTTTCACGTGACACTAAATTCAGTTTCCTGGAAATTATGCTTGGATATGTAAATCCGTAAATTTAGTTGGATGGTTTTTCAATTAATGAAACATTTTATTTTCCACAATGGTTTACTAAATAGTGTTTTAATTAATGTTTAATTAACTAACATTAGTCATTTATCTGAATACACACTTTCACAAACAGTAAGGGTGAGTAATCACAATTCTAGGAATAAAATATATATGTTATGTTAATACTAAGTGACATCACATAATATTGAATACTAGCTGTTGCTCGCGACTTCGTCCGCGTGGAATTCGGTTTTATCACGCACCCCTATATTACCCCTCGGAAAAGTAGCCTAAGTTACTCCTTGTTACATCAGCTATCTGCCAGTGAAAGTCCCGTCAAAATCGGTCCAGCCGTTTCAGAGATTAGCCGGAACAGACAGACAGACAAAAATTATAAAAAATGTTGTTTTGGTATATGTACCGCGTATACGTCCATATGCACTTAGTAAAAAGCAGTTATTTTAATATACTCACAGACTAATACAAACAGACACTCCAATTTTATTTATTTATGTAGATTATAACGTGTAACTATGAGTATGTGTTAGTGCAGTGTAGTCTATAAACCCATCAGGATCTCTTTGCAAATAAATATTATTTGTACCCCCCTCATAGAACACCTATTACTCCTTTCAACCCACGGTAAATATATTATTGATTGTCCAAAATATCAGTGTTTCACCCCCTACCTTACATTAGCTAGGGGTGAAGAAGACTTGCGCGATGCGGACACTTTCTGCCTCGTTCTTATCCATAGCAGGAGATAGGGAGAGCGACTGAGAGGGAGAACCTCAAGATTAATTCACGTGCTGCAGATGCTGTGGATGATGTTACGTGGAATCGAACCAACAACATTAGAAATTTAATAGATTTTCTGATATTTATTTAACTAATAATGGTAATGTTCAAACCTGGTTGTGTTACTTGGTAGTACTCCACCTGCATAGTGACAGTTCCAGGTTCGATTTCCGGCTTGGGAGATGATTAATGTGATGAGTATAAAGTTTGATCTCGGATTAGAAGTTTGTGTTGTTTATAAGTTGGTAAGCTAAAAAGTAAATAATTTAGGTTTACTTATTTTTTTTTATTATTCTAGATACATATCTGTGAGATTTCGATGCAATAATTTTTCTCAGACAAACCAACTCATTCGTCTACCTATTTCACTATGTATCTTGACTTGAATGCGTAAAACCTTTAGTAACTTCAAAATAATTCGTTTGTTGTAGTCCAGTGCGAAATAAGTTTTTGTAGCAACACGATTAGTATCTGTAAATAAAAATGATAAATGATATATTAATTGCGTGAAACATGGTATCCAAGATCTTAAATATAATATAGCATGCAATTAATTAACTTATGAATATATCTTAAAATTAATGAATTCATCAATGTCATAATAATTACATTCTTTTAACCAGTACAATAAAAAAATGCCAGGCTCTGGGAAAGAGGCGGAAATTTGTGTATATGTATGAATATCAGGGTCCAAATGTGAAAACAAGCTTTAATGAAATGTATCGATAGCACACTGTTATAAATGTATAATGTATATGATCAGATGGATACGAATTATTCGTCGATTGTAGGAAACACGAAAGGCCCCGACACAATAATGAATGCAGCTCACACCTAACTGAATGCACGGCACGGCACAACCTTACATTAAATGCGAACTTGACCTTCGTGGCTGCGGCTAGGCTGCCTCTCGCATGCCGGTCTCCACTTTCCCACATGTCTCCGTACTAGCAAATGTTGCCGCATACAAAACACTTTTTTGGACAGATCTAACGAAATTCGTGAATACTGACTAAAGTTTATGTCCTTATGCGTTTAAATACTAAGATTATTTTTTTAGACAGGATTTTGCGTGCTGCGTAGTTTCTGTTAAGAAACGTATATTTTAAAATGTGTAATTATGTAGTCTTCCTAAATCCGCAAACTTTTATTTTCTCATATCAATTAGGCACCTACTTTCTTAGCCGTTATCAGTTACCCACTTCATAAAAGTAAATAATGTTATCTACAGATTAAAATTCAAAATGAAACCGACCCCGTTTGGCAGACGTCGCGTCGCGTAGCGTCCGCGCGTTCTTGTAATCTGGCCACTTTCCGAGGGTAATGTTGCCATATTGTAATCCGCACCGGGCGCTACACACGGACAGACAGCCGTAGCCGGTGCGGTGGGGTGGCGCATGGCGGGCGACTAGTGGTCGCCGCGACATCGCTCGCCCCGCTCGCTCCCACAGCGAACGACTTCAGTTCAGTTCGCGTGCTCGACGCGCAAACACCAGTGTGGGACCGCCTTTATGTGTTTGTGACTAGGATCATCATTAAAGTGGCATGCGGACATATTTATGACAACACTTTAATTTTTAATGGTATGTTATTTATCAAGTTTTTTTTAATAATAGTTTATAATAGTAATCTAATAACAAAATGTATTCAATAAGCTTGTTAAAATGAATACTATGGAATTACAGAACTTAAGACCATTGGCAAAATATGTGATTGGATCATTTATGGAATTAAATGGAAATATTATATTGAATTGTAAATATGGCGAGGTGGGGTGGGTGTAATTCCGCATGTTATTGTACTGGAGTCCCGGGAGCCAGCCCCGGCCCCGGCCCTGCCATTACAGATATCGCGACTTTCAGCCATAAATAATGTGAGCGCCAAATAACGTTTGGATGTGAAAGTTACACTGATGTGTTTAGTTTCCAGGGCGTACGTATAATTTTCGTGCGTTTGTTTCGTAAATGAAATTTATCAGACCCACACTTCATAAATTATTTAAAACTCGAATTTTCAACGCAAGAACATAAAATTTAATTCATTTTGGACAATTTTTTGTTGAAATATATCCTGTGTTGAAATATATACAGGGTGTGGCGTAATGAGTGGATAATAGGGTACCTGCGGGTAGGGGCCATTGTGGCGGTTCAGAAAAATATTTGTTATGCTCAGTAAAAGTGCCTCGGTTTTCGAGATATTCGACATTTTCGAAATTTAAGAAATATTTCACCCTTCGTCACTATTTTTGGCGCCCAGACTGCAAATGAAATTTTTTTTTCTATCTGTTTTTTGGATAGTATTCTTGGATAGATGTGCTATCGAATGGAAACTATTATTTTTATAACACAAGCACAGTTATGTTTTTAAAATAAGATTTCACTAAAATTTTACTTGCTTTCGTTTGTTTTCCTGACCTTTACCCTTCTGTGGTGTAAAAAAAATGTATGGTCACTTGAATGCCAACGTTTAAAAAAATTAGCCTTTTTCATCGAGATTCCGAAATGGTATATTACATGGTATTTCCACAAGTTGATTCAAAATTAATTCCTACCAAACTTATCAAGGCGTAATTTAAAGAAATATTTTTAACTATTATTAGCAATAATTGTCTACTGTTCGCAGAACTACTAGTAATTCTTGGAACAGATTGGTTCCCGGCCCAGCGGCAATCGACACTATGTCTATTTTGCTCTTTCATGCTATGAGTGAAAGAGAACTATCGTTTCGCGTAACGCATTTTTATGATTTTCGAGTCAGTGTGCTATCATACTACTCCCGTACAACAACGTGTTATCCTGTTTTAGATTGATACTCGTTGATTTTGTGCAGTGATTTCGGACTTTGTTTTGCCTAGCGATTTGGACGTCTTAATTTTGTGAACCTAACGATTTTGTGCTGTGATCTCGGACTTGATTTGCTTTGTAACTTGGATTTTTTGGTATTGCATATTGATTGCAATGCCTCAGCTATGCTATACACTGCGTCTGAATATGCGCAAATGCATTTAATCTACGGCGAGTGTGGTGGTAACGCCAATCGAGCAGCAGCACTGTATCGGGAAAGATTTCCCAATGCACGCCATCCCGATTATCGTGTGTTAATTCGCGTACACAATGCTTACATGGAAGGTCGAATTCCTGGAAGTGGTATCGGTGGCACGAGTTCTGGGAGACCACAAGTACATAATGAAGAGGACGTACTTGATGAAATTGCTGCTGATCCGACCACATCTGTGCGCGTAATAGCCTCTAATACTGGCATGTCAGCAAGAACAATACACCGAATTTTAAAAAGAGAAAAATTACATCCTTTTCACTACCAGCGCGTGCAATGTTTGCAACCAAGAGATTACCCTGCACGAGTTGCATTTTGCCAAACAATGCTGAGAAAAATGAACGCTGATCCCGATTTCTTCGATAAAATTTTGTGGAGCGACAAATCCACGTGCAAAAAAGATGGGTATTTTAATATGCACAATCTGCACAGTTGGCAGCGTACAAACCCTCATTTGGCCAGAGAAGACAGGTCCCAGTACCAGTTCAAAATTAATTTATGGACTGGAATTCTAAATGGCAAAATCATCGGACCATTCGAATTGTCTGGAACATTGACTGCAGAAACGTATTTACATTTTTTACGGCACGAACTTCCACTTTTATTAGAAGATGTTTCATTAGAAGATAGAAGAAGAATGTGGCTGCAGCACGATGGTTGCCCCGCTCATTACGCCCGAAATGTTCGACAATACCTCGATGAAACATATCGTCGACGATGGATCGGTCGTTTGGGGACAATTTTGTGGCCACCTCGTTCACCAGACCTCAACCCATTGGACTTTTTTTACTGGGGATGTCTTAAAGAAAAGGTTTATAAAGACCCAATTAATACAGTGGACCAGCTACGGGAGCGTGTGCGATTAGCTGCTCAGAAAATCACAGAGCAAAGATTTGCGAACAGGATTAAAAGATCTTTTATCAAAAGGTGCAGAGCATGCATCAGAGCACGTGGTGGACTTTTCGAACACCTTTTGTGATAGTAAATTTAATAAATGAAATGCATTTAAAATTTATTGTTTCGTTTTATTTCATTACCGAATTTTAAACTAATGTTTTTAGGTGATTTTAAGTAATGAAGTAAATTTTAGTACTATTTGTAATTTTATAATAATTAGCTCTACCCATTTTAATAGGAATTAATTTTGAATCAACTTGTGGAAATACCATCTCGATGAAAAAGGCTAATTTTTTTAAACGTTGGCATTCAAGTGACCATACATTTTTTTTACACCACAGAAGGGTAAAGGTCAGGAAAACAAACGAAAGCAAGTAAAATTTTAGTGAAATCTTATTTTAAAAACATAACTGTGCTTGTGTTATAAAAATAATAGTTTCCATTCGATAGCACATCTATCCAAGAATACTATCCAAAAAACAGATAGAAAAAAAAATTTCATTTGCAGTCTGGGCGCCAAAAATAGTGACGAAGGGTGAAATATTTCTTAAATTTCGAAAATGTCGAATATCTCGAAAACCGAGGCACTTTTACTGAGCATAACAAATATTTTTCTGAACCGCCACAATGGCCCCTACCCGCAGGTACCCTATTATCCACTCATTACGCCACACCCTGTATATTCAATGTTGTAGCAAAAAAACCTTAAAAATTATATAAAGCAAATATTTCACATTGTTAATTGTTTAAAACTTTCATTCAGAAAGTTCAGTTATACACAATCTCTTCAAAGAAAAAAAACCTACAAGTCGTATAATATTGTAGTCAAAGTCAAAGTCACTTTGACTTTGACGCGTAAATTATATAATTGCCCTTCCATGTTAAGGTAGTCCTCATAGTTCACAACAACAGCTTTAATTTTGTGAAAAATTAAAATCACGGTCCTATCAGATTATGATCCCATACATACAAACAAAAAACATGATATAATAGTGTCTGTATATTGTTAATATTGAGTAAGTGATTATATTTCGTATGTGACTTTTGTTATATGGAAGAGATTGCCATCTTAAACTAACATTGGAAGAATACACATAATTAATGTGGCGTCACTCATGTGATAACACGTTATCATCATGCACACAATTTCAAATTACTTACTTAAAGAGTACTTAAATATAAAAAACGTATAGAAAATAAATACTATGCTACATTAGTATTTACCTTTAAAACTGAAGACGACTAAATAACAAAAATAAGAAGCGATCGAAAACAATTGGAAGTTCATGTACCCATAACCGAAAAATATTTAAATTATCTAAACCAGCTTGTCTTTCTTACTGAAATAAATTGTTCCCTTCAAGTCGAATGCGTCGTCGCAACCCGACCCGTGCCGAGTCGTGCCGAGCCGTGCCGACCCGTGCCGAGTGGACCCAGCACTCGGCCGGGTTATTTCCAAGCACGTAAATTGGTATCGAAATAAACAACAGTTTTATGTCTGGTTATTTACGCATACCGAGAAAGGAACGCAAACTACTACATACATACGGACATACACACATGCCGGTGGAAGGGGGACGAGCCTAATAAAATGAAAACATTGGATGCCATCTGCTTTGTTCGGCACGTACATTATTTAGGTCCTACCTGCTTGGACACCATATATTTATAGAATATGTGGTCTCTATAAATAACCAAGATAAAATATGTGATAATGTGCAATGTAGCTAAGCTACCAACTAACCACACGACCGCAACTGCTATCGATGTATTATGGACAACTAACAAATCTCACAGTTTATCTTGTAATTTCTCCTTTATAATATTGTATTATCTATTTACGGGAAATATACATCGATTTTACTAAAAAAACCTTTTTTAATTCATATCTTTTATTTCTGATACACAGGTTAAATAAACTTCTTAAGAGGTACCTACATTGAGGTGTGTGATTTGCCATAAGACGTACAAATTATTTGACACATAGTATTATTAAAATCAATTAAAATAATAACACATAATATAAATTGACAACTAATATTATAATAATCTGTATAAACACCTTAAACATACTCTCTAAGTATTATAATAATTATATATTAGTCCCTGCTGTTAAAAAGGTTACGAATTCTGTGTAAAAAGTATTTAATTAAATAAAAAAAGTTTAGTCTTACAAATAATTAAGAGCATTTGAGTAACGGTCGCATTAACTGATGTATCCGTCGCGGTCGGGTGTGATAACATAACTGGTCCAACAATTACTTAACTATTACATTAATCGCAAATATGTAATTAATTAGGGTACTGGCAACATTTCGTGTCCCGGTTACTTACTACTCCCGAGAGGCGTGTTGTGTGTATCCTAGTCACAGCTCAGCCCAGCTACATACACTGTACTTACCAATCATAATAATAAATAAAAATAAACTGACTGGCCTCATAGCTCAGTTGGTTAGTAACCCTACCTTCTGCGCTGTAGGTCGTGGGTTCGATCCCCACTCAGGACAAACATTTATGTGACATTTGTAACATTGATGTTTGTTCTGTGTCTGGGTGTTAATATGTATTATATGTATGTATTTACAAAAAAAAAGTATATAAGTATTATATCAGTTGTCTGGTTCCCATGATACAAGCTATGTTTAGCTTACTTTGGGGCTAGATGGCGCTGTGTGAAATGTCCATCATTAAAAATAAAAAATAAAATAAGCTATCTTACGAGCAGTATCCAACCACACATGCTGCGAACAAAAACAACAATAATGATAAACATTGTTTATTCGCTTTATTATTTAACACAGAACAAAAATCTATGCTCGTCATGCAAACTTTTGTCTTGGATGTGACAATAGAACCCGCGACCTGCAGTGCAGAAGGCAGCGTTACTACCAACTGAGCTGTGAGACCAATCGCGTAATGAACAATAAGTTTAGTGTAATTAGTTTAGAGTTATGACCACATAAATTAGTTAGCGATTACCTACAATGGCATCTTGTTCTAAATTCTGTACGAACAATAGACTTCATTGAAATTTGAAACAGGCACTTCCAATAATATATTTAATCGATTATTGTTCAACCACAAAGTACTATAATGAACATAGTGTATTTATTGTTACTGCTCATGTCACTCCTAGTTTTGTACTTATACAGGGTGTCCGGTAATGAATGGATAATCTTCAAATTGGGTCTTAGTAGAACTATTGGGCATTCGGAAAAAAATATCAAATAAAAAAACCAATAGTATCAAAGATATGTATTTTTTAAATAATATCGATGTTTTGTTTTTTTTTTGTTTAATTTGTTTTATTTTGTTTTTTATTGATACTACTTGTTTTTTTTTTATTTGATTTTTTTTTCCGAGTGCCCAATAGTTCTACTAAGACCCATTTCAAGGTTATCCATTCATTACCGGACACCCTGTATATTTGGTACATATATATTTGGTAGATACTTATATATTCCACTCACATACGCGCGGCTCCTCATTTTGTGTAGTTTTCCAGAAACCTCAATATTTTTGAGGACATTTCGTTTGTGTGGTAACGGATTTTATGCCTGAACATGAAAAAACATGAGCCGGCATTGCACGTACATAGATTCACTCCTTTTCCCCGAAGGGGTAGTAGACAGAGCATCACGGACGAAAGTCACATATCATCAATTGGAATTAAATATTTTTAATGGTTTAATATGTACATCTTTATATAATATATGGGCAGGTAACAACTCCAAACCGCAGTAATGTGTCACCTACCACTCGTCCCCCACACCCACGTAGTACAACTTTAATTAATATTTCCCAACTCTGTAAATACATACGGTAATCGATTTATAATTGACCGCGGAGGCGTGCTAATCGAGTAACGCACTATTGTATCGATATTTCGAAACAATTCGAGAGTTGTACTCGTGCAGCGATTAAAAGATCAAAGATGTGACCTCAGTTTTGAGTATTGTTCACCTTTCAACGGTTTAACTTAATTGATTGCGCGTTAATTTTCTATCAGCGCGCGCTGTTAATGAGTCGTGTCCAATCCCTCCTTGTAACTGATTGTCTATGGTTACCTTTTAATTTACTGTTAATTACTAGGGTAGGATTACTTCGTATTTGTTGCAAAACAAGAAGTCCCGTTGCATTTTTACAAAATGGACAGCAGTCCCTTCAGCCGGAGCGCTAGAATAGCTCGCTCGCCGCCCTCTACGCCCCCGCCCCCGCCTGTGCCCACACCTCGACCTAATCCACCATCACAAGAGGTTGACGTTTTGGAATTAGTTCCCACGCAAGAACTACAGAACTGGATGTCGTCCATAGAACAATGCTTGAACGAGGTGTGCTCTATTGCAACAGAGGGCAAATTGAATTCGGAGCAAAAACTCCGAATTAATACTTTGTGTCGCAAAGTAGGCCACGGTACATCTCAGATGGCAGTAACGTATCAGTCCCTCAAGACGAAAGCTATTCATTCCCAAACTGCTTTTCATGACCTACAGGAGAAACTTGATCTGTCCCAACGGCTGCGAGACCTTAAACTGAGTATTGAAGAGTCCTCAAAACCACCAACTGGATCTTCATTCGCTGACATGGTTAAGAAAGGTACCAATAACTTCATCAAGCCGATAAAAGTAAGTTCAGTGGCCATCTATCCCAATGACAAATTAAAGTCGAGTGAGGATACTAAATCCCTGGTGCAAAAAATTATCTGCCCGGAACAAATGAAGCTTCACGTGAGAGGCTTACGCAAAACAAGGAACGGAGGTGTTATAATCAGCACAGACACGAAGGCCGATATCGAGAAGCTTAAGCAATCGGTGCAGCTTACGAATTCTGGCCTCACAATCGACGATGCGCATAAACGTAAGCCTAGAGTTGTAGTTGTTGGAGTGCCCTCATCAATGCACGAAAAGGAAGTGTTTAACTGTCTGTACCATCAAAATCTGGCCGAAACACTTCAGGATTATAGCCTCGACAAGTTCCTAGCCTCAATTAGGTTAAGCCATAAGTCGGGCAAGAGGAACGCTGAGACCTGCAATTATGTGATCGAAGTACCCGCAGTTATACGCAAAGCCCTGATAAACAAAGAACGAGTGTTTGTGAACTGGTCATCTTGCCCTGTGAGAGACTTTACGCTGGTCACACGATGCTATAAGTGCCAGCAGTATGGACACGCGGCCAAGTCATGTCGGGAGACAACACATACCTGCGGCCACTGTGCTGAACAAGGTCACTCGATCAAAGAATGCACCAAGAAGGCAGAAGAACCAAAATGCGCTACTTGCTTGCACTTCAAAAAGCCAGGTAACCACAAGACAGGTGCTGAGGATTGTCCGGCAAAAAATATGGCAGAAAAAAGGTACATTAATTCAATAGATTATGAAGGCGCCTAAGAGCGCCGTTAACCTATAGTGTTTAGACCTTTATTTTATTTGTAACTATGATTAATAATTTTATTAATAGTTTAGATAATTTCTCTGTATCAGAGTGTAAACTCTGCGAAGTTGAAAATTGTAAACAATATCTATCCTCTTACAAAAATCCTCTAACTATACTAACACAAAACATACGCAGTGTACATAAAAACTTTGATAATTTTAGTATTTTTCAGCAAAGATTAAACATAAATTGCGACATTATAGTCCTTACTGAATGTTGGCTTGCCAAACAATATAATGTGCCGCTAATTCAGGGATATAGTATGTTCAAAAGTAGGATTAATTACAACCAAAACGATGGGGTGATAGTTTACGCAAGGAACCATCTCAACGTCTCTGTCGATGAACCGAACATATACGAATGCAACAGACTTTTAATTAAAATTGGAACAGAATTTGCAATATTGGCTTTGTATAGACCCCCATCCTTTAGAAATACAAGCAATTTTACAGACTCTCTAAATGAATCCTTGCAAAAATTATCCTCCTTCAAAAACATAATAGTAACTGGAGACATTAATATAAATATTCTTCCAGAAAGTAGCGATCCAGGTGCCGAGGAATACTTAAACATCTGCTCCTTTCATGGCTTACTCCCTGCACACACGCTTTCCACACACCAAAGTGGTTCTTGTTTGGATCACATCATACTTAAATCTGATTACCCATCACTTGCACTTGTTATTAATTCTGCAATAACCGATCACAATGCTGCTCTACTAACCTTAAATTGTAAACTACCTAACATAAACAACAGTCGTACTATTTCTAAATTAAATAAAAATAAACTTGAAGAAGATTTACGTAACATAGACTTTGGTCACGTTTACAATTCCGCTGACCCACAGTTTTGCATGTCATTTGTAATAGAAAATATAAAACAAGCAATTCAAAAAAACTCGGTCAGTGTTCGATTAACTAACAAAAATTATAATATTAAACCATGGATCACAACAGGCCTTATTCGTTGTATGAAACACAGAGATAGACTCCATATGAAAGCCAAGACTAATCCACATAACTCAATACTTCAATTATCGTACAAAAGATATCGAAATTTCTGTAATGACCTACTAAGAAAAGTAAAGATCAGCTACGATAAAATTGCTCTGGAAAAGGCCGGAACAAATAGCAAAAAGATTTGGAATCATATTAAAAATGTAACACATACCTCGCCACAACACGAATCGGCTTCAGGCTTATTACGAGCCAACTCATCACCTTTGACATCTGCTAACATCGCAAATAATTTCTTTGTAAATATCGGTAAGAGTCTGGCGGAAAAAGTTCAAGGCCAATCACAACACCAAACGAGCGCTTCTTTTACACGTAACACTATTCCAAAATCCTTTGTTTTACTAGATACTGATGAATCCGAGGTAGAAAGAATAATCATGGGTTTAAAAAACGACTGTGCAGTTGGTTGGGACAATATATCAACTAAAATTATCAAACAATTCAGGCACATTTTAATCCCACCGCTTACATATATCTTCAATCTATGTTTATCTGCAGGACTCTTTCCCAAATGCTTAAAAAAAGCGGTAGTTGTCCCTGTGTTCAAATCTGGCAGTAAAGATCAAGTAACAAATTATAGACCGATTTCTTTACTTTCTTCTGTATCGAAAATATTAGAAAAAATTATAAATAAAAGGTTAGTCAAATATTTGGAAGATAATTTAATTCTGTCAAAGATGCAGTTTGGTTTTAGACCTAAAGTTTCTACATCTGACGCTGTACATCACTTGACTAACTATCTTGCACAAGAACTTGATCACGGTAACCATACTATGGGAATCTTTCTGGACCTCGCCAAAGCTTTTGACACTGTTTCTATTCCCATTCTTTTGCGCAAGCTTGAAAACATAGGCATCAGAGGCACTCAGCTGAAACTTTTCTCAAGCTATCTAGAAGAACGTACCCAATGCGTAAGGATCGGTAATGTTCTCAGTGGTGATCAGAATAATACTACCTTTGGTGTTCCCCAAGGAAGCATTTTAGGATCTACTCTTTTCTTGATTTATATAAATGAGCTTTGTAATTTAAAACTAGACCATGGCATAATCATATCTTACGCTGATGACACTGCACTTCTTTTTTCGGCTGATACCGAAGAAAAAGTCTTCAAGCATGCGCAGTTCGGATTCAATATGGTAAATAAGTGGCTTCAGCACAACTTACTAACATTAAACTCAGATAAGACAAATTTTATCAAGTTTTCAATGCGCAAAATAAATTCTACTGAAATAACCTCAAAATTGTATGCACATATTTGTAAAGTTCCTTCTGACAACCAATGTATGTGTCCTGTCATAAAAAGCTCAAACAAAATAAAATACTTGGGTGTTATATTAGATGATACTCTTTCTTTTAGACAACATATAGAGGCCTTAAATAATAGAATACGTAAGTTAATATATGTCTTCAAAAAACTTCGTTACATTGCAGATCAAAAAATAATTTGTCAGGTTTACTATGCTCTATGTCAATCAATTTTATCTTATTGTATAACTACATGGGGGGGAGCGGGTAAAACATTATTACTAACAACAGAGAGAGCTCAAAGAGCGATACTCAAAGTGGCCACTTTTCGCCCTTTCTTTTTCCCCACTAACCTGCTATATAAATCTTTTAAAGTGTTAACAGTTCGGCAGTTATTTATAATGAACATAGTACTAAAGCAGCACGCAGCCCTTCCCTACACCACTGAACATACTAACAAAAGACGGAAAGATAAAGTCTGTCCGCAACAAACAGGGTTAAAACATGCATTTACATCCAAATTTTACACATTCTTAGGACCGCTTATGTACAATAGACTGAATGCGTTAGCTAATATTTATCCCCTTAATTACAATAATTGTAAAAAAATCCTTAAGGATACCCTCCAGAGTATGTCTTACCATGATACAGAGAACTTATTGAGTGTGTTAAAATAAATCTTTTTAGTTTCTATACATTTAATTAAGTCACTTAAGTTATAAAAAATTTGCAACTACGGACTTTGTTATTCGGTCTAGTTAGTTTTTGAAATGTTTACTTTTACGTTCAATTCCAAATTGTTTACACGTTATGTATAACTTGTAGCTATAAGTAGGTACCTATAATAATAACAAAGTAGTGATTATTTTACATTAAATGTTAGCTCTTCTCGCCTGAAACACAGGATTACCTAGTTCAGGCTCCCGTGTTATATATACCTATGTCTAAATAAGTTTTATGAATTTTTATATTTACCTTGTTTTATTTGAATAAATTTATTATTATTATTATTATTATTATTATTATCCCCATATCGGCGTATCTTGCATGTGTGCGTTGTGTCCGTGCCACCTGAGATACAGGGAATACTATCTGTTGCAAGGGTGTGACTGTGTCAGCGGTGCTAATAAAAAATAAATAGCGTGAGTGTTAATCTAAATCTCGATAAGTTACAAGAAAGCGTTTACCCAAAACAAACGTTAAAAAATGAAGTTTGAAAAATAACAAATCAAGTTCTGTGCAATATGATCGGTTCTCACAAAAACTGTGAAGCGCATACAAACAAACAAATCAATTTATTATTGTACCGCAACAACGGATTGAATTCCGCGCTCAGTCTCCGACATCAGCTCGGCTGACGCTGTTTACTAACAAATTGAAATACTGCCCGCCGATTACACCCAACTTATGGGAATGAAATACGTCAATTTTGTGTACCATTTCGTTTCCTGCCATGTTTAAAATGTCATTTCGTAAAGGACATTTTGGATTTTTAGAGAATATTGGAGGAGTACATATTACTGCCATCATAGTGAGATCTCGCCATCATTAAGAGCAGTAGAACTCTCGTCGAGTTCGTCCGGGGAAGTACAGCCACCATGCCCATTTCTGCTGCCAAGCAGTAACGCGTTCGCGTTACTGTGTTCCGGTTTGAAAGGTGTGGTTGCCGGTGAAATTACAGGCACAAGAGACATTCCACCTACACGTCTCAGAGTTACGGGCGCATACGATGCGACTTGGGTCATGTCATACCTAGTAAGGGAGGATCCAAGTCGCATCGGTTGTTATGGGCAGAGGTTACCACCTAACACCAGGTGGGCCGTCGGCTCGTTCCGTTACTGTATCACATAAAAAGAAAAAAAAAACATGCGTTTTACCGGCGCATGTAACCTCAGCAAAGAAACATTACAGGCGTCAGTGACGTTTAATGGCATCACATACAGACAGGATTAGGGTCACTTTTCCGTTCAGTAGCTTTTGCTTTTGTTTTGGTTTAACTGTTTCTTATTGTGTGGTGCTCCCATACTTAGGTATGACGAGACCCAAGTCGCATCGTATACGCCCGTAGCACTAACACGTGAAGGAGGAATGTGTTAAGTGTCAGCAGTTTTAATAAAGTTGTGAATGTTGTAAATGGTAGTATCAAAACTGTCTTAGCGGTTCCGTTTCTCATTCCCATATCGCTAACGTAATGATGGCTCGAGACGCGGCGCGGCCACAAACCATGAAATTCACAATTACGAGAAAGTTACACCGCAGATAACTCGGAGTAAATACTTAGTAACTGTCACTTGCGCCGGCGCAGGGCAGATGGCGCACTTTTCTACTGTAGAGATCTCTCTTACAGAGAGAGATAATAAATAAATAAATAATAAATAATGGTGGACATATCACACAGCGCCATCTAGCCCCAAAGTAAGCAAGCATAGCTTGTATCATGGGAACCAGACAACTGATATAATACTTATATACTTTTCTTTTGTAATTACATACATATAATACATATTAACACCCAGACACAGAACAAACATCAATGTTACAAATGTCACACAAATGTTTGTCCTGAGTGGGGATCGAACCCACGACCTACAGTGCAGAAGGTAGGGTTATTAACCAACTGAGCTATGAGGGCAGTCAAAGATGTTGCCTGCCACTTGCTAGTTGGATAACCATCTCGTCAGCTCAGTGGGAAATCAGTCATCTTCACATACTTGTACTACAAGGTAGATTATATTTTATAGAATTAGCCCAATAGTTAAACTATTTCACATTAATTTAACCCACCGCCAGCATAAGTTTCTGACTGTCGGGTTATTAAGGAATTCATTACGGATTCTTATTTTTGTACCACAACGTTTGGGGAATATATCTAAGCTTTATTATTTATCTAATATATAAAAATCTTATAAAAATGTATTTAAAACTTATATGGTAGAACAACGTTTAACGGGTCAGCAAGATATTACAATATTATACAGTTGTCATATTCTATTCAGATGTTGGTCTCGTGTCCGACTCACACTTGGTAAGTTTTTATTATTTGTTGTTGTACTGTAGATACAATTTGCAATACAAAGCACAGGACAAACAAAAACACGTTGAAGGACTTAAACATATATAGTTTCTTCATATTTTGTTGTGTTCGGCAAAATACGCTATGTTGTCGAATATTCTGTGAAAATTTCATCAGGTTACCAGAGAGATATGCTTACAAATAGGGTCCCGTCTTTTGTGTACGGAATCCTAAAGACAAATTTTTGGTAAGGAATCCACAGTCCGCGTGTCTAACTCGCCTTTGCTGGTTTATTTGAGGAAGCTGAAACCTTACCAGGATGATGTTGAATCCGCTGTAGATTGTTGCCCCCACGCTGAAGTAAGCAAATATATATTTGTAACACCGTTATGGAAATAAAGTCAACTTTCGCCGCTTGTTTAAAGTGGTATGTACAATCCGGCATTGTTTCGGGGTAGGCTGTAGGCCGCCATTGTTCCATATTATTTATACTTACTTGGGACCCTGGTCAGAACAATACACAGTAAAAGTTGCACTCGGAGCTTGAACTCACGTACCTGAGTCCAGTGTAGCCACTTTCAAGAGACGATGAGTCCGCCTCTTGAAATAAATCAAGCTCATATTCTTAACAAATAGGTGAACCAATAGGTAATGTGTTACTCGGAGGATGAAGTATTCATTCCGATCACAGGTAAGTACTTAAACATAATTGCTTGTGTGCTTTTTACATTTAATCTTTTGAAGGTTCTATGGAGGTTTTATTTCTATTAAACCTTAATCGGAAATCTCATTCAGTATTGGACGTTTAAATAATTTATCGTCTATTTATCTTGACTGACAGTTATCGATTATAATTTATATTGACACTTAAATTAACTTCCATTAGACACCGCAGCTGCGCACGCGCTAAGGTGCAATTCTCATTAATTCTCGTACACGAGAATAATTCCATTCCACTATGAAGACTCAAAAAAATCAGAAGTTCGATCTGATTCTATCTCAATCATAAATAAGGAAGTAAGTACTAGATAAACTCATGAGTTACTTGAGACTTAGTGGCCAAATCTGTATTCGGAGCTGGATAATGCCCGGAAGATATCCGACAAAGTTTACCAACTGACCTGTCAGGACCAACCTATTCAAATAATGGCGCCTGTAAATTGATAATTAAATCTATTTCTTAAGCGCTTTCTCGCTCCGCACTCACACATATCAACGAAGAGCGTCTGAGACATATTATTACGACAGAAGAAAGTAAATACGGCGATAACCATTCATTATTCATTCTTATCTTGGATTTCCATAACCATAAGGTCGTTCGTTATTATCGAACAAACGTGTTTATCGATATAACAGCTGACATAACGTGGACATCCCGAAACCACGGAATACCAATGAAAGTGAAACCTCGCATGGATAAGTGAACGAAATCATCATGTAGTCGTGGAGACTTACAATTTATCTGAATATGTATGTGTGGCCATTTTCTATTCGTTTAGTAAATACTGTAGGAAAAATTAACTGAACAGGTGAACATTAGTGCGGTTAGATTATGAAGATTTATAAGGTTAAGTAAACCTCGAAGCGCGAGTTGAACGCGAATTGTGGGCGTCTCAGTCTGTTACTGCGCCCCTATAGTCCTCAGTCTATAAAAGAAGAAAATCTCTAAATATCCAGATCCAGAAGAGATGTAGTCCGAGTACGCGCGCTCGCCGCGCCGCTGCGCTGGTCACGGTCAAGCCAATCCACAAGTTTTCATTCGCATTCGACAAACTTGGAGATCGTATTCTGTATTATTTCATTGTTTCTTACTCTACCGTCTAATTGCAACAAATACTTATAGATTTGTGTTGTAAGAACGAACGTTTAATTACAATAAAATTAAGTCACGGCAAGGGGCCACTTAATATTTTTTTTTATAATATAAGATGAGGCATATAATAACTTATAATAGCGGGTCACTTGGATTTATGTCTTAAATTTCGCAATTTGTTTTATAAGTACGTATTCATCTTTTTTCTCACACAGAGATGTTTATTGTTGTGAAACAGGTACTCCGCTGTAACGGACAGCGAAGATTAGTTACAAATTCACTATTAAGTTTATCAAAACTCAGACCTAAGATCATTTGTAAACAAGCGGCTAATACAATGAGTTCGCGACAAATCATGTAAGCAAATTCCCTGTTCTCTCTCATCTCATTTCATCTCATCTCATTTGTTGTAAGTTTCCTTAGCTTTATTCACTATTGTGGAATACGATAACATAATTTACATAAATTACATACTTTCTGTAGGTTACTTCCGATTATATTATATTTAGTTTTCAGAGTGTCTTGCCTCCTATTTTATTTTCTTATGTCTAGAATTAGTTTTTAATATTCAATATTTAACATTATGCAATCTTTATCGTCGTTAATTAATTATCATAATTCTCATATCAACAAATCTAAGCAAATAAAAAATAGTGTTGAATATTAATAGTTTTGATATTTTAGATATTGTTTTATATTTTGTATCTCGAAGGAGATCAGGATCATTATTCTAGAATATATCTGTAATAAATATAGTGGACAACAGTGATAGGATTCAAGTCAGGTTAGGGCCGATTGTAGAAGCAAACCACTGTAGGACACTTTTACAGACTTTTAATATTACCCAATATCATTTACAGGCGGGTATCGGTTAGACTACCTTTCTTCTCGACGCTTCCAATAATATCTCTCGACTACCCATCGTTTACTTGACATCCGTTTTTCCCCCACCTCTTGTACTAGTGGCGCCCCCATGGGAGCCACTAGTACGACACTAGTGGCGCCCTCATGGAAGTAACGTCACTGGTAGGCACGACTTGCGAGTAGACGATGTGAAGTTAGTTACGGTACACAGTAGTTTATAAACTTTTTATCACTACATAGCATGTTAAATATAAAAGACGCTTACAGATTCGTCCATCCTGACAATCAGTCACGACCTCGTGATGCTGAATAAGACTTATTTATTTACATACATTGCTTACACTTACTTTTCATTCAAGTCAAAGTCAAAAACTTTTATTTCCATAGAATTCATAAAGAAATGGCTTGGAAGCGTCAATATTATTCAAAACATAAGGTCACGCGAACTTATCGATAAGTTTGATGCCTGTTCAAACCCTATCCGACCCTCCATGGGGAAGAACAAACAAGAAACCCCTAATGGAGGGATTACTTTTTTTTTTCGCGAGCGCGATCCTTGTAACAATTGAGTGCTTAGATCTATGTTACATATATGACTACATAATATACCAAAATAAGATGTTACAGGATGTTTTGTGTGTAAATTTTCATATATATACTGTGATGACACTGTAAGGACATTTATTTCTTTGAATTTTTCTTTCAGTGTCTCTTGATTTCATTTTATAAATTGAACGTATAGCTCTCTTTTGTAAAACAAATATATATATATATATAATATATCAAATATTACATTTAGTTTATGTATACGGTAGCAACAGATATTTCAAAAATATATTTATATCATAGTATTCACATCAATAAACGTTTAGTCTTTGCTATTATAATAGATAATTAGTAGCTACTTTTATAATTTTGAATTTAATAAATGGGTAACGATTTTAACAAACTTTTAACGTTAGCTTCCCATATTAACACACAATACTACATTGCTACATTATTGCAATCATCACCATCTGAGCCTGTAATCATCCACTGTTGGGTATAGGCTTTCCTTTTATTTTGCCAGTCCAGTCTGTTCTGCGCCTAACAATACTACCATATTTATTTTCATTTATTATTATTACATTTAGTTTATGTATACGGTAGCAACAGATATTTCAAAAATATATTTATATCATAGTATTCACATCAATAAACGTTTAGTCTTTGCTATTATAATAGATAATTAGTAGCTACTTTTATAATTTTGAATTTAATAAATGGGTAACGATTTTAACAAACTTTTAACGTTAGCTTCCCATATTAACACACAATACTACATTGCTACATTATTGCAATCATCACCATCTGAGCCTGTAATCATCCACTGTTGGGTATAGGCTTTCCTTTTATTTTGCCAGTCCAGTCTGTTCTGCGCCTAACAATACTACCATATTTATTTTCATTTATTATTATTACATTTAGTTTATGTATACGGTAGCAACAGATATTTCAAAAATATATTTATATCATAGTATTCACATCAATAAACGTTTAGTCTTTGCTATTATAATAGATAATTAGTAGCTACTTTTATAATTTTGAATTTAATAAATGGGTAACGATTTTAACAAACTTTTAACGTTAGCTTCCCATATTAACACACAATACTACATTGCTACATTATTGCAATCATCACCATCTGAGCCTGTAATCATCCACTGTTGGGTATAGGCTTTCCTTTTATTTTGCCAGTCCAGTCTGTTCTGCGCCTAACAATACTACCATATTTATTTTCATTTATTATTATTACATTTAGTTTATGTATACGGTAGCAACAGATATTTCAAAAATATATTTATATCATAGTATTCACATCAATAAACGTTTAGTCTTTGCTATTATAATAGATAATTAGTAGCTACTTTTATAATTTTGAATTTAATAAATGGGTAACGATTTTAACAAACTTTTAACGTTAGCTTCCCATATTAACACACAATACTACATTGCTACATTATTGCAATCATCACCATCTGAGCCTGTAATCATCCACTGTTGGGTATAGGCTTTCCTTTTATTTTGCCAGTCCAGTCTGTTCTGCGCCTAACAATACTACCATATTTATTTTCATTTATTATTATTACATTTAGTTTATGTATACGGTAGCAACAGATATTTCAAAAATATATTTATATCATAGTATTCACATCAATAAACGTTTAGTCTTTGCTATTATAATAGATAATTAGTAGCTACTTTTATAATTTTGAATTTAATAAATGGGTAACGATTTTAACAAACTTTTAACGTTAGCTTCCCATATTAACACACAATACTACATTGCTACATTATTGCAATCATCACCATCTGAGCCTGTAATCATCCACTGTTGGGTATAGGCTTTCCTTTTATTTTGCCAGTCCAGTCTGTTCTGCGCCTAACAATACTACCATATTTATTTTCATTTATTATTATTACATTTAGTTTATGTATACGGTAGCAACAGATATTTCAAAAATATATTTATATCATAGTATTCACATCAATAAACGTTTAGTCTTTGCTATTATAATAGATAATTAGTAGCTACTTTTATAATTTTGAATTTAATAAATGGGTAACGATTTTAACAAACTTTTAACGTTAGCTTCCCATATTAACACACAATACTACATTGCTACATTATTGCAATCATCACCATCTGAGCCTGTAATCATCCACTGTTGGGTATAGGCTTTCCTTTTATTTTGCCAGTCCAGTCTGTTCTGCGCCTAACAATACTACCATATTTATTTTCATTTATTATTATTACATTTAGTTTATGTATACGGTAGCAACAGATATTTCAAAAATATATTTATATCATAGTATTCACATCAATAAACGTTTAGTCTTTGCTATTATAATAGATAATTAGTAGCTACTTTTATAATTTTGAATTTAATAAATGGGTAACGATTTTAACAAACTTTTAACGTTAGCTTCCCATATTAACACACAATACTACATTGCTACATTATTGCAATCATCACCATCTGAGCCTGTAATCATCCACTGTTGGGTATAGGCTTTCCTTTTATTTTGCCAGTCCAGTCTGTTCTGCGCCTAACAATACTACCATATTTATTTTCATTTATTATTATTAAATTTAGTTTATGTATACAGTAGCAACAAATATTTCAATAACATATTTATATAAAAGCATTCACACTACAATGATGACAATATTTCGTTTACTCTTTGCTATTATAACAGTTAATTCGTAGCCACTTATACCACTTATATTACCTATGTAATTTTGATTTTAAACAAAATGGGTAACAATATTAACAAACTTTTAACGTTTACTTCCCATATTAACACAATACTATATTGCTAAAATACAACAATCATTATCATCTGAGCCTGTAATCATCCACTGTTGGGTACAGGCCTCTCTTTTATTTTGTCAGCACAATCTGTTCTGCGCCACTCCAGTCCACGTAACAATACTACAATACTACAATCATCATCATCATCATCATCATCATCATCATCATCATCATCGTCATCATCATCATCATCATCTGAGCCTGTAATAATCCACTATTTGGTATAGGACTCCCTTTATTTTGCCAGCACAATTTATTCTGCGCCACCCCAGTTCAGGTAACAGTACTACAATATTACAATACTACAATGCTACAATGCTACAATACTACCACACTACAATACTACCATACTACCATACTATCATACTACCATACTATACATTTGGTTTTCCCCAAGCTCACATCCCGGAAAGGATTTAAGCTAAATAAACGAATAAAACTGAGATAAGCTAAGCTAAGCTAAGCTAAGCTAAGCTAAGCTAAAGGAAAGGCAATTTTACTTTGTTATTGTATCGTATTATTGCGATCAACGCATTTTTTTAATTTGTTCATCATTGCAATATCATATTTGGTGTTTTCATTCATATTGCGGGACTCGTTCCATTGTCTTCAACAATTTCGCCAAGATCTTCCGTTTCATCAGAACTTCCACCACTGTCGTATGACCCTTTTTTTTCTTAGCATCTTGCCACTTTTACCAAATCTCCCACTTTAGATTTTCACGGTTTACATCGAACTGTTCCTTTTACTCCCTTTGAGTCTTTCTTATGTGATTATCAACATTTGTTCTAATACTACTTAAATTATTGTTACATTACAGAGATAATCAAAATGTATGGTGATCGTATTCTACCTTCACCCATACTGGTCAAATTCAATCCAAACGACACTTCCGCAGGCGAACGTTTTATTCATTTGTTAGTTGTATTATTTAATCCCCATTGAATGTCTAAAATCTTACTATCCGAATCGGATTCATCTCTGCCTTGATTCATTGCAATCAGAGAATCCAAAATAGTGCGATTATACCTGCCCGTTAGTCGCGGTGGGGCAATGGCATTCATCACATGTTTAACTTCTACGCTATTCAAAAATGAACCCAAAGATCTGTTTGTTATCAGTCTGACGAGACAGCCAAATGTAGTGAAATATTCTTTAAATGTTTTTATTGTTGTAAATGTTTTTGTAATACTAATCGGTTATAGTATAATAAATTTGCTGTACGAATCAGTTATAATAAATAAGTATATTTTATTCCTGCTCTTATTCGAGTTGAATGGTCCTAAATGATCCGCACGAAGGCTGTGAAATGGTCTTGTAATTTTTGGTATCGGATGCAATTATCCTTTTTTTTTTATCTGCAGCCTTACTATGAGCGTGATAGCATATTTGAAATCTATACAAATAAATAAAATTGGAGTGTCTGTTTGTAATATTAAAATAACCGCTTTTCACTAAGTGCATATAGATGTATACACGGTACATATACCAAAACAACATTTTTTTTTACAATTTTTGTCTGTCTGTCTGTTTGTTCCGGCTAATCTCTGAAATGGCTGGACCAATTTTGACGGGACTTTCACTAGCAGATAGCTGATGCAACAAGGAGTAACATAGGCTACTTTTCCGAGGGGTAAAATAAAGGTGCGTGATAAAACCGAATTCCACGCGGACGAAGTCGGGGGCAACAGCTAGTATGTCATAATAGGAAATTGATCGTGACCAGTTAGTTCAAGACTAAAATCAGAGATGACGTGATTGTGAAATAATACTGTCAAAAGTTTTGTACATGAATTATTAGATTCCGAAAAGTTATATTACTATGGAAAAACAATTGTTTTAGTTACTCTTTCATTGTCATTAATAATTTTGGAACTTTTAATGAATATCTGGATATTAACTTCATATATTTTCATCATAGTAAAATTGAGTTTTCTATTTAAGTAATTACTTACTGTTCCCTTTAATTTCTATATATTTTTATATATATTATTTTATATTATTACTTATACTACTAATATATATATATCTACTATACTATTACCATATATATTATACTAAAATATCAAAACTATGAATCCAGTATTTCTTCAGTTAAATTTTAACATGTTTTTACTTCAATAGAATTCTTCTACGTTGTTAATTGATCTTAAGATTGTAGTCGTTATTATGTTATGTTAATGTTATTTTACATGTGTTTCGTTGCATGGATAGTAAGCCCAATCCCGTGTCACACCATATTTATATACACCTGTGTCAGTTTGTAAGGAATAATTTAGAACAGTATGAATACTGTAAATCAAGGCGTCTGAATAATTTGATTCGTTGCCCTTTCAATAGAACATCATTGCTTAATAATAGTATTTTTTTGTATGGCGCCTAAAATTTATAATCACCTGCCAAGGTGTATAAAAGAGAGTACCTCCAATAATATTTTTAAATATAGTGTAATAAAAGTATTGTTAAAAAAAAGTGTATTATAGTGTTGATGACTACCTAAATGATGCTACTATCGATTTTACCATAATATGACATTTTAATATTTTTTTTGTAGTGTTTTAATATATTCTTAACTAATTTTGCAATATTTATAATGGGTCATATATTTTAGTTTAAATGTATATTGTGTGTACTTTGAATGTTGCATGCTGTATTGCGGACTATGGAGGAGCTTATTATTAATTGTGAACTAGATGTATACCCATTTACGCAATAAATTTATCTGAATCTGAATCTGTGTATGTAGGTAATGTTTATTAGTAATATTCTTTTTTTTTTTTTTTTTTTTTTTTATGTTAAAAACTAGCAGGCGAGCTAACGGGCCACCTCATGGAAAGTGGATTCGTGTCATTACATTTGCTTGGCAGATATCTCAAGCCCTGTCATTAATTTAAGTACCTGTGTGAGTTTAATTATCAAGGATATAGTATTGTTACTATTCAGTGTAAACCTATGTAATGTTGTATTGACACTATTAACAATTAATATTTCTGAGTTTTGAGTTTTCTTATAAACAGCTTTTAAAGTATTAATAGCACCCACTTGCTATGTCGTAAGAATGGAATAAATGTGTATACCTACTCATGAATTTATATTTTATCAGCCCACACTTCTTTTCATGATATATAGACATATTTAAGTAATAGCTCTATATAAATATACGCTTATTCTCACAAGCGCACTCCAAGCATGACTGTACGTACGTATTACTTGTATGTATTTATTTTTATTTTTGGGAAGCAATATGATTATCTAACGTTAGCAACTGTCTTTTCTAGAGAAAAATGAACAACGTCGTCATGGCAAACTAAGAATCTGCCATCATATACCCTTAGTTGATGAACGTTACTGATATCTACTGATATCAATATATAACACTAGTGATTGTATAAATTCGCATTTGAATCACAAAACACAAGCTTAGCTTGTGATTCACAGATGAATCTACGTGAATAGGAACTATTATATAATACATAATTAGATAATTATCTTTTGTTAACATTTACTATTATTGGCAAATAAATAAATTATTATTATTATAGTTACCAACTATTTGAGTCCACTATCAGTAACCCTGTACACACTATAGTTTTGAACGTTATCCCTAACATTTTTGCTATTAATGGCAAACAGTTTTTTTTTTTTTTATAACGCGTTCTACCTCACTATCGGCGGATTTCAAAGTTTTAAGCCAATCATTTGAGAGGTTAATTATGCGAGGCACATCTATTTCTTATAAACTTTCTAAAAAGAAGTTACGTTTTGTTTAGATTGTTCTGATTGTTCACCAAGTTAGTTGATCTAATGTCGCGAAATCTCTTTGCGCCAGAGTTATAATTTTGAATAACAACTTATCTTCACATTAAGTTTATTTTTATTAAGTACGATTTCAATTTGTCTTGGTTGCTAAATTGAACCGCTTCAGCCCCAAGGCGCACCGATCTATCTTCTATTCCATATAAAATTAAGTTTCAATTTATTTTATTCAGGCAACTTAACTACCAAACTAAGCAACTTAAGCAACCTACACTTTATTTTTATTTTTTTTTTATTTTTTTACCAATTGTCAATTTGTGGTATAAAATTTGTGTTAAGGAAGGTTTTTCTATTCTCGTTGCGTGTGGAAGGTTTTCATAGGTTTTCATTTTACATCTTTGTAAACTGAGACATTAATTTTCTCGAGAAGGATCAGCATTTTGTAGACATACCGAAGGTAGCCGACTCGCCTACTAAGGTGACGTAAGCAGAGTGTCCAACTGGTGGCCCCTACTCCTTTCTTGACGGGCGAGCGACTGCGACTGGGACTGCGACCGCGTCTGCGACTGCTGGCTCCTTTACGACCGGGTGGTGTATGTAAACGGCGTCTTCGGTGGCTCCGTGTCCTGTGTATCCACGGTGAACACCACCAGTTGATACAGGATTGAAAATTCCTTTGGACGCTATCAGTGATGTTGTCATATCCAGATCACCATCCATATTCCCGTTAAGCTTGAACAAATGGTTAAGGACATGAATTGTTCAATGGTATCGCTTTAACCTAACATATAGCTATAATTGTTTTTCTGTAGGCTCGTAATAAACCACCACGAAGCTGACATTAACGGACGGCAGTCCCGGACTAGTGTCCCCGCACAAAGGTGAACGAACGTTCAACAGATTTATGATGTATTCATTGTGTTTGTGACTACCAAAGTAACCCTGGCTTCTGTTGGTACACGTAGATGAATAAATCTACTCATAGAAACGATAGTTAACGACACTGCCAGAGAGTGACCCTAGCCATGTGCTGATGCCGGTGCACGAAGGTTACTAAACAATTACTCAGAGCAATATCATGTAAATGACACTACCTGAGCGTAGCTTTAGCCGTGTGCGGGTACACGAAGAAGGCGCATGAATATTAAATGAACAAGCACCAATACCACGTGTAACAGACACTACCTGAGGGTAGCCCTGCCCATGTGGCGGTACACAAGGGGTGATAAAATATTAACTTACAACAACATCAAGATGACGGCACTACCAGAGGGTAGTCCTGGCCATGTGCCGCTTTCGCTGGTCATCCCACTTCTGACTTGATAGGATTCAAGTCAGGTTAGGGCCGATTGTAGAAGCAAACCACTGTAGGACACTTTTACAGACTTTTAATATTACCCAATATCATTTACAGGCGGGTATCGGTTAGACTACCTTTCTTCTCGACGCTTCCAATAATATCTCTCGACTACCCATCGTTTACTTGACATCCGTTTTTCCCCCACCTCTTGTACTAGTGGCGCCCCCATGGGAGCCACTAGTACGACACTAGTGGCGCCCTCATGGAAGTAACGTCACTGGTAGGCACGACTTGCGAGTAGACGATGTGAAGTTAGTTACGGTACACAGTAGTTTATAAACTTTTTATCACTACATAGCATGTTAAATATAAAAGACGCTTACAACAGTAAGCAGACATCTCGGAAGATGTGTGTTGGTGATTGAGAATATTATTTACTTGAACATCTGTTGACTTACGCAAGAACAGTGCCTGTTTCCAAACTAGTCCAAAACTAAAATGTTATTAACAGAGTATTTAAAATATCGGTAACGGTATCTATATAATTTTCTGGCTAAAATCAATACGTTATGTAGATGTGTTCGGAGATATGACGTCGTTTTGTATTAATCATCTGAGCGAGTATATAATGGGCCAGTGGTTGTCCTAGCGCAGCATCCTGTCTGTCTGTATAATTTACTTAATAATCACTTGAGTGTTTACATATAAAATACAGTATATAGCCCAGTATACTGTTTTCTAGCTACTTGTCTGTAAATGTATACTACTTATGTACTTAAAAACAGTGCAGAGATGCTATAGGGCGACAGCAGCGATAAAGTCTCGGAATATACTAAGTTGCATGAAATATTAGTTACTAATATACAGTGTTGTTACACTGAGTACCAATTATTCAACAATTTATTGCGTTCATAACGGATTATCCTTTTTTATTTCTCACAGTTTGTTAGAAGATATTATAAATATTGATTGAGAGAGTAGGGAAACTTGTTTGATCCGCACCGATTCGTGCATATCACAATATTTCCGGGTTCATCGGACTGTGTTATGGCAATTTTAATCCATACATGGAGTACTTTATGTTTAAATCACATATATAATTCCCAAACGGTAGTAGAAAGAAAAGAAGTAAAGGACTAAAGTAATATCGAACTCAATTTTGAATATGCAAAAATTAGTATTAAAGAAGACATTATGACTGTTGCTGTGTTAAGTGAATTTTACTAGTCTAACTGTGCCTTAATAAACTTAAAATGAATTCTACGACCTAATACCTAATGGGAATCAAACCCACGACACTACAATTGATCCGACCATGCGATAACAGATAGGTTACTAGGTCCTGTCTGATCTAGACACATTCAGATGAATGATGAAAAAACATGCTTTTAAGTTCGCTCCATTTCTCGCAGACTGTCCCAACCGCAGCAAATTGATGTATTAGTTTTAACAAAGTGCTTTTTCTTGTTTCAGTTCATCATTGAGTAGGATGCCAACGCTTTGAGTGGTGGTGAGTACTACGACTTCTTCTAATGTTATCTCTGAACAATTTGAATCAAAATTCTCGTGATTCCAACTTAATCAGTGTTGTAGCCGACGGCGCGAAACGGTCTCGCATTGCATCTGCTACTGATTAGCTATACGACATATTGTATTAAGTATTAGTGATTACTTTTCATGTTGCCCACCTCTACCTCTGTGCTAGGGACAACTGTTGTCCCGAGCACAGAGCTAGAGGCTGTTTGTTACAAACAGAACGACAATCATATTTTAGATAAAGTTTTTGTGTACTAGATCGTGGCAACAATTAGCAAACTTCTTCGTTATGTTCAATTGAACTGTTTCAAATAGAATTAGTTTGCTGTAAATGTAATCTGTTATTAAGTGCGTACATGGTCTGTGTCATGTAAGTAAACTAAGTTCAGATAAGTTGTTTATGTTTACACTTACTACGTACTTTAAGATAGGACTGTTAAGTATGTATTTTAAATCTCAGTGGTTCTGTATAGCATGTATGATCAAACGATATCTAATGATCATTGATATACAACCAGACGAAACTGAACTTCAATATGATGTGACAGGATGGGTTCGTCAATTTGTAAACTTATTATATAGACTTGAACATAGATAAAACAATCTTGACTCAATAACTCTATTTTGATTGTATTTAAAAACTAACGATGGGAACCGGCGCGGCGCGGGCGCATTTGTCGCTGTATCTGTATGTGGATGGTGCCGAGGCGAGGCGAGGTTATGACGAATGGTTCATTGTGTTTTTGGCAGTATGGATTCACTTTCGTTTGGGTGCTATAAAACTTGTTTTTGGTGTGTGAACTAACTCTAAATAACTTTCACACAACCGTTAACAGGAACAACAATACTCCAGTTATGTACAGGGTGTTTGTTAATTAGCATTAAGTTAGCTGGACAAATTGGATCATTTCGTTCAGATGTTTAGTTCGGACAATCACTTTGGGTTGTACGTTCATCACTTAATATTGGGCCGTTACACAAGATGTTCCAAAATGACAGGCAGTGCAAGTGTCAGATGCATTACCAACCATTTTTTTGTTATTATCCTCAGTTATTTAAATTGGGCATTGTTTGACCTTCGGGGAACGGGAAATCTTCAAGTTATCGAAATTCTTTCAGTGCGCCTGCTCGTAGCGACGACCCCAACTTGAGCTATCTAAAGATCCGTGTAAACGGCATTTGGATAGCTCAATTAGTTCCAATGTTTTTTTGGTGTTTTTTTTTATAATAAATACTAGCAGACGAGGTTACGGGCCAGGGATGGAAAGTGGTCACCGTCGCCCGTGGACACCAGAGGCAGTGCTAATGCGCTGCCGCCTTTGCGTATTTTGTAAACATTATGGTAATGATAAAATATTGACGTATTAATTGCATGTCATATCGCTGACATATCAGCCACGTTAACCTCAGCGGCCGTTTAGCAGAATTACAGAACCAATTATAGCTCATGAGAGTGGGACTCATTTCAAAATTATCATAATTGAACACACAGTGTTTAGACACACGCACTTAACAAGTATTGCTGACATATAATTGGATCATATAATTGGTTGACGATGCCTCTGTACACCAGCTTGATTATGATAGTTTTATTAATAACAATTTCCCATGATAACCTGCTCTTATCTATTTCAACACGACAGCCTGACCTTGACAATATTGACATAATCACATAACTTATGAATGCACTATTACAGACATTATCAAATGTTGTGATATGCTACGGTCAAAATAAATAAGGAGACATGATATGATCATAGTATTTCACTTCAATTAACTCATTTTTTTATCTCAGTTCAATTTTAGCTGTTTTTAAATTGTTTGTTTGGAATCAAGCCGCTGCGCTGGTAGAACAGCTTTTAATGGTGAGTTCGTTCGGGGAAGTACTGATTACTCTAACAAGCATATAATTTAAGCGTTCAGGGGGCTAATGTAAGTATACATGTCTTCTTCTTCTTCGTTTGATGGCTTCAGAGGTTTGTGCAAAAGGCCATTTCAAATTTATTGATATTATATTCATTAGGACCCTGATCAAGTACACTCTATAGCTTTGCATTATCGGTTCCATATTTCAATTCTACTCTGACAGAAATCATATGAAGGTGCATCGTAAATGTGATAATGGTTTATTATCACAACATATATTTATTACCGTTAATACATTATTTGACGAAGTTGTGATTAAAATAATAAATACTCCAGTCACGCTTAAGACGATGATATAATAATCTTCTTTGTCGTAACAGTCAGAGTGTGACGAGTGAGTCGCTGCGCTGCCTGCAGCTGTAGGAGAGTCGCGCGACCGCTGTAGCGCGACTATAGTCTCACTTTACAATTAAAAGTGGCAGACATTGAGCTGCCATTGAGGCTTAATGGTTTATGTGTCAGATTATCCGCAATTATCTGCGGTTACGTACCCACCACACACATAAGATACAGGGTGTGTTACTACAGTTGTTATCTACGTTATGTTTTCAAAACATCTCATCAAGACCGCATGTCTTGATATTAATTTGTAGGTATTATACCATATTAATTATCTGTTTAAGAGCGCGTATTCGATTCGCGATTAAAACTTCATGTTTTCTAGTTTTTTCCAGAGCTATGTCGGAATTATGTGAGCAGATTATTCCAAGAATGTTACGGTTTTAGACAGTTTAAGTCTTGATTTAGTGCACTACAGAGTAAAAATATAATAATTAATTACAGTTTTTCAAAGAGAAGTCAATCCCTTCATAGCTTTTTACGAAAATAAACGAGTTATTTTACTTTCTTCAGCAGCTTCAACTTTTCAGGACGCTAATACACAACGTCAAACAGCCCTTAAAACAATTACCCGTGATGGCACGATTCAAGTTTCAAATCTATATTAGTTTGCGTTTGCGTACCAGCGCTCAGTAATTCCAAAACATTTCAGTCCATTTCTATGTGCGATAAACAGATAATGTACTCATCGAAGACCTGGTTAGAAAGCTAAATATTAATGTGAATGAGTAAGATTGTAAACTTTACCATTCGAGTAATAAGGGCTACCGTTATGCGGCGCTGCGCTGTGCCACTCGGGTTCCTTAAAACATCCTTGTTATGGTTTGATGGCGATGGATAATTTCATAGTCTGTACCATTAAATCAAACCTTAGAAAGTTAGCTATCAAATTCAGCTCATCTCAAGTCATCCACTCTCCAACTTTTTCAATTATACAGTAATATCTCTACATTACTCACAACACACTCGTAATAGTCTTCGTGATTGGCGAGACAGAGTCCTGTCTTGCCAAGCGAGAGTATGTGCCTTTATCTACGATGCCCCTGCTACCAATTACATCTACAGTAAGGCCACACTGCCTCTACATGTACACAAACCATACGAGGATAAACTGTTAGGCAACACTTGATGTTCACCCGATACGGAAAAGCGGGTACTTTTTGTCCCCGACTTAGATGGTCAACTTTCATCGGGGAGTGGTCTGGTCTGCTTTCCTATTAGCTAACCACTTAGCTTCTGGTTATAGGGCCTTGTTCCGTAAACGAGGTGTTGCTTTCCTTTATAGTAGGTACCTTCAAGCAGTCGCCCACAGCCAGCACCCTGTAGTTACCACAATTGTATGTAATATCTCTTCTCATAAGATAATATGTGTCGACACTCAAATAGCATTGCTATATGAGCTGTGATTACCCCGTCACATTTTAATCGATCCAATCTTATAAAACCAGCTCACTGTTATCTTTGAATTTAAAGCAGGAAGATTAGAGTGACCGACAAGAGATACTGTTTTTTGTGAAATGGGGAGCCATTAAAATCCTACATCTGACCAGCGTTAAGCCAACTGACGCTTCTCGTCTTTGGCCTTAAAACATTTGCTAGTTTTTTGAAAGTTACCGATTGTTTGGCGAACTGCCTCTCTGCTGTGTATAACAGTGGCATATCAGCCCTTAGCCCCTAAAACCCCTAGACAGGAGGAACGGCAGGACTGG
This sequence comes from Chesias legatella, assembly GCA_947359385.1. Taxonomy (NCBI): domain Eukaryota; kingdom Metazoa; phylum Arthropoda; class Insecta; order Lepidoptera; family Geometridae; genus Chesias; species Chesias legatella. The sequence goes on along the minus strand of OX375781.1, from coordinate 9,183,040 downwards.
AACTAATACGTCTAAATCTAATTCCAATTTGTTGAAGGTAATATTGGTTTTCAAAAAATGTCACAGACGTAAGTACTGGTGTTTAGTGCAGATGTAATAAGTATTTAATATCAGAATATTAGAAACATTTGGTATGATAATCCGGCGGCGTGACGTGACGCAATCGGTTCCGCTTTCCGCTGACCGCCTGCGCCCGCGCAGCCGCGATCAGAAGTGTGCGCCCAATTTAATTAACAGGCACTTTCTCGCGCACGCGCCGAATATAATACACTCACACGTGTTGTGATTATTGGGATTAACAATTTGATGTAGTGGATCTGATAAATTCCTGTCTCGAGAAAAAACACTACGTTTGATATTCGTCCAAAAGTAGAACGAATGGATAAAATCTGATCCATCCTATGAATCTAGTGCCTGTAGATGGGGATGATCGTAAATTAAGATGAGTAGCAGCGATGATAATTGTAATTGTGATTTGACTATAAGTAAACTTAAATAATAAACTCGGCAATAAAGTTAAATTGAAGTAAGCCTAAACTGAACTAAATCATATTTGACTTTCTGTAATTGCAGCCTGTGTAGATATGCAGTTCATAACATTACTGTCCCGGACAGGAATGTACGTTTGACCCTTGGTTTCTCTGTCAACCAGTATAATCAATTAATGTAACTTAGAGATGTTTTTTTTTTTAGATAAAGATAAAGATAACATAAAGGTCTACATCAAAACATACCAAAACACGCATCCATAACTAATTGCTGACTATTTTAAGTGAATGGCTACAAAGTGCGTCTGACTTGCTGGTTCTTTTTACATGTCGGCAAGGATTTGTCCTGATGCTGAACTAATCGCACCTGTCGTGTCTATTTCAGGAGCTTCAAACCTGTTGCGTCGGCTGCCTCTCCGTTACAATGTCTTTACATTTCATTAGGAATGCATACGTTTATTTTGCTTCTGTGTATGACTCTTCAGATCTATTTGACTGGCCTCACAGATCAGTTGGTAGTAACCCTGCTTTCAATGCTGTAGGTCGAGGGTTCGATTCCTACCCAGGACAAACATTTGTATGACGAATATAGATGTTTGTTCTGTGTCTAAACGTCAATATGTATTTTATTTATCTATTTTCAAAAAGTATATCAGTTTTAAGCTATGCTGAGCTTACTTTGAGCTAGATGGCGCTGTGTGAATAGTCCACTAATATTTATTTATTTATTAGATATAAAAAATAAAATATCATTGCCAAATGTCAACTTACACTTTATCACAAATGATGCTGTGATCCGGTACTTTATTAAATAATCCTAATCTCTCTTAGATAATTATAAATGATCGAGCTATATTTACTGTAATCCTAACTGTAGGCAAATTAGCCGGTATTCTGTTCCAGATTGAAAAAATGATCTTCACCCAATTCAGTAAGCCTACCCTTGTCCGCATTTGTACGCCATCCTCTCAATGGAATTAGTTCGCGCGAAAGGTTAACTATAATTGTGTAATATCAAACACGATTATAATAATTCGTGATGACAGTAACCTCGCTCTGCGACTCCATTGATTGGTCGAGCGACGTCGCCTTTTAATGTCCATGTAATCAATCGTTAATTACATATTGCCATATTGGGTGCATTATTATCATAATCCAATCAATGTATCTTAATAGTTAGGAAACCAGCAACTTGGATTCTTCTTTGACTATCCCAGATTATGTTTGCGATTTGTAGCATTTGTTTTCAAGTGGCTGATATCTTTTTTTTTTTTATATTATTCAGTTACGGAACGAACCGACGGCCCACCTGGTGTTAAGTGGTAACCTCGGCCTATAACAAAAGATGCGACTTCGGTCCTCCCCTACTAGGTACGACAAGGCCCAAGTCGCATCGTATGCGCCCGTAACTCTGAGACGTGCAGGCGGAATGTCTCATGTGCCTGTAATTTCACCGGAAACCACACCTTTCAAACCTGAACACAGTAATGCGAATGCTTCACTGCTTGGCGGCAGAAATGGGCATGGTGGCAATACTTCCCCGGACGAACTTGGCGAGAGTTCTACTGCTCTTAAATATATCTAATTAATATATCTCAAGATATATCAAAAAAATGTGCCGCGTCCTATCCGAGTCTATATAAAAACTCATACATCTGGCCTCACACATGTGCCGTCGCGTCGCTTCGTCCAGGAGGCATCTCCTTGTAAACAGAGTATCCCAGAGTGAGTACAGTTTATAAATAAGTACTATAGACAGAAGACTGTTTAGCTGCCGGAATTGTTTAGTGAGTTGTGGTGAGTGACGCTCAGTGCAACTGCGGTTAGTGTTCCTTTTCAGTAAATGGGATACTTAATCGATTCTGAATTATATTTAACATATTTTTTTTTATTACGGTAGGCTCACATTTCACCGCAATCTCACCTGATGTTAAGTGACGATGCGGTCTACGATGTAGCATGCGCGCCTAGAAGCCTAACATATTCACTCTCCTCTTGAACACCTCCAGATTATAGTTCTCGGGAAATACAGACGCAGGCAAGGAGTTCCACTCTTGGGCTGTCCGCATTATGAAAGTGGAAGCAAAACGCTTCGTACGGATGTGTGGTAATTGGACCAAGAAAGGGTGACGCGATGCTGTACGTCTGGATGTAAAGTGGTAGAATGGAGATGGGGGAATTAGATCGTGCAACTCAGCCGCGCACTCACCGTAATGTAACCTATAGAATACCGATAGACTGGCTACTTTGCGTCGATGTTCGAGACTTTGGAGTCTAGCCTCAACCAGTGTATCGTCCCCAATAAGCCTTTTAGCTCGCCTTTCAAGAGAGTCCAAGGCAGCAAGGAAGTATTGTATATAGCTAGTACAAATTTTAGAATGACTCCAACGAGTTCACAGGCCGATATGAAACATATTGATTACCAAGAATATGTCACTGAACAGTCAACTATGATACAAGAGAAGTAACACTATGCATACTGATGGATGATGCTACCAGGGCATAAGGTTACGAAGTCATAAACAAACTTTCACACAAGACACTAGTAGGGCTCACGCCTTCGGAATAATGGCACCAGGAATACATCGCCACACGGAGAAGAATACATTAGTATGTGCGAGTGAGCGGTAAGCGATGCGCGACGCTACCAGGGCATTAGGTTACGGAGGAGTTTACATGCTCGACGCGGTACCGCTACGCATCTTTGTTTCATCATCGCGGTCATTGGAGCGTGGATGTGATCCTACTCGTTAAACGGGATTTGAACCGCTTCTGCGATCTAAACATAGACTTGGATACCGAGTGTGAAAATAATCTAAGTGGCTAGAAAGTGAACTGTTTTGGGTTTTTGTTAAAAGACATGGGTTTGGTCCCAAGCCAGAGCGAGCAAGTATTGCGACTACGATATGTCGAACCTAATGACACTATTTCAAAAGTTATACGTTGAAAAAGCTTTTACAATCAGACCTTGGAAGCCACGTAGAGAAATAGTAATTAACAAAAATCTAACCAGCATAAACACGATACGAATATCTTGGATTGGTGAAAAATTTCTAAGGCCACTTATCGCTAAGTTTGACGCCTGTACAAACCCTATCTGGCTTTCCGTGAGGAGAAACAGCCAAGAAACCCCTAAGGAAGGATTCCTTTTCGCGCGAGCACGATCCTGCCAAAAGAAAACATCATATAAATGGTACCGATTAGCAATGTAGCATGGACGAGCAGCTAACTAGTCTGACGGGCCATTTCCCTCGGCCGCGGCCGGTTGATCGGGCCGATGCGACGCGAGGGCATGTTCCCATACGAGCTCATTGTTAACATTACTATTGCACATGCAGTGTGCTTAATACTGATGTGTGAAATCGTGTTCAAGAGGACTTGGAACTTCAAGAGCTGGAACCGTCTTCTCAAAAAACACATCCTGGAATATCTTGAATATGTCCTGCAATGTCTGGTTCATCCAGAACAAAAACAAATTTCCTCCAACAATCGAATTTCATAAAAACTATTCTAATTTCGGCTGAATTTTATGAAACGGATGAGTATATTTCCTATTTTTTCGACGAAGCTCAGTAAATCATTTATCTTCCTTTATCAAGTTCTACAATAATAAATGCTAAAATGTTCTGATAAACGGATCTTAAACCAAAGGTTTATCGTGAAAATGGCTCTCACTGGAACCACAAAGCTGAGTGCGCACTCGATCACGGAACGCTTACGGTGCGCCATAGATTAGGTACTGCGCTCGATCCGTGAATGGATCTCCGGGGTGCGGCGGCGGCGGGGTGGGGCGAGGTGTGGCTCCGATGCGGTTGTTGAATGTACCATGTAACAAACTGAAAGCGTTTTCGATGCTGAATCATTATTTAATTTTTCATTGCAATTACTACATAGTTTTCGCTAATACTTAAGCATTTATCTCATAGGTACTTCTACATAGGTAAAAAAGACCCAAGTTGCAGCGTATGTGCCCGTCACTCTGAGACGTGAATGTCTCATGTGCCTGTAATTTCACCAGCAACCACACGTTTCCGACCGGAACCCGGTAACGCCAATGCATTAGTGCTTGGGGCAGAAATGGCAATAATTTCCAGGACGAACTTGGTATAAGTTCTACTTGGAATTGCACCACATTTAGAATTTCACCGTCTAATTATAAACCCAATACTTTCGACAAACAAAACAAAGCCCTACTCCACACATCATAAAATCTATATCACGTCACGCCACGCACCTCACATGACGGTAACCAGAAACGGAACAACTTCTTTTTCTATTATTTTTAGGGACTTCCTTACATTTGGAAATTCAGCTCTACACTTCACGGAAAAGATTTAAATTTCTGTGGCAACTTACTGCATTTGTAAGTTTTACTATTTACCACTTTATTTCAATGCGATAGAAATGAAAATGTGGTTAAAAAAGTATATGAATGCAGTGTAAGTAACCCGAGTAGGAGAAGTGCGCTGATGGACATAATGCGCCGCGTTCTGAGCGCCGCGGTACAGGATGTAAAGCAGCCATTCACATTTACATTAGAACTAGCTGCGCCCCGCGGCGATACCCGCGGTCAATAATCCCACGGGAACACTGCACAGTACCGGGATCAAAAGTAGCCTGTGTACGGTATAAGCCCCACGGTATAAGCTATCCTGAGACAAAATTTCGTCCAAATCCGTTCAGCCGTTTGAGCGTGAAGGAGTAACAAACATAGAATCACAAATTTCGCCTTTATAATATTAGATAAATTTAGGTAAAGGATTTTGTTTATATTAGTTGGCGTAGTTTTAAACCACGGGGTTTTCAACTACGTACACTCGATTAGATTAGCGTTTGAATATATACACCCGCAACGCTGTGGTGCTTATTGATAAATAAATTTGTCGATAGAAATACTATGAAACCTATTTTATTAATCTATTTCTAAGGAATGTCGTTGTGACATTAGCTAAGAATCAGACCACAGCAGTTAATAAGGGTCACCGGACGCCCCTGCATGCCTTCTTACAAGTGCAGAGCTTTGATTGATGGATTGCTTGATTGCTTGATATATCGCCTTCTCGATAACCGCCTGCTTGGAAAGAGATGGGACCTGATTTGGATGCGTTTATGGAGCTGTCAACAATTCCATAAACGTAACATAAGTTGCGTTGACGTGTGCAACTTGTGTGTTCACCTAGAAACGAATAGAGGCAAAACTTACTAAAAGTATATATATTTGAAAAGATTATAGGAGCTCCGTATTTCAGTAACAATAACTTTGCGCAGCAAAACTTCATCGCTAGTGAACGAGAAAGATTCAACATTATTTCGTATTTGTGTTACATATTTTTTCCAGTTACTTTGATTTACAAATCAATCTACTCAAACGATTTTGATGAAATTTATATGGGACTAATCTGAAAGTACATATAAAAATTCTGCTTCCAAATAAAAATAATTTTATATAAATTTACCAAATCGGTTTATTAATGACGGAGATCTGAGGTAACTACGGTTTTTGCTAATCAGTATATGGCGAGCAAATTTGGCTAAATATCTTGACTGAAAGTAAAAGTAGTGGAAGCTAAAAATTGTATCCACCTGACTCCTGACGGGCCGGTGTAATTACTAAACCATCGTTGCAGGCACATTACAGTGACGGGGACGATGCAACTTGAGCCTTCCCATTTCATTGTAAGATCCTATTCGTATTATTGTTACGGGCTGATGGCCCACCTGATACTATTGCTTAACATCAGGTAGGCCATCTGCTTGTTTCTTCACCCATAACACAATAAATAGATATCATGATACACAGAATATTACTCATATAATTAACAAACGATTAATTAATGATTTCGGTTTAAAAAAATATATTTGGTTCCCTAAGTAACTCCTAAGTAGCAGTTCCTGTAAATGGCTAATCATCTTCCTATAACTAGCAGCTACTAATGTTCCCACTGCATGGACACTTGCACCTATTCTCGAGGAGCGAGAGTGCTTCTAATCCATATATATATATAATTATATTCTATGTGTTCCGGTTTGAAAGGTGTGGTTGCCCGTGAAATTACAGGCACATGAGACATTCCACCTACACGTCTCATAGTTACGGGCGCATACGATGCGACTTGGGTATTGTCGGACCTAGTAGGGGAGGACCCAAGTCGCATCTGCTGTTATGGGCCGAGGTTACCACTTACCACCAGGTGGGCTGCGGCTCGTTCCGTAACTACATAACATAAAAAAAAAAACAATATTTGAGTCGTCACGGGACGCCTGGCAGATGTGAAACATCGACATTATTTTGTAAGAAACTAAGTACCGCATCACTAATAATGTTTATGATTTGTCGTAACCTTGAACGGACCAATCAGCGCTCATGCCGTGGCGACGCGTCGCCAAGCCAGAAATCTGTTTTACGTGCGGCTATAGATGTTTCACATCAAAATATCCAGTAACAATATTGCACACTGTTTTATAATAAGTATTCCGTTTTCACGGAGTACGTATCAAATTTCGAGTTAACCGACACGGAATGAAAGCGAGTACTGAGATATAGGCCTCCCGCTAGGAAGTGTGGTATTGTGGTTGACCCCACATCGATACCGCTCTCACAATTCCGATTACCTAAATTATTATTTGTATAAATAGTTACAATGAAGTAATTGAGTGAATGAGATAAAAATGTCTACATTATTGTAAGTGATTCCAATCGGATGGGATCTTCATATTTCCTTCGTGTTTTGGGATTAAGTTGGTAATCCTACCTAAAACCCAAACTTTGAAAAAATATACTAAAAAACGTAGAAAAAAATATAATAAAAACTTATTTTTCTTTTGAGAGTAGGCCTGTGCCTCTGGAGTACGTTAAAGGTTAGGAAGGAACCTCCAACACCCACCAACTACGATTTAGCAGTTTCTGCTACTAATTTGCTTTAAAATATACACGACACGAATGTATGCTGACTACCAGGAAGTAATGAACATGAAGATGTTAGATGTTCCTGTTACATTGTGTGGAGAGCGGCTGCATGTGGGTGCATGCAACAGTGCTGTACTTGTATGTAAGTAGTGAGACGCTACGCCAGTAATGTGTTCCCTTCAAAAAATAAGTTCAAAAATTTCGCCAATAATTCAAGTCATACATAAAGAAGGGTCTGGTAAGTAAAGCTTATTACACTGTAAATGATTATATAAATGATAAATCCCCATGGTCTGATGCCGCTCTGCTCAACGACACACAAAACATCCTGTAATATCTTTAGTATATTATGTAGTCATAAATGTAACATAGACCTAAGTACTCAATTGTTACAAGGATCGTGCTCGCGAAAAAAAAGGTATCCCTCCATTAGGGGGTTTCTTGTTTGTTCTTTTCCATGGAGGGTCGGATAGGGTTTGAACAGGCATCAAACTTATCGATAAGTACGCGTGACCTTATGTTTCGAATATTGACGTTTCCAAGCCATTTCTTTATGAATTCTATGGAAATAAAGTTTTTAAGTTTGACTTTTGACTTTGAATAATAGTTTGGAAGCAACATTTAAACAATCATTGCAACAGAAACACGGATTTCATATATGTACTCGTATATCGTAAAGCTTTATTGGACAAATGAAGTATAGAGACTGCAGCTCGCAATCCGCCACCGCTGTCAGTACTGCTGTTAACTCGGCGAGATTATTCAATTGGAGCGAACACAAGAGTCGTGATTTGTTGAGTGGTTGACAAAATACTTGATCCCTATTAGTCTTGGTGTACCATGATCACCAAGTAATGCATGGATTTTAAAGATATCTCAATACCGCTTCAGCGCTTCATCGTTATAAAGATTATTGTCATATGTCCAAAAATTTTTGGTTATAGGCCATGACAGTTTTTTCACGATGTTTTCCTTCACCGTCTTAAGAAGGTGAATTGTCCATTTACCAAAAACTCTCTGGTGTACGCTTAGATAAAAACCTTTGGAAAAAATGGTTGTCTGTAAAGTCGGTTTACTGACGATAGTTGAACGTGACAACGTCTTAAGAAAATACTGATGGAATGGTAGCATTTTTCAAAAGAAAATTTTAATTTCATTTGTTTAATAGATTTGTATGTATATAGAGAAGGAGGTAATTGGAAATCACAATGAAATTGATCAAGTTAGATTTATTTGTACGCATAAATACAATTATGTCAATTTTTTTTTACAATTTAATAGTTTTACACTGCACTTGATACTCGATCAAAACATGTAAATGTAAGTATTAGCAGCTGTCCACGCAGACGCATCGCTCACTCAAGTAGGAGAGAGACGGATGTCGAACGCTGCCGAACGCAAAGGCCGATTGTGCTTCTTTGTCGCTCGTTCCGCGCTCTCGCTTGCACTTGCACAAGCCTTACATGGAACGCCTCAGAGCGAGGTAACGCCGCATGAGTCATGTTTTTTCATGCGTGCAGCCGGCTCTATCGAATTATAAGACGTTGTCACGTCAAAAAGGTTGTAGTCCTTACGAGTCGGCTACCAACAACCTGTAATACAAGAGGGTGATGGTAACGAAAAGAAACATGATATCCATCGAGTTGCATTCGAGAAGCCTTTCAGTACAAGGGTAGGGTCCGCCGCTGTATGAATGCTATTATCCAATTGTCGGCGGGCATCGCTCTCTGCCCCGAGACGTAACCACCCAGGAGGAAGGGCTACTTCACCAACTCACTAGCGAATTATGAAAAGGAACGTTTGACAAAATAATAGCCACGCTTTTGACACAAAATGTAAATCTAATTATTACTTTCTTTTTTATTAATTTTCAAAAAGTTTAAGTAATCTACACTCAAGAATCCCTAGTGGGTTAATAATTGATGATAATTGATGATTAAGTGGTTAGTAATTGTTTCGTATTATTTAGCTGTAGTTAATTGTTTTTTGTTCAGATTTATTAATAGTCCATAGTTAGTATTTATCACTCAATTAACTTTAATTAATTTAAGCCGTAACTACTAATAACATTTATAATGGTTCCATCACTCTATCAATAAATGAAGCTCCCATGAAAGCAATTGAAAATCGATATGACTCTATATAAGTTGTCTTGAACCTACGCACCTTAAATGTAACACATCATCCTTAGATGTCATCATACGTATATAATATACTTTATGATTATTTTAACTTAAGCTTGACTCGAAGGGAAATATGTAAGGACGACACGTGTCCAGACTTATAAGCAGTTAGACCATTTAAAGCAACTATATTATAGGTTATAAATTTCTTTTTAAAACAAAATACTCGTAGTGTGCATATGAAATTGGAAGTAATAATATGTATGAAGTACCCTTATTTAACGGAAATAAAACGTCCAAAACAGGTTGTCCGAACCGATCACCATGTAAATTGGCAAATTTAATTGTATTTTCGTGGTGTATGTTTTTGCAATCCATTTAAAGCAGGTATGGCAGAACAACGTACGTCGGGCGGGTTCTGCTACCAACACGTCTACATGAAAGTATTGTATTTTATCAGAATACAGAACTTACAGAACGACCTAAGTGCAGTATGATTTTAGTTCTTATCAATATGAAATACACATGTTTTACGGTATTTATGATACGCATGAAGATTTTCTTTACATTTGTCTAATTTTATCTGTGCTCTTCATAGTATTTAGTCCAATATAATTTGTGATATTTTTGCAAAATATCGTTAAATACTTACTCTTTTTTGTCCTACCTGATTTGCCTGGGTTGTATATTGGATGTATGTTATTCTGTAGTTATCTACGGACCTTTATTTACGTTATTAAAACATTGAAGTGGTTATGTAATGTGTGACGCGTGGGAGGCACTCTACATAGCCCTAAGATAGGGCTCGATAGGTCAAGTTGAACGGCGGCGGACCTTGGGCCCTTCGCACCGCACTTTGTAAGAGGTTCACCTTACCAACCTGTTCTGAAGATGTCCAATGAAATGGGTGATATCGATCGCCTCGGGGCAAAGCAACCATGCGACACAGGCGCAGGCGCAGCCGATGGCTACTACTCCTCACATGTAAAGGTGGTAATTGTGAGTGCATATCGATGGACTTTATAAATAACTTATATCTGATGTGTGCTCGGCCTTTTTACTGTTAATACATCATTTATTAAAGAAAATACCAGCTGAGACTCTTGAGTATTTCAATCTTAGTAGTTTAAAATCACCATGTACAATGAACAACGATGATGCCCTCAGTTTGTCACCCCGAATATTATTTTTAGTCAGATTAAATTGAACTGTTGGTGCAAATCAAAAGATATATAAACTGTTACAAAGACGCTACGTCCGTGTGCATGTACAATATAATAGAATACATTTTATTTGACACACACACAGTTTATATACAACATTAACAATAACATAAAGAAACATAAGAAGACAATTTAACGAATATTTTACTTTTACTCTAGCATGTGTCTTTGAGAAAGTATAATCCTTCTCTAGGACACCACCATAGTTAACATTATTATCTGTAGGTAGGTAAAAGTATATTCCTGAATTAGATATATCAATAAATAATATAATAAATAAAAATTAACAATAAATAATATAAAATAGTCAAAACTATAATGTCATCCGGTATGAAGACTTATGCCATCACAAACCTACGCACATAATGAAAACAATTAATACCACTTATCTACGAGTAATTACACCGATCAAGTTCTAATAGGAACAAATAGGTGAGGTGAAACCGTTCAGCGCTCAACTCGTAACGCAAATTGTGTAACACGATGACAGCGCTGCCGCTGTTGCGAGCGAGTGCACGGAGCACGGAGCACGGAACACGGAGCACGGAGCACGGAGCCCAGCTCCAGCAGGTATCCTCGTCAGGGCATTGTGTTCATTCAATGCGACAGCGCTGTTACATCACATGTACAGTTTGTAATTGTCATGTTAGCCGTTGCCACTTGAGAAGCTAGCAAATATACATTGCTAATTTATATGATAAAGTCAAAGTCTAAGTCAAAAACTTTATTTCCATAGAATTCATAAAGAAATGGCTTGGAAACGTCAATATTCAAAACATAAGGTCACGCCTACTTATCGATAAGTTTGATGCCTGTTCAAACCCTATCCGACCCTCCATGGGGAATAACAGCCAAGAAACCCCTGATAGAGGGATTCCTTTTTTATCGCGAGCACGATCCTTGTAACAATTGAGTACTTAGGTCAATGTTACATTTTTGACTACATAATATACTAAAATATTACAGGATGTTTTGTGTTTCGTTGAGCAGAGCGACATCAGACCATGGGGATTTATCATTTATATAATCATTTACAGTGTAATAAGCTTAGATATATGTTTAATGATGTGGCTTTTTTCATATGATATGGTTCCAATGTTTCGCGTTATCATTATGTTCTCAAATCGGGCGAATCATCGCGAGGGAATGGTTCACCGATATGTTCTAATAATGAACCATTGAAAGGCATGATGATGTGGCTTTTTTCATATGATATGGTTCCAATGTTTCGCGTTATCATTATGTTCTCAAATCGGGCGAATCATCGCGAGGGAATGGTTCACCGATATGTTCTAATAATGAACCATTGAAAGGCATGAGGCTTATCTACCACCCGGGATCGTGCCGTGTGCCTGCAGTGGAAATGTAATAAGAATACGACAGCCTCATGAAGGACTATTTTTAATCATGTTTATCATTCCCCTTTCATTCTATTCGGTAATCTTTACGAATTCTTTTCAACAGTGTCATGTTCTGGTTGGCTCCGGTTTGTTGAATCGATGGATCTCGCAGACAGGTAATATCGAAACTTTTATCGGAATCAGAAAACCGCGATTGCATGCAACTTGCGTGCCATCCGCCATCGACCTGAGCTCAACATATTATAAGCTCTATCAGTAAACAACAGGGAACAAATTGCATTGCGACGCACATAATGTCATGCAAAATATTGTTCCGTTTGGGGTGGATCGATTTATAAGTTTTCGTGTTTCACAGGAGGTTGCCACCGCCCGTCTCCCGGTGATTTTCTTACACGATTTTCAAAGTATTCACCTTGTTGATCAGTCAGGTATTAGAAGAGTTTTTTTTTATTTCTAAGGCCTATAACGTGTGCTCTGATGACTTGTTCAAATTGTTATTTTGAGTTTGTATCAATCTATTTCGAACTCAGCGATTGAGAGCTTAACAAATAAATGAGGACACGATAGTACAATGATAGGTATGTCATAGAATGGGAAAAATTCTTTAAGCGACGAACTAAAAATAAATTTTAATTTAAAGTTGTATTGGAAACGAATATTGCGGTAAGATTTAAGGTATAATATGGTCAGTCTCAAAATATTATATAAGTGACTGAGAAAGTGAAATAAAAACAAAATCTTTAATAAATTTGTCGCAAAATATACACGGAGCAGACATTATCGTTAATATTAAAATAAAATCATGTATTTCTGTAAACAGCGATCACGATTTATCATTGTCTCTTCGTACCGACTTTTCTGTTACAGTTTTGTGTTGCCTGCCATGCTATATACTCGTAGATATAAGCCGTGCTTGTAGATGTCCTGACGGGACTCGCGCACGATATGACACAGTTACAAACTTACATTATTAGATTTGCTTTTATGATCACTAAATCATATTGCGTGGTATATTGAGGGTTCAAATTAGGTCGAAGGATACCACGCTGTCGTAACTGAATCTTGCATTTTGACATGTTTTATAATGTTCACTGTATCAGTGAACATTTTACAGCATGTATGTGAATTGCTTAAATGATCTGCTGCGTAAATAAATACTTATGAAAAAAAAAAATTTATCGTTAGAGAAAATATCTGAATCTCTCCAGTGAACAAAGTCAAAGTCAAAAACTTGATTTCCATAGAATACATAAAGAAATGGCTTGGAAACGTCAATATTCAAAACATAAGGTCACGCGTACTTATCGATAACTTTGATGCAAGTTCAAACAGAACAGAAGCATCATTGACTCCCTGAGTGAACAGTTAATTGAAGTCAGCTGCAATTCAGGCTTCACATTCATTCATAATGAGACTGAATACACTTCTAGTCATAGTTATATCAACATTGGGCCCAGCAAAATGTATAGCACAGTTGAACTGTCGCCAGTCTCGTGGGAACCGGCCGCCGCGCCGCCGCCCGCGCCGCCGGGAACCCATACATACAACTCCATACAAGCGTATCGCGTCGCGTCGCGTCGGCTCGTCTGTCGGCACATGCCCATGTATGAGGAGTCGTGACCACGTCACTGCCACCATCACAGTTCCCACAATACATACATACTACATATGGATGTGTATGGACGTATATCAGCAAATGTAATCAAAGTCAAAGTCAAAACTTTTATTTCCATAGAATTCATAAAGAAATGGCTTGGAAACGTCAATATTCAAAACATAAGGTCACGCGTACTTATCGCTAAGTTTGATGCCTGTTCAAACCCTATCCGACCCTCCATGGGGAGAACAGACAAGAAACCCTTTTTTTAAATCAAAGTACTCTCATCTGTCAATCGGGTTAATTTAGGTCTTACCCTATCCTTCTATTTAGTATTATCATATTTGTTTTGGTTATTTTTTTGACTATATTGATTAATTGTATCCTAAAGTTCATTAAATTTATTACATGAAAAGTATTTTGATATACTAAATTATTTTAAAATCTCCACTAATCCATCATTGGTAAACCTTACTCAATGGTCCCTCTCAAGATTGTTTCTTTTATTTAAGTTATTAAATGTATGTAAGTGCGACTTATTTGACTGTTTTTTATTTTGATTCACAAATTAATCTCACGCCGTTTGAAAAAAATATTAAAATAAACCTTAGTTCATTTGTTGATATTTCGCCTCCAGGCTCATTTAGTCAGGTTTATAATTAAAATTCCTCACATCATTCATTAGCATCTCCATCACTTGTCACAATTTCCGCTGAAATACATCATTTTACATTTTAATTATCGGTTGGCTTCAATCTTCTAAATCATTAAGGCGAGCATCCAACGTAGCTGAGACAATACAAGGTTTAGAAATGAAATTTCATCCACTTTAGTTTATCTTTGTAAATCCTTCTCAATATCAGGATAATTTTATCCAATTTTTCCACCAACATTTTTATTTATTAACTCTTTTGGCTCTAAAACTTGGTTTGTCAGTCTACTTAAAAAAAAAAGTAGTTAATTGTGTTTTTTTTATTGCGAAATGTAACTTAAATTAGACTGAATTTAACTTAAATGAAGATATTTGATAAAATATCACTAATTTCCGCCGGTAAGTGTGTATAGTAGATACAGATACATACTACAGCTAAACAATTTATAGCGCGTATTTATGCTCATCACGTCTTACTTAGATTGATGATAATGTTCTAAAATGTACACAAAAGATATTTCCATTATATTCATAATGAATTGGCTTATAAATATAGTATATAGTGGTAATGGCCCTTGTTAAAAATGCTAATTCTGAGAACCATTTTCAGAGCTCTATATGGATTATTCAAGGCCAAAACATAAAGTGGATAAACAAATCCATTGGGAATAAAATGATGTCACTGACAAAGTTAGTTTGTCGGGCTCATTGATATATTACATTGTAAATGATGCCCCTAACTCCTAATAAAGTTATTATAAATTACAATTATATTGAGGGTGATACAAGGTTGCACAGTATAAATATAATTATGATCACAGGTCACCCCTCATTCACAAATCCAGTAATTTTTAGAAGAATGAGGGTCTTTAGATGTACGGGCTACACACAGCTACAAATAAAATAATTTGCTTCGTTTAAAACTACTGTTGGTTACAGGCATCTGTCAATTTCCTGGTCGTGACCCATATTAGTTACAGGTATACTTAAAGTCCTTAATCGTATAATAGATTTCTTGAAATATGGTGTCTTACAATACATCCAAGACAATGCTAATCAGACTATAATAAGAAAAAGCCTGTCGTATGTCGGGTTATATTAATTTACATTCCTTAAAATGGGTTCCTATAATAAAACTTATGATGTTGTCGGCAGGTCGGCATGGCGTACTACCGGTGCGGGCCCACGGCGATCGGCAGCCGGACCTCCTGGGCCCCTGTCTCCTCCCCTTCCGTGGAGACCAAGACCTTCGACCGCCCGCGCCCGCACAGCGGGAATTTTGACAGAATCTTCAATGCGTTCGAGAGGACCAATGCTTTTGAGTACGTGAAGACCCTTGAAACCAAGGATGGCTTTAAGGACGAGAGGGTCGTAGGGCACGGAGACATTGTCGTCAACAGGTAAGTGTATCGTTAATTTTTACAACTCAAAATCCACAGAAAATAATATAAAAACACACTAATAGACAATTAAATTCACTTCTGAATAACTAAAGTTGCAATTTCATATTTACTTTCACTCTTGTTCACGGCCAAACGGTCATTTTCTAGCTGTTCTTATTCCCAGTGACCGCAACAGTTCAATCAAATCTAAGAAGAAAATATCTCTTAACAATATCACATTCTGTTTTATCGAAGAGGGTTAGAAAAGAATTTTTATCATTTAATGACTCGGCGACTGTGGTAGGAAAATGAGTAGCAGCTTTGAGAGGGCAGAGTGCGCGCTCGCCGCACAGACTCCACTCTCCGAAGACGAGGACTTCTACCGGGAGAAGATCCTGTACTCGCAGGCGCGCCAGCTGTTCCCGCTGCAGGAAGACCTGGCCGACTGGATCAACAAGACTATTGGTACGTGAGATCCACTTACTCATTCCCCTATCACAGCCAACCCATCCGGAAATGTTTTATTATCTACAGGTTCAAATTTCTCATCAAGAAACTATCGTGACACTACACTAAACAAGTAATTTTAATGAAATGTTACGTAGGCCTATTCCGGTGCTAACAGTAAACTTTATTTTTGGTTCAACAATATTAAACTCTAAGGTTAAGGCATCAAAGTAGGTAACCATTTCCTTGGCATACCTTAAAAGAAGGTGTGTATGTAGCATGCAGCTAGGAATTGCTCAATGGCTGTCGGCGCTCGAGGAGCGTGAAAATCGCGATTTTACGATTTTCTCCGATCTGCGTGTACGTGTCTAACATGATATATATCTATATATACAGCAAGTAAACAGTCAACATCGTATGTAGTAAAGTACCTACCTGGTTTGACCTGATGCGGTATTGCAATATGTCCCTAATTCTGAGACCTAAAATGATTACTATACTTCAATGTTATATCTTCTGCCCTAACATTTCATGGGCCACACTACCAATGAATTAGAAAAGAACTGACTGGCCGTACAGCTCAGTGGTAGTAACTCTTGAATAGTAGAGACCCGTAAAATTGTTTTGAGAAACTATGTATAATATACCTAGGTATCATCTAATAGATAATTAAGACTCATTACAAATCCAAAGCAGAGTTTTTAATGTGCGATATTCAAGACGCGTCGATTACTTTATTGTGTGATAGCTCAGTTTTTGCCTTACTCTTCTGACTCGCTGTTCCAGAAGCTGACAGTACGGCCCGCATCCGTCAAGAGCAATGCATCGTGTCTCACATGTAGGACGTGTGTTCCACTTAGATTGTGTCCGCCTAACTAAAACTAGATCCGATCACATGTATTACATGTTTTGCAATGTTTCTTACAGATATGTGGCATGTTTCGATTGTATTCGTATCAATGTACGGTTGTTGGAATACAGTGAGCCTACTCGCCTTTTAACTACAAACATTTTCAATATGGTAACTAATGCGAAACTTGCGAAATCGGATATACTTATAATTGACTTTAAAAAGAAGCGCAGAGGTCATTTCACTTCTACAAACTCGGTGAAGATATGGGCTTTATTCTGTGATCTCTGATATCGCTTATAATTCTTTGATATATTTATTGAAATCCATGCCCTTTTATTTTGATTCAGCCATTTGATTAGGTACCTAACAAAAGTTAGCAGCTCATCTGTTCGGAGGAGACCATTCTTCTTGCCTCTTTTTATTGCGTTAATCGGCACAAGAAAAGAGCGTTTTCTATTCATTAGCTGCGCCTACACGGACGGCTTCGCGCTATATTTGGGCCGATGATACAATTGTTAGGTACCTACCTACTTACGTATAGAATCATTGATTGGGTTTGGGCAACGCGTGGTGCTCTATGTACTTAGTGTAAAGTTTTGCTGACATAATGTCGCTTATATATTATAAGACAATATGTTGATGATGATGATGTATTAAACTTTACCTGGAATACATACAAGAACATTAGCAATTATTCAATTTATTCCGTCATATATGTTACCGGTGCAGCGCTGAAAGACATGAAGTTGTTTGCATTTCTGAAGTAACATTCATTATCCTTTCAAAAGCCAAGCCTTTTTCCAAATTGATTTTAATACTCGTACGCAATCCACTGTTTTATTTATTTATTTATATTTAATATCGCATTAGAAACCATAGTGAATTATGTCGGATCGTCGCGGCGCGGCGTGGCAGCCGTATGTTACGATTCCAGAGAGTTTTTTTTTATTATGGTGGACATTTCACACAGCGCCATCTAGTCCCAAAGTAAGCTAAGCATAGCTTGCATCATGGGAACCAGACAACGGATATAATACTTATAGACTTTTCTTTTGTAAATACATACATATAATACATATTAACACCCAGACACAGAACAAACATCAATGTTACAAATGTCACATAAATATTTGTCCTGAGTGGGGATCGAACCCACGACCTACAGCGCAGAAGGTAGGGTTACTAACCAACTGAGCTATTAGGCCAGTCATAATATAATAAGAGTAGATAAGAGTATATTCTAGCCACATACATATTAAGTACAATATAAGGTGTGCTGGTAACTGACTGACGTAAAAAAACTATTGATAGATTGCTATTTGATTTGTATTACCACATATATGATTCATAATATATAGGATTGACACTTATTACAAACTGACAGCTAGATTTTAGACCCTTCTGAGATATATTTGGTTGGTCCTGCTGTTGAAAATAGTGAGCACTGAAGTCCCAACGGACTTAAATGCAATCCGGTTAATAACATGTTTCGGATGTACCAAATATCCGTTCAAACGTCATAAGCGAAAGTCGTAGTAAATTGAGGCGAATGTTACAATTATCAGTATTTCTTAATTTTGTCCATTTATTTATTTTATTACCTATCATCAGATTTCTGTTTTTTATCCATTTTGGCTGCAATCGCATCTGAACTTACAGATGACTTTTGACTTCTACGATAAAACGAAATTATACTCGGTGGAAATATCCCATTTATCTACTAAAAGATCCTTCTCCTCCATTGCTATAATGACGTTAGCTTCTATCAGTCAATGTTAGTGTGATGTATCGTTTTTGTTGCTTAACTGAATCGCCGCGACATAAAATATATCCGCTTTTGTAACGTACGAATATCATGTTTATCTAAAATCAAGTGTAAAGTAACTCGATACATTCCAGTTTTAAACATTTAAGAAACTCGTTCCGCAAAATGTATTTTTATAAATATTTCTGCTAGTTAATATTAATTTGCGTACCAATCCATATTTTGCAATCGGTGTCAAGGTTAGTAATTAAGCGAGACAGAGTAAGCAGTAGTCGGTGCAATATACGAATGTCAGCAGCAGCAGCACCGGCAACACCGCGCCTCTACCCGCCCGTGAGCTCGCGTTCATTGTACAAGTATTGAGTGTGTTGAAGCTTGGCTCGAGTTATAAACTTAGCATCTTGTCTATAATCTACTGGAAATCAAGTTTCTTTGCCGCAATTAATACAGATCCGATTCCAAAATCGTCCTAAAATGTTATTAGAAATTTTATCAAACATTGGTTTTCATTATTTCAAAAGTATGTTAGTTGTTTTGATTCTTACAGGAATTCGTTGCTCTAAATATAACCTGCTTTTTATTTATCTATCCAAACAACAGATTCAACTTACAAAAACAAACCTAGCAAGGTGCACACCAACAAACCTAGGACGGCTAGGTGATGAAACCTAGCCAAGTGAGATCACCTATCCCCGGTGCAGACACCACGGTAGGCTATGGTGCGAGTAACATCAAATATTGTAAAATGCACTTTATTATTTTACATTAGACAGTCTAATTGTATAACTTGTACCAAACGAAGGTAGTTGTATATTCATGACATTGCCGGGGTGTGGGCGCGGGCGCGGGGCGCGTGCAGCGGTACCGTGCCTAGGTAGGTACCGTATCTGTGCTGTAATATCACTTATCATTCAAATGAAACTGTTATTGTTTACGATGATAATAAACAATTTACTTTTGACGAACGATAAATTATGTCTTATTAGAATAAATTAGGCTTTGACGGGACGATCTTGTTTAAAACTTACTAAATTGAAGTGAAACGAGACCGGGATCGCTTTAAGTCCCACCCGTGTAACATTTTAAGAAGTCTTTCTTACAAAGTTCATACACTTTCATCAGTAAAGAAGTTCACTTCGGCAAGTGTGTTATATAAAACATTTGTAACATATCAGAAATAATAATAATGTTTTGTAGGGGTAGGCAGGTAGGTAGGTAGTCGACGTAACGTGCTTTCGATCTTTGGAAAATAGAAAGATAGCACCAAACAGATTACACGCCGTTACGCACACAGCTAAAGTGATATTCTTGTATAATATATCAAAAAATTTGAAATATGTGAATATTTCTGATAATATGACAGAACACGCATTCATGCAAAACTTTGTGATTAAATTTGTTTTCATTGTAGATGTACTAACTAGTACGATAACCAAAAATGTTCACTTTAAACACCATTTAAGAGACAAACTATTCTTTTTTAACTCTTGTTATGTCGTAACATGAGATAGGTACAGATAGCCATGATCTTGTATGAATCATCAAGATTTTGTAATTATTAGAACTATGTAATTAGAAAAAAAAAGAGAATATAGATTGACTATTCGTTAAACGTTATTTGTTTTTGACGTGTTACGTATTGGATGGAATGCAAGGCTTGCAAAACTCCACGAGTATGCGGATAATATATCGATCATGTATCCAGACTGGTGCAGTCTCGCAATCGCAATGCATCCGTGATCATCGTCTCATTGCGTTGCAAATACATTCAGTTTCGCGAGCGTTGACTTGACTTGTGTGCAATGTTTTTTTTTATATAAATAGAAAACTATTCTGCAGTAATGCAAGGTTTTCAAAGCTAGTTTCTCATTTTTTTTGTTCTATAAAACTAATATTTATTTCTTTATTATTTAATGTGTAATGCAGTATTAAAGTGCATTGCATACATAACAGTATAATACCAGTCTCAGTACACAGCAACCCAATGATAGTTCTGGACTTATATTACACTTAGAAGTGGTGTCACTTAGAGAAAGGCCCCCCGTATACAATAGTGTATCCCGCTAAAGTTCAAATGACCCAATAAACAAAGATCAAAGTTCAGTCGGCCGGCATATCGTGCGCAAGGCGGGGCGGGTCATGGGAATCGCGGATTCGATTCCCGTCGTGAAAGTGCACGCCTTTTTAGGCACCAATTATTGTTTAATGGCCTGCCTTTTTGGAAACCGACATTCTCGTTTCATTTAATTGTATTGATTCCAGTGCCGCAGTTATATTTAGCTGATGTTCAATGGGCTGCTTGAATTTGCCTCAAATCAAATAGAATTTATTCAAGATACGTTTCTATTCCGTTCTTCTTCTTCTTCGAGTCACCGGTTCTGTCGAACCAGTGTGGTGAAAGGATTGTAAGTGCGCCTCAAAGAGGCTCCTTTCGTGCACTCGACACATGTCTTCGAATTTCTGGTTCTAGGACATGTCGGTTTCCTCACGATGTTTTCCTTCACCGTTTTGAGAACGTGGTATTGCGCACATAAATCTTTCAATCGAAAAACTCATAGGTGCACGTCGGGATTTGAACCGGCGTCCTCCGGATTGAAACTCGGGGTCAGTACCGCTAGACCACCACGCTCTCACTCTATTCCGTTGACAGGTGTTTATGTCACAATTACACACATTATTTATCTCCAAAAACTATTTAATTGGGAACAATGAGTCGTTTAATTAATTAACTAGTTGTTTGAGTCGTAAATCCGTCAGTTGTGTAAACGCTGCACTTTCTTCCAATTAGTGCAACTAGACAGATGGATACGAGACACGATCACTATAGTTACGAGTAGCTTCTCTAAAGTTTGTCTGTCTGTGTGTATTAGTTATTTCCAACTTACACTTGAATTAATGGAGTCTGGCAAGCATTTTTTTAATTCAGTGTAATTAAATAGGTTTATGAATTCTATAGCATTATGATACAAATCAAGCATAGGAGCCGTATCTCGGCCTTATATTTTACGGAACCGAGACCAACATATTTCAAATGCAATGACACATTTTTGTTTAATATTAAGCTCAACATGTAACAAAATGTATAAACAGTTAAGTTTCACTTCGGGCAGAGAAACAGGGGCGCAATGGTTTTAATCGGCGTCCATCTGAACAAATGTTATAAAGGAGGATATTTGATGGCCATGATCTGATGTTACCTGGTGTTAAGTGGTAACCTTTGCCCAAAACAAACAATACGACTTGAGTCCTCCCCTACCTAGATACGACAAGACCCAAGTGACATCGCATGCGCCCGTCATTCTGAGACACGAAGTTGGAATGCCTCATGTGCCACCTGCTCTGTCCGTTATTTATCAGTAGTACCTATCTACCTACCTAATAACATAAAGAAGTGCGCGCCCAAATAAATTTTTCTGTTTATATCCAGCTCGCGTGTTCTATGTACTTAGTATATAAACATGCAATTCCTCAAGAAATATCACTATCGTGATACCTACTGGTGTCCATAGATACCGGCTGCTACCACATGAATTTCAAAATATGCATATTAAAATATGAGCCATGTACAATTTTTCGATATTTATTATGCCTACAATATAATATTTTAAGTTTTATTAATTTTGTCATTGTAAACAATATTGATTTATTTACGTTATAACAGGTTGCTAAAACTATTTACCAAATACAATGAAACCAATTGAGCTATGTTAAGACGATTACAACAGACTAAAGATATTTCAACTGATACAATTCGCTACCAGATGGAATTGTACCCAAAACAATATAATATAATTATATAAGAGTACCTAAGTGTAACTACTTGTAACATTGATTAAATTCGTCACACTCTTTTTTTTAAGACTCATTGGCCTCTTTCATCGTGTTAATTATTTCTTAGTGTGTATATTTATTTTCCATAGCACATAAAACAAAAATTGTTAAATAAAACATAAGACACGTTGATATTTAATTTTCTATCGTTATTACGCCAGAGAAACCAGCTCGGAAAACTGCCGTAAAAGCGACGATTCAAAAAATAATCGATTAACAGCGCGACCTCTTTCGACCAATTTGAAATGGTATCTGTTAGCATAAATAATTGTACAAAAGTCCAGTTATCAAGTATATATTTGTTTGTCCCCAGGGATAACTTACCTGAATGGAGAAAACTTTCTAGATGTGCTGGACAACGGCGTAGAACTGTGCCAGCTGGCAGCCGTCATCCACGACAAGGCGCAGGAGGCGGTAGACCACGGACTCATCGTCGGGGTGAGCACAATGTCACGTTCTCTTCTCTTGGATGTCCTCTCTAGACGAAAACGCCGAGCTGTACCCGCTGGCAGCCATCATCCATGACAAGACGCAGGCGGTGATAGAAACCCGTTGATCAGAACAGCACTTGTGGCGAAAGATCTTGGCAAATCTGAAGTGGGCTGCAAAAGGATTTGTCTGTGACCATGCCAACAAAAGAAGATAACAGATATTTGCATCTTATCAGCTAACTTCATAATTGCCAAGATCCGCTGCTTTCCTAGAACTATCATAAAGTTCTTCTTCTTCTGTAAATTTTATTTTCGGTCTGTTACACCATTTAGTACCACGAGAGAGCTATTAGAAGTTATTTAATGACAAAACTGAACAGAAGCGATGGTGCAGTGTTGCACTCGGATTAAATGATGTCTTGTTGATTCCGCTATAGTTACAGGCATACTGAGACTTTCCCTTTACATGTCTAAAAGTGTAACGCCATGTGGACAAGTTGAGATAACGCAGGGCCAAGCCATTTCTTTATGAATTCTATGGAAATAAAGTTTTTGGCTTTGATTTTGACTTTGGCGACCATCCATCGACCCCCTCGTGTGTTGTAAACATTTTGAAAGGGCGGCAATGGGCGACTTCCGTTTGACACTTTCCATATTAGGGAGGGCCTGATTATTATTGCCTTTTATTCATTTCGAGTCATGGTAATATCGGTGTTTGTTTCCAGGGTGTGCCGCAGGTCCGCGGCCGCTGCTGGCAGCGCGCGGCGCGTCGCAGCTTCTTCTCGCGCGACAACACTGAGAACTTCATTACGTTCTGCCGGGACTTGGGCGTCCATGAGAACTTGCTGTTCGAGAGCGATGACTTGGGTGAGTTGTACTCAGCGTGTTAGGAATATCTCAATACCATACACTACTTTTAGTTCTGATACATGGGCATAGGTTATTGGATAAATAATCAGAACTTATCTTTTCGTCACTGACACATACCTGGAAGATATTTGCCATTTAAAACTAACTTCACAGTTCCAATTTAGACTTTCCTCTTCCTAATCTTTTTGTTTATAATTCATTTTTGACATATCCATTGTTAGTTGATATAAACTATTTTCATCTGAACAACAAATTCTTCCTGTGTTAGTTGTGTAAAGAATCTTCTTTCACGATGATATTTATAATTATGTAAGAAATGTGTATAATTCACTGGAAGCCCATATAAAAAAAAAACAGAA
The DNA here is from genome assembly GCA_947359385.1 of Chesias legatella. Lineage (NCBI taxonomy): Eukaryota > Metazoa > Arthropoda > Insecta > Lepidoptera > Geometridae > Chesias > Chesias legatella. Next base: position 9,158,751 of record OX375781.1, on the reverse strand, counting down.
GTTGTCATTAACAGAGAGAGAGAGAGATATGTAACACAATGAATATTGGCAGTGCTCCACAACCAACCTCGGCAAGTGATCCTGTGTCTGCTGGAAGTGGCCCGGCTCGCCACCAAGTACGACGTGGAGCCTCCCGGGCTGGTGCAGCTGGAGAAGGAGATAGCGCTGGAGGAGCGCGACTCCGGCCTGGAGTCCTCCATGTCGGGACCCTGGCAGTTCAGGGACAACTCACCGCCTAAACACATGTCAGTCTACAAACATTCTTTACTGGCGTCTTCCCATGCTTCCGCTGTCACTCCCCTCAAAAGCTAAAACTTCTATGTTGATATTCTTCAATTTAAATGGGAGAAAGCTTTGAAATTGACACATGATTAGCTGGTAAGCGCAACATGGCATACTGAGGCCAAGGTACCATATATATACCTCAAAAAGATACAAATTTGATTTAAAAAAAAATAATGCCTTTGGGAACGCGCGAACCGATTGAGAAACTATTATTATTTTTCAGGTGTGCTATTGAACAGCCTCCGACCACACCGGATCAAAATGACTGTAAGTTGCTTTATTTGCCTGTTGAAATGTGGGACTTTTAGTATGGGACGTCTCAAGACGTGTAGCTTAACATCAGGTGTGTCGCCCCCTCATCCCGTCACTTAATCACATAACAAAACTAACTGATAGAACCCAGTGGCGTCCCAAGTGCCTGCCTACAAGTGTTGATGTGTTCCAGCTCAAGTATCGGTGCCGGACAACACGGACGCGGAGAGCACCAAGTCAGAAAGCACCGTCGCCTCCACCGACTCCGACGTGCCGCTCAAACCCACCAATGAACTTGATAAGAGAGTGAGTAATAACGTTTAATACAACATTATTTAGCGGTACAACTCTTGCCCTGTTTGCTGGTGAAATTCTGCACCTGTATCTACACGCAGTAATGGCACTCCTGTGTGTTGTCAGTAAAATTACAGAGACGTGAGACTTTCTACTTTCACATCTCAAATTACGGGCGCGTTATGGTGCACTTGGGTTTTACACTGAAATAGGGAAAGACCCATGTCATAGTCATTCCTATGGGCATATTACACCTGGGAAAGCTTTAGTTTAAAAGTGCAAAAAACACGACAAAATATATTGAAGCAGTATTCAGTACCGTACTTACCACGAACAAACAATCTTGTAATAAATCGGCTTGTTAACTGTAAGTATTTATAGTGTCTTTTAATGAACTAATAACAGACAGAATAAACTGTGGTAAAAAAAACTTGAATTGATTTGTTTGTGTAACGAGCACTTTAACACGTAGGCACTTTGTGAGCGCTGATGTGTGATGTGTAATGAACACGGTGTGGTGATGTGGTTCCAGGTGCAGCTGGTGACGCGGCTGATGGAGCGCGGGTGCAGCTGCAGCTCCGGCAAGTGCTCCAAACTGCTGAAGGTCAAGAAGGTCGGCGAGGGACGGTACAACATCGCGGGACGCAACGTCTTCATCCGGGTGAGTTGGTAACTGTTCCTTAGGAAATGTTGATCGGCACTGAGTTTGTTTGGGAGAGTACTTGCATACGGACTTAGTGTTAAATTCCCAGGGGACCCATGTGCCAAGTGTACGGAAACTATAATAATAGGCTCTGTAAGTCAATTTAATAATGACAATTCCTTTTGTTTTGCACAGAGGTTACCGTTTCACATCAGGTAGACCTTAACTTAATGGTATAGAAAAAATGTACTAACAGAAATCTTTTTTTGTGGCAGCTACTGAAAGGTCGGCACATGATGGTCCGCGTGGGCGGCGGGTGGGACACGCTGGAGCACTTCCTGTCGCGCCACGAGCCGTGCCAGGTGCGCCTCGTGACGCAGGGCCGCCGCGCCGCCCTCACGCTCACCACCGACCACCCCCCGGCACCGCTGTCTCCTCCCACCACCAAACCATCCCTCAGAGACCAATCCGTATCACCCACGGCACACTGGTCCCCGACCGGGAAGAGCTTCTCCGCGAGGAGCCGAGACCTCTCGCCTTCTAGCAGCAAAGCCTCCCTCGGAGACCGGTCCGTGTCGCCCACGTGCACACATTCTAGCGGGAAGACTTCCCCCGCTCCGAACAAAACTCCCCAAAATGGCGGCAAAATCTCATCGGCGATCGGTGGAAAAATATCGCCCGCCAGCGGGAAGACTTCCCCCCGCCCAGACAAAACCTCCACCCCGAAACCCAAAAGCAGAGCCAGTCTCACTCTGCCGCTCCGAGCGGACTCCTCGGAGTCCCGTAGACCAGAGCAAACCCCCGCACGCATTAGGAAGCAATCCGCACCCAGCTTGAGCACGCCCAACACCCCGGGCAAGTCCGTCCGCACGCCCCCGGTAGAGTATAAGAAGTCCCCGAGTGCCGCGTCGCCGGCGAACGCCCCGAAGAAATCTAGAAGCATGAGTCTCGCTCTTCAGAAAGAAGATCGCAAATCCTGTGGAACGGATCGTGTGAAGTGTGGCAAGGCGCGCAGCGCGAGCGCCGCCTCCACCCCCACGGAGCTGACCGCGCGCAACACTCGGAGCCAGAGTCTCGCATCCCCGCTGTTGCACGAACCCAAGAGACTGAGCAACGGCTACGCCAAGAAGACCAGGAGCATGAGCTTGGCCACTCCGCTAGAGTTCAAGCCGATCGGCAAGACCTCGTCTGTGACCATTTCTGGAGCGCTGACGCAGGCCGCCATAGAGGAGACCATCAGAATGTCGCTGGCCGCCAGTATCGCCGATGAGCACTCGTCCAAAAAACCATTTCTCCATATTAAAGCTAAATATAGGAGCCCTCCTCCGCGGGAGGTCCCCCCCAGATAACTGCATTCCACTAACATATCATATTTCACATTGATGCACTCCTGCGCGGGAGACTAGTCATAATGAATTATTCGTTTAATCTTAATTATAATTTATTTAATGATCTTTCCAATTGCAATATTACTTAGGTTAATAAGCATACGTTTGTATTTGACGTACCTACGTTCATTTTATTTTGTAATTGACATCTAAACGGGCAATACGGCCGTCAGTGTTTAGCTTACATTCAATATGTCTGGCCATAAACCACTTTTGGAGGCTTTTTTAGAATCGTTCATAATAGTTGTAACTAGTATAGGGAAGTCAGTGGCCTCAACAAACCTCACCGGTACAAATACTTGTTAGGTATCCACAATAGTATATTTTCATACGATAAATATAGAGTGTATTTTTGCACAGTACGAGTAGGTAGATCATACAAGCACGGTTATTATAAGTCGATATCAGACGATCGGATCTATCCAATGATGAAGGATCATGGCTGTGTAGCTGTTCATATCTTCACAGGCCTCGTATCGATATTGGCTCTGCCTTTATTCTACCTTTTTATTAATATGATTGAATATTCTTCAGTCTCTTGTATTCCCGAGATACGACCGAGCTGGATCGCTATTTGCCATCTCTTATTGTAATATTCGCCTCGTGACGTTTGACTATACGATACTATTGTCATTGGATTTAGTTTAAGAGTTTTAGTCATTTTGATATTATTGTAATCTGAATCTTCCACAATAGATAATTATAATCGAATTTTAATTCTTGAGCTTAACTCTTAACGGCAAGTGGCAACACTCTGCAACCCTGTGTACTCTGCCTGTTAACTATCTGCCCTGTCTGCAATATTGTGCCAACAGTTTTATTATGTATGTATGGTTGTTAATAAACTTTTGATATTCATAATCCAGTTGTTTGTTCTCTCACACGAGCACGCTTTCCGCAGTAGACACCACAGAGTAGACAAGTCGGCCTAACTAATGTTAGTAACATATGTCACCAATTTACAAACGCAAACGTAGGTAAAGGGAAATAAAGTATGCAACACTGTAGACACAGCATCAAGGTTTTCACACCAATCATCTGTACATTAAAACAAAAAATCATTTACATAGCGCCTTCTAAATGTGCAAGAGCACAAGCAACAGCACAACCACGCCGTGCCACTTCCAAATGTAAGTATTCATTCATTCATTCATTCATAAATAACAGATTGTATAATCTATGTACTTAGTACCACGAGATCTCCGTGTGCGAAGTTGTTGAAGGCACTGCCATTACTACCGCCAAGCAATAATGCTCTGGCAATATACTTGTGAATCTTGGCAACACTAGCTAATACTGTTAATATGTATTGTATAACCATGTCTGCTGTATGGTAAGACGCAAAAAAACGTTGGCAACCGCCTTCAACTATTGTACTGTGTGCTGTGTACCAACCGGAAGAGTATTATTGGTACAGGCATATAAATAAGTCCGTCGACATACCTTAGGATGACAGAAAGCAATCCGCTCGTATGTAAAGCGACATCTCGTAGAGCATTTTTTTTTAATGTAATGTAGTTACGGAACGATCCGACGGCCCACCTGGTGGTGTGGTAACCTCGGCCCATAACAACCGATGCGACTTGGATCCTCCCCTACTAGGTACGACAAGGCCCAAGTCGCATCGTATGCGCCCGTAACTCTGAGACGTGCAGGTGAAATGTCTCATGTGCCTGTAATTTCCCCGGCAACCACACCTTTCAAACCAAAAAGTTTCACAAACCTGTTTCCAACATGCTGTTTACGTAATGTAATAGAATCCCACGTAACACAATCTCGCGTGTCCCCAGTGTCGCAAGTCGTCGGAGGGTCGTGTCGTGCCCGTCCCGGTGCCGGTGCGGGCCTCCGTCACCCCGAACAAGAGGAGGTACACCTACTACAACAGGATGTACAAACCCATGTGCTACGCGCTGCCCAAACCACTCTCCGTATCACTGGTTTGAATCAGCAGTCAACACCAGCGCCGCGCCTCTTCTCCACTACGTATTATATTGTATGAAATATACTTAGGTTCTATAAGTTATACCCATGGAGGTAGTATGTACTTCGTACAACTGGAGGGCTGACTGAGGCCCAAAAAGCTGTCTCCAAATCTTAGCTAGGTGACGGATTATAAATACTTTGTAAGGGTTTACCTACGAGTATGAGACACGTTCAATGGCCGTCCTTATTCTTTTGTGTAATTCGGTGTAGCAAGTAATTTCTAGTCAGATTTTATATAAGTTTTAGTAAGGCTAGCTTTAATTTTCATGTAGCTTGTTATATCTACTTTTTGTTTAATGTCATTTAAGTTATAGAACGAACTTTACCACCCCGAGACGGGGATGTTACGTCTCATGCGTCTGCAATTTCACCGGCACCCACTCCCTTCCACCGGAACACAGCAACACGAGTGCATCACTGCTTGCCAGCAGCTTATCAGGTGTGGTGGCAGTTCTTCTCCGGGCGAACTTTGCTAAGTTCTACTGCTACTTTGGGTTGCTCCTTTCGCACCATCCGGGGGACACGTGTAGGGACTCAATGGATTATCGCCTACGGACGCGGGCAACGTGGGCCCCCCAAATATAATTATGTACTACAGCGATTTCCAAAGTTAAGTATACTGTCGGACTAACGCTACAAACTCACAGTTTAATATATATCTAGTATGGAACATTTTTCTTGGATAAAATGTCGCCTATACTACCAGCATATATATATATATATATATATATATATATATATATATATATATATATATGTTATGAAACTATACTAATATAGTGTGAATAACTAATGTATTTGAGTGTGGTGAGTGAGTGATGTATAAGATAAAGAGAAAATATTTTCAATTTCATACATTTCTTTAATTACCTCACACATAGGTACATACAAACTAATGTTAAATAAGTATAAAATAGTGGGAATGAATTAATAAATGCCGAAATAATTTCAATTAAAGATAATTTAAATTCAGACAGTGTTATTACTAAAAGACTATTGTGAAAATTTTATTGTAAATGTATGTAAGCGTATAATCTTGTCCTATTAGTGAAACAGATAATATTACAATGTTTACGTATAAGTCAGTTCACAATAAACGATATAAACATAACTGTTTATTTGTATTCATATAAATATTATTACTAGTGTTGTGTTCTATTGTATTGTAAACGAGTTAAATATAACAGTTACATTTACAAAATTAAAGCTTTTGACGTGACAACGTCTTATAATTCGATAGAGCCGGCTGCACGCACGAAAAAACATGACTCATGCGGCGTTACCTCGCTCTGAGGCGTTCCATGTAAGGCTTGTGCAAGTGCAAGCGAGAGCGCGGAACGAGCGACAAAGAAGCACAATCGGCCTTTGCGTTCGGCAGCGTTCGACATCCGTCTCTCTCCTACTTGAGTGAGCGATGCGTCTGCGTGGACAGCTGCTAATACTTACATTTACATGTTTTGATCGAGTATCAAGTGCAGTGTAAAACTATTAAATTGTAAAAAAAAAATTGACATAATTGTATTTATGCGTACAAATAAATCTAACTTGATCAATTTCATTGTGATTTCCAATTACCTCCTTCTCTATATACATACAAATCTATTAAACAAATGAAATTAAAATTTTCTTTTGAAAAATGCTACCATTCCATCAGTATTTTCTTAAGACGTTGTCATGTTCAACTATCGTCAGTAAACCGACTTTACAGACAACCATTTTTTTTTAATAATTACGTCTTATTTTTGACGAGGCATTGCTGTATTTATTATTGTAAATGCTGAAACGATCTCATACAGTTGCGTTATTATAATAATGCACTGGCAACACAAGTGAACACTTAACCTCTTAAACCTAACTTAGATGTATCTAAGACTACAAGTTAGGAATAATACAAATTTATTTTAATACATTTTGATCACCTAAACTATTGATTATATAATATATTTGGATAATTAAACTTGATGTTACAATAGTCAGGCACATACAGTCAGGCCCCACATACTCGCGACACCTTGCTACAACTCACTGATCAATGAGATAATCATTTAGAGCTATCGCAAAACATACGCTTAACTAGATTACCGCGTAAGTCTAGCTGTTTCTAGTATGTTCAATGTAATGGTCATTTATTGAGACAATCCATGAAGCGAGGGTGACATCACGCCCAATCAAAAATAACCTTCTTTGGTGAATACCGATGGAGTGGCTTCAGCAGTGGGGGTCTCGTGTGAAGCACGCAGCACACGTTCACACTACTCGACGTCTGAGTCTGAGTCGAGGAATCTCTTTGTATAAAATAGCACAGAATATATACATATAAATTAAGTTTTTATCTCTATCATTATCTGAATGAAGACAGCAACACTGAACTATGATCAAATCAAATCAAATCAAATTACTTTATTCGCATAAAACATGAATGTCATGAAGAATAGAAATAAAGTGTTTTTTTTCGTTTGGTTCACGAAACTGGAACGCATATAAGTATTCATTAAAAAAACCTGATATAATAATATGCGAGAGTAAACAACCTTCTCGAAGTAAACACACAATGTAAACATACAATTAAATCGATCATAATACCTGTAATACATACACTACTTTCAGAACTGTTATTAAATAATCAAAATGATATAAATTATGTAATATAGATGGTTTTCCAAAATATAACTGGTTGGTTACTTTGAATTCAGATAGAAATGTTTAATGGAAGTGACCGATGCACTGAAAATATCTAATACATGGCAAATGTCATTATATGATGAACACATACGGTTTACGCGGCGAGGACTGCCCAGTCAGTGCGGCTGAAGGCGACGCTGAACATTTTCCTGTTATGACAACGGCTACACGGACGCGGAATGACCAATTGAATTTTTTCAAGTAGTTTTTTTTTTATGTAATACAGTTACAGAACGAGCTGACGGCCCACCTGGTCTTAAGTGATTACCTCAGCCCATAACAAGCGATGCGGCTTGGGTCCTCCCCTACTAGGTACGACAAGAGCCAAGTCGCAACGTATGCGCCCGTAACTCTGTGACGTGCAGGTGGAATGTCTCGTGTGCCTGTAATTTCACCGGCAATCACACCTTTCAAACCGGAACACAGTAACGCAAATGCGTTGCTGCTTGGCGGCAGAAATGGGCATGGTGGCAGTACTTCCCCGGACGAACATGGCGAGAGTTCTACTGCTCTTATACGTAGATCTTGACTGTCAATGCTTCCATTAATTAGTTTGTGCAAAAACACAACATCGGCAACATTTCGTCTGCCTTGCAACGTAGCCATTTTAAAATAGCCTGGACTCATGAGAATTTTAATTGCGGCAAAGATTATTACCATACGAAAGGTGATAGAGGAACTGTTTCTGGAGCCGCACTCTGCACTCTGCACGCGCGCCCGTTACTTCTTCTTGCTCTTTCCGAGGGTCAGCGTGTGGTGCGCAAGCGCAGCCTGCTGCTTGCGCCGGTTCAGCTCGATGGTGTCCTCCTCTATCTTCTTGCGGAGCTCCTCCAGCCGCTTCTTCTCCTCCGTGTGGTCCTTCTTCAGTTTGTCGAACTTCGCGTGCAGCTGAAACAGATGACAGTTCATCACGGCCGACAACAATATCTATATAGCCCCTAGTATACATAATAAAATAGGTAACTTTGTTTCTATTATGTTTCTATGAGAGGGTAACATCTGGAACCAGATAACTAACTTCAGAATTATTTAAAAACTGTTGATATTTTTTTTAAGAATTTCATAGAATTAACTAGCATACTAAAATTGGTCGCATCTGGCTATTAAATATATCTTACTGTTCGATTCAGTTCGGTCTATGTCGCATATGTGCGTGTATACACATACATACCTCCCTTTCGGCGTCCTTGAGTTCGGCCTCCTTCTCCTTGACGCGCTGAAAGAATGTCTGCCGCATCTCGATCTTCTTCTGCTGCAGCTCGGCGAGGTGCGCCGACCGCTTCTGCTCGAACGTCTGCTGGAACGACACCTGCAAACACATAAACATAATACACTAAACTCAGATTAGTCGAACACCTCAATGCAAACAAGGTATTGAGCAGATGTCAATATGGATAAAGATTTTCTGTCGGGACCACAGATGCAATTGACGAGTTGCTTTATGAAGTATTGACTAAGCTTAGTGACAAAATGAATGTAGCCGGTCTATTGTAAGACTTCAGAGCCAGATTTGACACGGGCCACGAGTTACTTCTAGCTAAATCAGAACACTGTGGTGTAAGAGGAAATACTTTTAATTAATTCCGATCTTAATTATCAGGTAGGAAACAATTTGTTGAAATAAAAAATATAATGAATAATGTAGAAGTCACTGTATAATCCTCCATTCTTAATATTTTAATTATAATTCTTAATTCGTGGTGTGCCACAAGGCTCTATTTTGGGTCCGGTATTCATTATTGTATTCTTGAATGACCTTTTGAATGTCTCTAAATATATTTTAAATATTGACTGGCGTTATGAAACATAGGTACAAATATGAATCTGGTGAAAAGATGTGTGACCGTCTTAAGACCAGAAGAATGGACATGGAAGCAACATTCTGCCCTAGGTTGAATATAGCCACGCATTGTAGCAGATTTGAGGCTGTCAGACTATTTAACTCTCTGCCCATAGAAATGAAAGCATCATAAATTGAAGGGTTGAATTCAAACAAATGTTGCTGAAGGAATGCTTCTACACAGTTGACGACTGTATTTTTTATTGCCATAAGCAAGTTTTGAGGCTCCGGCGCCGCGCCGGTACAGCTCGTGCGAGGTGTTGGTACTCACGGGCTTGTTGTCCGCGTCCACGTCGCTGAAGCCCATCTGGTGCAGGCGCCGGCGGCGGTACAGCTCGTAGTGGCGCGCGTGCGTCTTCTCCCGCATGTCCTCCATGTTGGTGCGGATCAACATCTCGCGCAGCTTCACGAAGTCGCAGTGCGACTCGTTCTCCACTGGAATGTGCGCACACGCTCTGATGAGTGCTCCCTGTTTCCTACAGCGGGTGGGTCGTGGTTCGCGGCGCAGTACGTACCCTGCACGGTGCCCCAGGGGTACTGGCGCGCGCGCACCGTCTTGTTGCCGATCTTGACGAAGTCCGTGCTGCCGACGACGGCGAAGGGGATGTGCGAGTTCATGGAGCCGTTCACCTCGGACACGGACTCGTCGTCCACCGGGAACTGGTAGATCTCCACGCCGTTCGACTGCAGCTCCTGCATTATTTTGCTCTGGAAATATTTCAAATATCACGTTTAGTTCGTACTACGTTACGACGTGTGCGTTATGAAGAAAAAATGTTCATACGTCTGTATATTCACCAGCACAAATACTTATTCAAAGCTATGTGCCCTGATAAAAATTCCAAATTATTTCCTAGATGGTCAAAATGTTTCTTTACCATTTATTAGTAACATATTTCGTCCGCGTGCTTCACGTATCTTTCCACAGACTGGAAGCTGGAACCCTTTAAAAATTCTAGTGAGGAGGCTACCTTGAATTTCTGCAGTTCAGTCTTTGAGATGGTGTCAGCCTTCGCGATGATGGGGATGATGTTGACCTTTGTATCCAGCTTCTTCATGCACACCAGGTCGATGGACTTCAAGCCATGTCCTGGAACAAGCCTCAAGCAACAAATATGAGATATATTTTATGACTTTAAATCAACACTAGTTATACATATGTGTTCAGCGCATGCTGAGACCAGACACCAGAGACCGCCCAACAACTAAATGTAACATTTTTGTTTATTTAAATGTTTCTCTCGTGTTATTTAATTCCTATAAATATTGATAAGACTCAAGGTAACGGGCACAATATATACTTTTTTTTTGTGGACAATTCTCACAACGTCATCTAGCCCCAAACGAAGCATAGCTTCGAATCAGACTCAGACAACTGATATACAATACATGTATACTTTTTTGTAAATACATATCTACATATAATACATATTAACACCCAGTCACAGAACACACATCTATATGCTTTGGGTCTTATGATACATAGGTTGGGAAGGGCCCCCACTACGTATAGCTTTTGTTATAGACAGAGGTTACCATTTCATATTAAACAGTTGTTAGTTCTGTAAGTTATTTACATTACTACTTAATAATAATTTATCATGTCATGCCAGTCGATTTGTACTATATTACATTACAAACTTCTGCAATTAGCCACTCTAAAATCTAAAAACCTTCATTACAGGCGGCTAAATCTATATTATAAAATGATTTAGGAAATATAAGGCACAACACTTAAATGAGTCACGCTCATCTCTACAGGTCTTCATAAAAAATGAGTTTTTGCCGTCAAACAGTCTAAAAATAACTTGCAATGAATATGGACTAAAATAATTGCAACTTAATTGACTGTAAGGGAAAGAGCCTACGGAATATGATATGGATTGTTGCTCAGCCAGTCCCGCATCATACGGATGACTTCTGTACACGGTAAACTATAAAACACAAGCAGATAGAATTTCGTTTGAAGAATGCTGTGTGACTGACTATGTATGTCACATCAGTTTTTGTGTCAATCAAGTCTCAAATACTCTTAGATATTTTTTGCTACACAGGTAAATTATTTTATAGTTTCATAGTGATGAATATAATAATGGGAGGTTTGACTATGAAGAATTGTCCAGTAAGTATTTACGCATTCAATTATTTATTATGAGGAAGAAATAGTCCAAAACGAATATGCAGACGAATAGGTTAGTGTAAAGTAGGCTAATCGTTGTAAGTTGTAATGGGAACGCAGGTAGAGAGAGTATCGTTTGGAATGTTGATGAGTGGTGATAAGTAAACAACGACAAGTGTTTACACATACTCGGACTATGACAGTAGAACGTGTGTTGTTTACAAAGTTATCAGTGGACTTGTAACTGATGCTATTTCCGTTGGCGCGTCGACGCTTCCAAATGGGAGTTTGTGTTCTGTTTTGTAGGATATATCTCGTCTACCGTTCGAGTCTCACCTTGAACTGGTAAACGGTGTGGTTGCCGGTGAAATTAAGGGTACATTAGACTTTCTATCTTCATTTTCCAGAGTTATATTTTGGAAATAGTACTTCATATATCGAAGCAGGACATGACTCAAGTGATATTGATTTTTATGGCTAGAGATAACCGTTACAATCAGATATAACAGTAATTTTATTGCAAAAAAATAATATATACAGGTGAATAGATTTTGATTCCCGTACGTCGTTTCACGATTCACGATGCTACTCAGACTGAAACCCAATTAATTCGATCTTCTTCTTCTCGAGTCACCGGTTCTGTCGAACCAGTGTGGTGAGAGGATTGTAAGTGCGCCTCAAAGAGGCTCCTTTCGTGCACTCGACACATGTCTTCGAATTTTTAGTTCTAGGACATGTCGGTTTCCTCACGATGATTTCCTTCACCGTTTTGAGAACGTGGTATTGCGCACATAAATCTTTCAATCGAAAAACTCATAGGGACACGTCGGGATTTGAACCGGCGACCTGCGGATTGAAACTCGGGGGTCAGTACCGCTAGACCACCATGCTCACAATTAATTCGATGAAAACCCGCGACCTCAGGGTTTAAACTGGGGCCATACTCGGCTACTGTCTGCATAATCGGACAAGGTGCTGCTCTCGTGACATGATTACGTGCGCGGCGTCAGAACGAGTCGCGGCTCCTGCTGCCTTCATCCATATACCAGTGAAAGTGACACTATTAATAATTTAAGGACACAAACACATTAGTTACCTTAATAGTAGTGCAGTATTTTTACTAGTGATCATTATAAGTAAATACGTCATATTTGAAGCAAATAAATGAACAGGAATTCATTATTGTATTGCTAATCAGATGAAGCTTAAAAATATTAGCCTCCATATTGTTTACTCGGGTATTCCTTTAAATGATTATTTTAGTTAAAAAAAATGGGATTGGTCTGTGCAAATGAAGTATTTTTCTTTCTTTATATGAAGTATAATGTGTTAAAATAATATTGAGTTTACGATTGTACGGCATCATATCTTGATCATCAGACCTCGGTCATCATATCGTGCTACGGGACTAGTGTCCCGTAGCACGATGATGACCGAGGAGATGAGTTAGTACCCAAATAGAGATTATAATTGGCTGAATTCGAAGAAATTAACGGATGGGTCTTACAATAAGCCACTGTGCCGTATTTGGTTCAGCCAACATCATATTATATGATTTGAATTATATAACTTTTCTTAGGATGACCCTTCACACCGAATAATAATAATTGTTTTTTAATATTGTAAACCATGACGAGAAGAAGAAGAAACAGACAATTTTTTTATTAGTTTGCGTAAAGTAAATTATATTAAGTTTTTTTTTGTATTCTTATTTTTTAATAAATGATTATTCTATTCTATTCTATTCTATCTCAATGGCGCTAAGATTTTTCACACCAGTCATATACGCCGGGGAAATGTCAGCACAATATTCCTTTTTGCACTTTTATTGAATCATTTAAAAATGTTATTACTAACTCAATAGTCGCCAGTCAAACCAACCGCAAGGAGTTCTCACTGCTGAGCCATTCAAACTGTGTAAGGTCGGTTCCCCAAGCCCTCGCCTTGTCTAGTGTTAAGCCTAGCTAATTAGTCCATGTCAGTGGGTCAAACACAAGCCCTTTAGAAAGCGGGTCAGCCCCCACTAGACCAACTGCGCTATTTTATTAGACACTCGTAAAAAGTAAGCCGTTTAGTGCACAGCATTACAAATGAGTCTACCTTTTATCCAACGCTTTAATCTGTTATTTCAGAACAGTACAATTCCCGAGATTTTTCAGTTTTTCAATATGTATTAATAAAAATATTAACACATATCAACACCCAGACACAAAATACACACAATTTATGTGACGAGCATAATTATACATTAATATTTATTACATTTTATTTCTTGTAAGTGTCTGCAAGTGCAGAATTTAGCAAGGCATATTTTCCATGAAAATCATGTGACATTCCCATCAATCACACTACATTCATATTATTTTATTTGCTTCATGTACACATTGGAAAGATGGAATTATACATAGATATAGTAAACATACATGAACCCTGTTAGGGTGTTACAATTTATACTGATTTGCACTTAAATAAAAGTATAACAAAGTCCGACCATGCTAAAAAAAACTACAGTAAATTTGTATAATTTCTTACCGGTAGGGCAGATGAAGTACAGACAGACATGCAGTCGGCTGTCGTGGTACTGCGGCAGTGCGCGCTTTATCTTCAACTCCTCCTGGAGGTACGTCTCAAACTGTGCATCAATGTAGTCCACAACTGCTTTGAAGCTGTCCTCTTTGTTCACCTGGTCTCCGTACCCCACTGTGTCACACAGTGTCAACTAGGGAGATACATATTTTATTAATATAGACAGATTCATAGATTTCATCCTTGCTTCATGAATAAATGCATAATGTATTGGTATCACATTCATTTCCATAATTAAATAATGCTATATTAGTAAAGTGCTTGGCTCCAGGCCCTAGTTCTCATTTAACATGGCTATTGTGACCATTGTTGCTTTCCCACACATAACTATGTTCACAGTTCCTTCCAGTAGAACACTCCTCACATTCCTCTGCATGGGTATATAATATTTATATCCACATTCATAACTGTAATAGGCAGGAATAACTCCTGCTTTTTCACATGAACTATCCAATATTTTTTTGTACAAACCTAAAATCCATTCTATTGGAAATGAATGATGGTTGATAGCATCTTCCCAAAGTTAGACAGATGAATTTCAACTTGTAGAGCTACTTTAGATGTTTTCAAATCCTGTACAAGCATATGCATCACTGTGTACTGCATGCTCTCCCCTATGCACAGCTTTAGTACTCTGAGAAAAGTTATAGGTGTGAGAGATATAAAAAAATATAAGGGTGATTCTTACCTTCAAGCGAACGTTGCTTTCCTGCAGCTCATAGGTGTGAGCCTTCAGCTTTACAGTAGGTAAGCTGTGGGGGCTTGGAGATGACTCAAAGTTAGTGTTGAACAGGGAATCCATGAGGGTAGACTTGCCCAGGCCCGTCTCTCCTAATATACACAAAATAATAAAGAAAACTGTTCAATATAAAAGTAGGTGTGTCGTACATCAGGGAGAGACAAGCTATACATGAGTAGGTGTGTCGTACATCAGGGAGAGACAAGCTGTACATGAGTAGGTGTGTCGTACATCAGGGAGAGACAAGCTGTACATGAGTAGGTGGGTTGTACATCAGGGAGAGACAAGCTATACATGAGTAGGTGTGTCGTACATCAGGGAGAGACAAGCTATACATGAGTAGGTGTGTCGTACATCAGGGAGAGACAAGCTATACATGAGTAGGTGTGTCGTACATCAGGGAGAGACAAGCTATACATGAGTAGGTGTGTCGTACATCAGGGAGAGACAAGCTATACATGAGTAGGTGTGTCGTACATCAGGGAGAGACAAGCTATACATGAGTAGGTGTGTCGTACATCAGGGAGAGACAAGCTATACATGAGTAGGTGTGTCGTACATCAGGGAGAGACAAGCTATACATGAGTAGGAGTGTCGTACATCAGGGAGAGACAAGCTGTGTGTGTGTGTGATGCTGGCGGGTCACGACACAAGTGCGGGTGAATCATGTCATGCACTTACCAATACAAAGTATGTTGAACACAAATCCATTCTGAACACTTTTATTGACCAGCTGGTCAGGCAGGCTGTCGAACCCGACGTGACCTGACAACTTCAGAGTGCGCATGGCGGCTTCACCCTACAAACAATAATACACTCAAGACAAGTGCATCATCGCTGCACAACTTCACCATATAACAACACATATTAAATGCAAATGAGCACTAATAAGATTCGTTTATTGTATATATATCTGTGTGCCGGTGCGTATGGAATGTTCTGTTTTTGTTATCGTGTCGTACTGGCTCTAAATACATAGTTTTTTAACCAACTTCTAATAAAATATACAGAACAACGCCCAGTGTAAGGAGCAAATGGGAATTTAAATTAACTAACTCAATACGAGTATTTTAAACGTTCGTAAATTTAAATCTAATAGCATTAACGGGTTGCATTTATTGTTAAATTTATAATATTAATTATAAAACTCACTTTCGGCACATCCACGTCAATCGCGGCCATGTTTACCTTTTCACTGATTCAATAGTTCAATA
Organism: Chesias legatella; assembly: GCA_947359385.1. NCBI lineage: Eukaryota > Metazoa > Arthropoda > Insecta > Lepidoptera > Geometridae > Chesias > Chesias legatella. The sequence continues at coordinate 9,142,726 of OX375781.1, read as the reverse complement.
CAATGATGAAGTGAGGTGCGGAGTGCGGAGTACCAGTAAAAGATGTTGCCATATGTAAATTACAGTAAAAAGTTTTATTTGATGTATTCATAGAGATAATATCTAACGACGTTGTACGAAACATACTACCTCCATGGATGTATTACAGTTTTAGAAGCACGCGGAATTCGTTGTCTGAATATTCTTTAAACCAGCCTTGGTGGTTCGATGAATTTATTTAGAGTTAGCAATCGACTGACTAATTTCAGGTCCATGCAGTGGGTTACTTGACGCACGAAACGAGTTATAAAATCACAGTTCATTTACTTAGGTTGACAAACAGGCAAATCAGCTCGTCGAGCCATTAGTACGTGTAATTACCCCGCTGTATATTACCCTCTTATAAAGACGTTTCGTGGTTAATCAATCTTGTTACTAATAGATGGAAGCATCACTTAGTGAAACACAAGTGAAGCACAAATCAACCACGTTTCCATTAAACACTGGGTAAAAAACGCTTGCCGACCTAATGTCGTAAGGTCTCGTCCCTGTTACAGACTAGGGAGATAATATTAATTACTGGCCTCATAACGCAGTCGGTAGTAACTCGCTGTAGGTCATGGGTTCTATTCCCACAAACTTAGAGGTTTGTTCCACGTCTGAGTATTAATATATGAAATTGTATTAAAATATACTAGTAATCTAGTTCCCACAATTCAAGCTATACTTAGTTTGGTGCTAGATGGCGCTGACGGTAAAGTCCACCAATATTTATAAAAAAAACAATGTAGATCGATAGAAGTTACCTTAACAAGATTAAGCAAAGGACCAGAAGGCGCGGCTTCACGGAGTAAGTCGAGCGGGCCAGTTGGGATTCTCAGCTAACCTTCCTGTTGGAAGGCAGCCCTCATCCAAGGGCGAATCCAGCTTTGGTGCCAGAGTGGGGCGGTCACATAGTCGTGGTCAAGGCACAAGAAGTTAAGCCGGCTGTACACTCGCGGCGCGAACACCCGCGAAAGCCCCCGAAACGCAAGTGTATATGGTTTCGCGCCTTTGCGTTCGCGCTTCGCGGGGTTCCCCATTCCGGGTCGGTTTTTTAGCCCGTGACAAAGGGTTCGCGCTTCGTTCGTTCGTAACTGCGAACGAAACCGCAAAAGTTGCGAGTGTACAGGGAATATTTTTCGCGCTGAATTCTTGCTCAGTTCGCGGTCAAACTTCGCGCCCGGATTTCGCGCCACGAGTGTACAGCGTGCATTATAATTTAATTTTTATAATCATAGATACAAGTAAAAAGTAGGTATTTATTAATGTATGTAAGTACTTACTGTACTTATTATATTGAAGGTAATTACATAAAATCTATATTGTGACAAAAACATATAAAAACTTTGTTTTTAACAACTTTAATTAGTGGTCCACCTAGGTCCTGGACCCAGCCCAGGGGGAGTCATGACCCCCCACCCCCCTAGATCCACCCTATTCATAAAAAGGGAGACCGAATGAACCCAACCAATTATCGGCCTATTGCAAATATCGCATTTCTATCCAAGCTAATGGAGCGAATACTATGTTGCTCAAACATCTGGAAGATCAATGACCGCCAATACGGTTTCCGCCACGCCACGCCAGGTCAGCTGGTACTTTTGGTGTACCAGTATTTTGGTAAGCATACTTTCATCTTCGTGTAACATCTAATATTATACGTTTTAACTATGTAAAGCGAATTCCAAAGATGTGCATTCTCTCAGACCAACGCTACAAACTCACTTTACATTTTGAAAAACCTCTAGTATGGGTACCTACTACAGTAGCTGGAAATATTAATTATGAAACTACACCAAATCTATATGTGGATCAAGATATGTATGTATGTGTTAAAACAAAATAAAATCTTCACAAACTTATATATTTCTTTATTTACCTCACATGGTAAATACAAAATAATATGAAATAAGTATAAAATAGCGTGAGTTAATTATAAATGCTAAATGCTAATTAAAAATTATCAAGATGTATTAAAAAAATGAAATTCAAGAGTTTTTTTTTAAATCTATATTGTGAAATTTAAATCTATCAAAGCTGATTGTATTTCTGCGTGTACCCTAATATTAACACAATATTAGGATGTTAAGCTTAAGTCAGTTCACAATAAACTATATAAACATAACTGGTTATTTGAATTCATATAAAACTTTATTACCAGTGCTGTGTGTTCTATTGTGTTGTTAATAAATTATAAATAGGAGTAAAGCTTTTTAAGGCTTTTCCTGTTTATGAAGTGTTTTAATATGACTTATTTTTGATATTCGAGGCATTGCTGTATTTATTATTGTAAATGCTGAAATGATCTCATACAGTTGCGTTATTATAATAATGCACTGGCAACACAAGTGAACACTTAACCTACACTTAAGACTACAAGTTAGGAATAATACAAATTTATTTTAATACATTTTGATCACCTAAACTATTGATTATATAATATATTTGGACAATTAAACTTGATGTTACATAGTCAGGCATGTGATGTGTCGGCATCAACTCTAACCACGGCCCCACATACTCGCGACACCTTGCTACAACGACTGATCAATGAGATAATCATTTAGAACTATCGCTAAACATACGCTTAACTAGATTACCGCGTAAGTCTAGCTGTTTCTAGTATGTTCAATGTAATGGACATTTATTGAGACAATCCATGAAGCGAGGGTGACATCACGCCCAATCAAAAATAACCTTTGGTGAATACCGATGGAGTGGCTTCTACAGTGGGTCTCGTGTGAAGCACGCAGCACGCAGCACGCAGCACGCAGCACGCAGGACGAGTTTACACTACGCAACATCTGAGTCTGAGTCGAGGAATCTCTGTATAAAATAGCACAGAATACCACTATCAATATAGCAATATATGGTTACGTGGCACTGTTTCTGCGTGTATACACTGAGTTTACGAGCAGTGTATAGTGTCGTGTTATAGTCTAAACTTACCTTAATCATTTCATTCAGTATTTATTTGTAGCGCAGACGATTTCGAGGCCCTATTGCAAATATGAACACAACTTATAACTAACCTTAAATACATACAAAGCTTCAAGCCAGAGAAACATCCCATATGTTCATATAATTTCGACAACAAAATCGCACGTGCACCCTCTGCCTGTTTTGTGATACAGTAATATATATAGATATATAGTTAAAATAATATATTTGAAATCAGCGGACCCGACAGACGTTCTGTTCGATTTGCGCCAAGAAATTAAATAAAGAAATTCCTGGAACCCGATCGCAGCGCCACCTATCGGGTCCAATTATGAATATAAACTATCTAGGAACCCACTCAAATCTCATCAAAATCGGAGTTCAGTGACATCTCATGGAATCTCATGTTTAACTAAAAACTATGAAAGCATTTGCCGTTTCCATTCACATCGGGACAATAATATTACAGAATGTATTATTACTATGAATTCTGTCTTATCATGTTCACGCCAGGACGATTGTACGCAACATACAGGCTGTAGTGTCACACAACTTGTACTGCCACACGGCTCTGGAAGCAACACAGCGTTTTACAATGATGCCGGACCTTATAAGAATTTATTATCCGAAATTATCTCAGTAAAATAGGTCCAGTTTAGTTCCGGAAGTCCCCATGCAACATTCGTAGATTCATCTCTCGTAATCTATTCTAGCGACATAATGTCACATAACAGTTTTCTAACCGAGTGCATTATACGTTTTGACAGCGATATACCCAATTTACGTCAATTCAGTTATCGAAACTTATTTATAATTCCGCACACAATCCGAATTACTTAATTCTCAGTCAGGAGGTTGGTATTTTTTAAATATAATCATCGTAGCGGCCAGAGGCAACGAGACAGCTCTGTCAGCGGAGCAGCGGAGGAGCTAGGCCGGTGCAGCTGTCTCGTCCCGGGGACCGCTGCATCCCGGGCTGATAAACCGTCCTGCCATGAACTGGCGTGAGTGAGACGTGCGGCACGCTGCAAATGACGTACGCGCCCGCACCCCGCACTCTGCACGCGTACGCGCGCCCGTTACTTCTTCTTGCTCTTTCCGAGGGTCAGCGTGTGGTGCGCAAGCGCAGCCTGCTGCTTGCGCCGGTTCAGCTCGATGGTGTCCTCCTCTATCTTCTTGCGGAGCTCCTCCAGCCGCTTCTTCTCCTCCGTGTGGTCCTTCTTCAGTTTGTCGAACTTCGCGTGCAGCTGAAACAGATGACGGTTCATCACGACCGACAACAATATATATACAGCCCCTAATATACATAATAAAATCATAAACATGTTACATTTCTATTTGTAGCAGTAGGCAATATTTGGAAGCATTCTAACCGATTCTAAATCATGTTGCAGGAACCACCCGTAACAAATGCCAATGTGATATCATTATCATCATCATTAATTAAAAGATTCCACTTTTAATTAGCATTACATTACTTAGATAAAGTATATGACATGGCCTACACGGGGGGACGCCGCGCTGCCAAAAGCTATTGTAATAAATAATGCGTACTCTCATTTATCTGCAGTATGATTCCCTGTAGGACACCCGTTAGGTCATCACACAAATGTTTGCTCCGGTCGGCAAGCGAACCCGGGACTCCTTACTTTGCAGGCAGTGTTACTGCCTTTTTACGTCTAAAACTAAACGTTCCCCCGGTAACAGTGTAGTTATTATTTTAACAGGCAAGCGTAAAATTTAAATACCATGTATATATATATGTGTATTAACCTCTTTCTCGGCGTCTTTGAGTTCGGCCTCCTTCTCCTTGACGCGCTGTATGAACATCTGCCGCATCTCTATGTCTTTCTGCTGCAGCTCGGCGAGGTGCGCCGACCGCTTCTGCTCGAAGGCCTGCTGGAACGACACCTAAACACACACACAAACATACATAACATCAGTCACAGAGTTGCTGAGTTGCAACCTACATTGCGACACGCTTAAAGGTGACGTGATTCTTCGTCAGCGGGTAAAAAACTTCGAAGTCCATATCGCACCCACGATTAGAGAACATTTTGATTTCTCTACACTAATAGCAGGCACTCGTCTCGAGTAGGACACGCCGATATGAGCGGGTTCCACGCGCCCGCGCCCGCGCCCGCAACGCAGGCAGGAGCGCGCGACACGCACCACACGTGACACATTTGGTGCTTTGAAATAGTGGCGTATGAGGAGGAAGAACAACAGGTAGGTATATGTGGTAATATGTGCGAGGTGTTGGTACGGTACTCACGGGCTTGTTGTCCGCGTCCACGTCGCTGAAGCCCATCTGGTGCAGGCGCCGGCGGCGGTACAGCTCGTAGTGGCGCGCGTGCGTCTTCTCCCGCATGTCCTCCATGTTGGTGCGGATCAACATCTCGCGCAGCTTCACGAAGTCGCAGTGCGACTCGTTCTCCACTGGAATGTGCGCACACGCTCTGATGAGTGCCTGTGCCCTGTTTTCTACAGCGCAGCGGGTGGGTCGTGGCTCGCGGCGCAGTACGTACCCTGCACGGTGCCCCAGGGGTACTGGCGCGCGCGCACCGTCTTGTTGCCGATCTTGACGAAGTCCGTGCTGCCGACGACGGCGAAGGGGATGTGCGAGTTCATGGAGCCGTTCACCTCGGACACGGACTCGTCGTCCACCGGGAACTGGTAGATCTCCACGCCGTTCGACTGCAGCTCCTGCATTATTTTGCTCTGGAAATATTTCAAATATCACGTTTAGTTCGTACTACGTCACGTGTGCCTTGCACGAATGCAAAGAAATGGTGTATCACGTCTGAAATCTTATTTATTTCGTACATCTGCTACACTTATATATTCCATCTCTTTCCACTGAAGGTTTATTTTAAAAGTCTGGAACCTTTTAATATATTGTGTAAGCAACCTTACCTTGAATTTCTGCAGTTCAGTCTTGGAGATGGTGTCAGCCTTCGCGATGATGGGGATGATGTTGACCTTTGTATCCAGCTTCTTCATGCACACCAGGTCGATAGACTTCAAGCCATGTCCTAGAACAAGCCAGTGTGACATGTATTTTTGGCTAAAATTGATCACTGATTACTAATGTTCTGTAAATGCTGAGTCAACCCTAGTTTCGGCACACATGGACTCATATAATCTGTTTTTAAGGTTTTCTTTTATTATTTTATTCCTATGATGACCGATTTATCACATCATTTAAGCTGAAATAAATGTCATGCCATTTGCTTTTGAGTGCCATACTACATATAAACTGCGAAGGACCATCAAAGCATCAGGTTTTGTGTCAATCTGTGTCAAATGTCCAACTAGGTCCAGTTATTTTTTATGATGTTTTTTTGGTTAATATTATTCAGGTTAATGCTTTTAATTTAATTGTGATGAGTGTAATATTGAGATCAATGACTATGATGAAGCACCAGGTGTGTTTAAATAAATCTTATATTTAAATTTAAATATAAGTTATATACAAAATGAATATTTAAACAAATAACCAGATAACAAAGTAACTAGTCAGATTTGAATGGGAACGCCGAACGATAAAGCATCGTTTGGAATGTTGATGAGTGGTGATAAGTAAACAACGACAAGTGTTTACACATACTCGGACTCTGACAGTAGAACATGTGTTGTTTACAATGTTATCAGTGGACTTGTAACGGATAATATTTCCGTTGGCGCGTCGACGCTTCCAAACGGGAGTTTTGTTCTGTTTTGTAGGATATATCTCCTCTACCGTTCAAGTCTCAACTTGAACTGGTAAACGGTGTGGTTGGTGAAATTCACTTTGACGCATATTAGACTTTTCAGCTTCATGTCGCAGAGTTCCGAGTGCATTACTGATTGGAAATGAGACTTCATATATCTATGTAGGGCAGCCGGCAGGAGCCGAGTCGATTGTTTTTACGGGTACCCGACCCGTACGACCCGACGGGTAACCGTTTAAAATCGATGTAACCTTAACTTCCAACAAAATGTTTACACGACGATAGTTCTGGGACTTTAGATTTCGATGTTTTACTTACTACGCAGCACACTTGTTTCGGATGAAAACCCGCGACCTCAGGGTTAAACTGGGGCCATACTCGGCTATTGTCTCCATAATCGGACAAGGTCCTGGTATCGTGACATGATTACGTGCGCGGCGTCAGAACGAGTCGCGGCTCCTGCTGCCCTCATCCACATACCAGTGAAAGTTACACCACTAATAATTACGAGTACGAGAAGTTTAAGCACAATATTTACATAGTTCCACGCCTTCATACCCGAAGGGTTAGGCAGAGCCTGAGCGGGCCACGTTTCACCTTATGAATTCCACTGTCATGGAAACGTGACGAGGGGTGAGCTCGTCACCGCCATAATTTTCTCACGAATAACTCAGCTAACATGTTATTCAGTAATTCATTCATCAACAACCGTACAGCCAGGACACATCTTATTGCAATAAAATTAGCATTTCTTGTGCATTTTTATTGAATCATTTAAAGTTTGCGCAGCCAACCCAACCACCGGGATATCTCAATGCTGAAGCACTCAACGTGTAAGGTCGGTTCCCCGGACCTTGTATAGTCTTAATACTTAGCTTACTAACATATTACTTTCTATTTATTCCATGTCAGTGAGTAAAACTCACGTCCTTTTGAAAGCGGGTCAGCTCCCACTAGACCAACCGCGCCATTTGATTTGACACTAAAAAGTGAGCAGTTTCGTGCATAGCATTATGAAATGAAACTACCGTTTACCCGTGGTTTCACTCCGTGTTTATTCCAGACCCATAAGTACTTTTATGTCTGTAACGCAATACTAGGTAATACCATTATTGCACACCAACTTGACCACTTTCGCAAATTTATTTCTTAAAATCAGTATTCTTATAGATAAAGTAATACCTTTGATTACATTGTTGTCAGTCACAAGTACACAACATAAAACTTCAAATCAGAAATCAGATTTTATGGTTATCAAATATATACACAACAAATGAGACTGAATTTTTCGTTCGTTCTTTAAGCACAGTTATTAGCAACTCTGTAGTGAACCCAATTTAAAAACATCATGCAAAAAAAACTTATTTTTAAGTGCTTGGCTTTTGCCCGACATTTCGTCCTCACTGATAAATATCTAGCCATCATAGTATGATAAAGTATTACCACTTAATTTTAAACATAAATATTATAAATCATAATCAGCCGACCTGTTTCTGAGTGATCCTGAAACAAACAGACAATGTAAACTTACCGGTAGGGCAGATGAAGTACAGACAGACATGCAGTCGGCTGTCGTGGTACTGCGGCAGTGAGCGCTTTATCTTCAACTCCTCCTGGAGGTACGTCTCAAACTGTGCATCAATGTAGTCCACAACTGCTTTGAAGCTGTCCTCTTTGTTCACCTGGTCTCCGTACCCCACTGTGTCACACAGTGTCAACTAGGGAGATACATATTTTATTAATATAGACAGATTCATAGATTATTTCATCCATGCTTGGTATACAAATGTATTGTATATATTGTATCCACATTCATAATAATTTATTTTTTATGTTCTATCTAACTATCCAATATTTTTGTGTACAAACCTATTATCCATTCTATTGGAAATGAATGATGGTTGATAGCATCTTCCCAAAGTTAGACAGATGAATTTCAACTTGTAGAGCTACTTTAGATGTTTTCAAATCCTGTACAAGCATATGCATCACTGTGTACTGCATGCTCTCCTCTATGCACAGCTTTAGTACTCTGAGAAAAGTTATAGGTGTGAGAGATATAAAAAAATATAAGGTGATTCTTACCTTCAAGCGAACGTTGCTTTCCTGCAGCTCATAGGTGTGAGCCTTCAGCTTTACAGTAGGTAAGCTGTGGGGGCTTGGAGATGACTCAAAGTTAGTGTTGAACAGGGAATCCATGAGGGTAGACTTGCCCAGGCCCGTCTCTCCTAATATACACAAAATAATAATTAATAAGGAAATCTGTTTGGTATAATTTTTTCATTAGCTATTTGCAATGCTGAAGTGAATTCAAAACTACAAACAACAGTGATGTAAAAATCATACATTAATTAATTATTGTTACACTTAGAGCAAGTCCCTAACATTCATTATTGGCTATGGACATACTAAAGCCTTTAAATAGTAATAATAAATAAATAATAACACTGAAATAATATTCCAGTGTTATCCTCAGTGGAGGAGTGAGTCATACTAGAAGGTGAGTACACACCAATACCAATACATGAGTAGGTGTGTCGTACATCAGGGAGAGACAAGCTATACATGAGTAGGTGTGTCGTACATCAGGGAGAGACAAGCTATACATGAGTAGGTGTGTCGTACATCAGGGAGAGACAAGCTATACATGAGTAGGTGTGTCGTACATCAGGGAGAGACAAGCTATACATGAGTAGGTGTGTCGTACATCAGGGAGAGACAAGCTATACATGAGTAGGTGTGTCGTACATCAGGGAGAGACAAGCTATACATGAGTAGGTGTGTCGTACATCAGGGAGAGACAAGCTATACATGAGTAGGTGTGTCGTACATCAGGGAGAGACAAGCTATACATGAGTAGGTGTGTCGTACATCAGGGAGAGACAAGCTGTGTGTGTGTGTGATGCTGGCGGGTCACGACACAAGTGCGGGTGAATCATGTCATGCACTTACCAATACAAAGTATGTTGAACACAAATCCATTCTGAACACTTTTATTGACCAGCTGGTCAGGCAGGCTGTCGAACCCGACGTGACCTGACAACTTCAGAGTGCGCATGGCGGCTTCACCCTACAAACAATAATACACTCAAGACAAGTGCATCATCGCTGCACAACTTCACCATATAACAACACATATTAAATGCAAATGAGCACTAGGTACCAAGGTTCGTTTATTATAATATATCTCTGTGCCGGTGCGTATGGAATGTTCTGTTTTTGTTATCGTGTCCTACTCGCTCCAAATATATAGTTTTACAACAAACTTTCATTAACAGAACAACGCCCAGTGTTAGGAACAACCTGAATTTACATGAACTAACTCAATATGAGTAATTAAACGCGTCTTACTTCGAAATTAATTTAAATCTAAAAGCGTAACGGGTTGTAATTATTGTTAAATTTATATTGATCAATATGAAACTCACTTTCGGCACATCAACGTCAATCGCGGCCATGTTTTACTTTTGATTTGACTGGAATGAAGGGAGATGCGAAGTGAAGTATACTTCGGCTTCTACTTCATACCACAGTGTAGGCAACGTGAATGCACTTAATGCTTTAACTTCACTACTAAAAATTAATACCCATTTGATGATTAAAAATAATATTCTATTAATCTAACTTCAATCTTCTCGTTTTTATTGCTAAAGTTTCTCAATGTTTTTTTCTAACATTTAGGAAACTTTCAGATAAGAATATTCAAAGTTGAATTTGCTAGTTGTCTACCATGATCAGCAGCGATACCAGAGAAAGATGTTGCCATATGTTAATTATGGTGAAATGTTTTTTTTATGCCATTTTTCAGTTATTCAGCGTATGAAAATGCTGTATGGAGTACGGAGCAAGGTTAAGTCTTATTATTACACTACTCTGAATTTGACCTGAAAATCGCAACCTGAATACTGAATAAGCACTTAACTTTTTGTGAAAAGTATGATAGATGAGCAAGTTAATAATACCTGTTTAGGAGTTCATCGAACTTTTTCGCCAGCTATGTTTATTATATGAATTTATTTGGAGCCTGTAACTAACTAATTGTAGACTCGCGCAAAGTGGATTACACACGCACGACCCGAGTATCACAGTTTGGTTTACTTATGGTGACACCAGCAAAACGCATACCTACTCGGATATGTGTGGATAATCTTAATCTTACTATCAGATGGAAGCATCCGTTAGTAACAAAATATTATACCCGTAATCAACGATCTTATAATAATGTGTGGGGATGATTATTCTCGATCGATAAATGAAATATTGAATTCTGATGGATACATCCATTAATTAGATCGTAATGTCAGTGCTAATTTAAGCAGGAAGGCACAGCCAAATCAGACCTGAAAAAATGCTCGCCGACTTAATACCATAGGATCTTCCTTCCTGATTGCAGACTAAGCGAGAAAATATTAATTACCGCGTTGATTTCCTACTCATGCAGTGATCTATACACAGGGATTGAGGGTGCCACCCTCAGTCAACTACAATTACTGCCCCGATATCGTCATCGATTGCAGGAGGAGGTTTGTAGGCACAGACAAGGAGGTAATGTATCTATCAACTACGGAGTCACTGGTGGACAAAATGAATCACATACCAATAGGATGATACTTTGCAACTTGAACATGTGTAATCGTTTAAGTTTTAGTTAAGGCATAATTATGTAGAACATTCATGAATTATTTGATATTAAAATGAACCAAATTTTCATCGACGGTCTGACGATGATTTCAGGGATTACAGCAAAGACATGCTTTCAGCGACCAATTTTCTGGTGCAGGTGAATTATAGTAGAAAATTGAGTAGCTTTTACATTCCGCCAAATGGCAACACCGACAAAAACCAAAATGGCAGAACGCGACTTTAGTGTGTTATCATGTGAGATGGGGAAATAATGTTTTCTTGATTTCCATGGTCGCGAGTGGATTATTAAATTGTGTATCAGTGAATTGTGACAAAATAAACCATGGCGGACCTTAAATCACCGCCGTATAGTGACATCAAGAGACCTGAAGAAGTGGTCAGGATGACTACGAACGATAGCCTGAAATTTGCAGTTCTTATCGGGCTGATTGAAGTGGGACAGGTGACCAACAGGGAGCTCGTGAACACCGTCTTGCATCTGGTAAGTTATCACCAGCCGAGGCCGTCACACACTCGAACATAGAGAGGAACCGTTCCAATAGGATTCCTCTTCGACAGGTTATTGGATTGTTAGTAAGTTCTCGCTTTATTTGATGGAGAAGCGTGCGGTATGTTATATAGATAACTAATTAAAGCAACGTCAGTATTATTGATGTGTTGAGTGCAGCGCAGTGTGCGGAGTGTGGATATTTTCATTGTTTTTATCGATCGTGGCGTGCGCCGCGCGACCACCGCCAGCCGGTGACTGCTGCCTTGTTTGTTTTGATGTTGTAATCCGAAGAGTTTCCTTTACTCCCCGTTCATCATACCGTTGTAACGATCTTACACCATGATTATACCGTCGTTTTATCTTCTAGATACGGTAGAAATGTAGAAAGGACCAATGAGAACCGTAATTATTATCTACTTCCCTATAAGTAGTCAATAGGGAAGTTGAGTACCAGGCGGCAAAAACGTACTTACTTACTTACTTACTAAGCTACTTCGATGTCTCTACCTGACATCTAAGAGCATGCTTCGTCCACATCTCAATAGACGAGTGCGAGAGAAGGCTCTACGTATTCCACACAAGCCCATTGTGAATTTATTGAAAGACGTCACCTGATTTCGAATCGGTATTTAGAGTAGGTATGTTGCGTCCTTGCGATTCTGGGTGAGGAATTTTCCTTCTTTCTTTTTGTTCAGCATACGAAGGTTTCATGAGAAGTCAGTCATTATAATCTGTGAACGGATGAAGGAAAGTTTATATGTGAATAACTATATGGCAAATGGGATTGTGCATTATAAACTCATCCATCGCGCGCGGTAAATGCGGTAGCACACTGATATTGCATTGCGCCCCTCAACCTGATATGTGAAGGTAAAACTCTCATGTAGAGCTACTATTTTTTTTATGAGAGTGATAGAACGAGCTGAGGGCCCACCTGTTGTTAAGTGGTAACCGCCGCCCATAGACAACAGCAATACGACTTAAGTCCTCTCCATACTACGAGATGACTCAATTCGCATTGCGTTGCGTCTATCACCTTGAGACTGGGATGTTACGTCTCATGCGGCTCTCTACTCGCTACTCGTAGTTTTACCGTCTCACTTATGTATTTTACCATTCAAAAAAGTTACCAGTCTTATTAACTTTTGACTGCAAAAATAAGCATGAACACACGCACGCTTCCTAATGCATTAAATCCTATAAATTTATGCTAAAAATTTCGTTTTCGTTGTAATCACGAATCGTTATTTGTAGATGCTCAATGACCGTGAATCATTTCAAAAGTACATAATAATCGTAATTGATGGCTAAAATCATGGTAAACTTGAGGCCCACGACACACACGTACAGTTCATCTTATCCGTTTGAATAACCGGATTAAGAAAATCTATGGTACAAAAATAACATTCGCAAAGAGGATTTTCGCTTCCTGTTCGGTAAAGTCAAGACGATTCCGCAATCTGCTATAGCTTTTAGGTAACTCTCTATAATAAACTGAAATGCATCGTAAACCTACGGGAAATGCTTCGATCGAGTCCCCCTTACATCGTAACTCGTCATGGCTTTTGCACAAAGGTCAGCTCCGGGTACCCCGTGCTCATCCGCTTGTCTTATCATCGTCAACATTGTAAGTATTCGTGTTTGAAGGGTGAATAGCAGCTGGTGACATTGCGGGCACACGCTGGCACTGGTGAGACATTCCCTGTTCATATAGCAGGTCGCTGAAACAGGGAAAACAGCGCCGGTTGCTATTTTATTATCCATTGTCAACAACCAATATTGCAATCACTTTCATACGACTTTTAATATAACGTTTTGGCCGCTAGCACTTTTTCTTCAATTAGCCTGTACCTATATGCCGAAAGGAAATGTTCTACATTCTACACATCTTTTGTCCAAAACTAAAATGGGAGCTATCTCTACCTACTCAATACATCTATTTCTTGTAGATAACTGATATCATATGAATTAACTTGTATGTAAGTACTTAATTATAATTTAAGTTTAAGTAAATAGTATGTGTGACATTATATTATTTTATATTACCGGCTTGCAAGCCTATGAGTTCGGCGGAAAAAATGTCTTTTCATTTTGGTAACGAGATAAACTAATTAAAGCTTCATCTTCGCGTCCAATCAGGCGAGTAGGCAAAAGCAAACATCGATCCTTTTAAAAATATACTGTTCTTTATAATCTGTGCCTCAAAATCGCTTCTTGGTTCCCATACTTTACGATAAACCGAATCCAAGGGTGGTGAACCTGTGGTGAAGATGACGACACGATAAGGATAACCCTTTCAGAAAACCCGACAGCCCTTGCTTTTTAAGCATCCCTTGTTACGGGACTTTTTGGTGGAACAAGATTGAATAGGGATTACTGAGAAAGAATGGACTTGTTTTACACAATTTGATGATCTCTTCTCTGACCCTGTTAACATTATATTAATGTTTTTTATTTAGTTTATGGGTCAAAGAAGTCTACACTTGCACTGACTTCGGATACCTGTGTGCTGTGTGTGCATTACGAGCAACGGGAATCTCTCAGCATAATATGAAGAGATCCAAATTACATTATATACTCAAAGTCAAAGTCAAAAACTTTCTTTCCATAGAATTCATAAAGAAATGGCTTGGAAACGTCAATATTCAAAACATAAGGTCATGCGTACTTATCGATAAGTTTGATGCCTGTTCAAACCCTATCCGACCCTCCATGGGGAAGAACAGACAAGAACCCCTAATGGAGGGATTCCTTTTTAGCCCCTAAACCTTGTAATGACTAACTCTCCTGTGATAGTAATTTCACCGGCATGCAGTGCTGATGATCTTACTTGGCAACTCGGAAGTTGGTTGTAGTGTTTGTATGACCGTGTTTAAGATATGGAAAGAGAAAACGATATTAGCACTTTATGGAGGATTGAGGATTTTAATTCCCCTTTCACGAGATTTTAATTCCGGAGCTGCCAAGATGCAATAACTGAATTATTCATATATGTAGGTACTCTAAGTTCTGAGCTGCAAAATGATTAAGATAATAATATCATGCATCATTTCCTGCTAAGTTAGTTAGTAGTAAGTAAGTTAAGGAATATTTTGTAGCTCCGAGACTACAAAATATTCCTTAACTAGGTATGTATATATATATATATATATTACTAAAAATTCGAAGACATGTGTCGAGTGCACGAAAGGAGCCTCTTTGAGGCGCACTTACAATCCTTTCACCACACTGGTTCGACAGAACCGGTGACTCGAAGCAGAAGAAGACTAGGTATCCATGAGCAAGAATCAATTTGCGTGCTGTGACATAAATTTAGGATCAGTGCACACGAAAGGTGAAACGACTATTTTATAAACATGATTTTCTTTATAGCGAAATTAAATTGAGTCTCTCATTGCGATTATTTAGCTATACCAATTACAGTTATAATTATGCAGAAGCAAAGTCAAATATATTTTTCCAAAAATGGTCACATCGCCGGCACTCAGTCCGTCTGCGCTGACCATGAGACATGGATATTAAATGTTTACCTGTTTAACTATTGATTTTCTATCCATCAGCACTATTTATGCACTCAAAATCCATGTGAATGAATTCATTTTTGTTGACATAATTTTCTTTGACGTTTCTCATCAGTAGTGTCTTTTACTTTTAAACAATTGTCATCTGTCAGTATTGATCGAGGTTTGATATTATACTAGTATTCAAAGTATAACTCCGTGGAGCCGAAACCTTCCGGTTAGAATCTATGCGCTTTCTGCTGCTTTTGTCTCTAGTTACACTTATTATATTAACTCGTTTTAATTTTTCATCTTGTTTGTTTGTCTGTAGGTACCCTACTAACTTTGTAATGTGGCTTCACGATGAGAGGTTTGATATTCTATATCGATACAAGTGAAAACTTACGATATTTTTATTTACGTAAGTCCCTACTGCATGCATTGATGGAATATTTATTTTATTTACTTATTTGTTAATATATTTTGTTTGCTAATTTGATATGTATCCTTAACACTCTCTATTACTCCATGAACTCCATCTCAAAATTAAAAAAATTAACTGAGTCTGGTGGTTGACCATTTAAAGAACTTCTCAAATATAATTTCACCACCGCCCGCCCTCAACCCGCGTTTATTAATTGGTCAGTGTTAACATAATTTTAATGAACTATTATTTCTATATGTCACCTTCAACACATTCAATTTCAATCAATTAAATACATAGTCACACACACACACACACACACACACACACACACACACACACACACACACACACACACACACACACACACACACACACACACACACACACACACACGCGCGCGCACACACACACACACACACACACACACACACACACACACACACACACACACACACACAAAGCATTTTAAGATTAATTATTTATTACATAATATACAGGGTGTGGCGTAATGAGTGGATAATAGGGTACCTGCGGGTAGGGGCCATTGTGGCGGTTCAGAAAAATATTTGTTATGCTCAGTAAAAGTGCCTCGGTTTTCGAGATATTCGACATTTTAGAAATTTAAGAAATATTTCACCCTTCGTCACTATTTTTGGCGCCCAGACTGCAAATGAAATTTTTTTTTCTATCTGTTTTTTGGATAGTATTCTTGGATAGATGTGCTATCGAATGGAAACTATTATTTTTATAACACAAGCACAGTTATGTTTTTAAAATAAGATTTCACTAAAATTTTACTTGCTTTCGTTTGTTTTCCTGACCTGAATATCTCGAAAACCGAGGCACTTTTACTGAGCATAACAAATATTTTTCTGAACCGCCACAATGGCCCCTACCCGCAGGTACCCTATTATCCACTCATTACGCCACACCCTGTATATAGCAGCATTATATAAGCAATTTTAGAAACGATAAATTCAACAATAAAGTTTGACCACCGTACATTATGCGTATTAATTTTAACAAGATCTTAATAATACCTAACTAGCCTAACAATACTAACTCTAAAGGATACGGTGCGACTGTGTGACTGACTGTATTTCGTCATTGATGTAACAAAGAACCTTGGCCTGTTGTACCATGTTGCGTAATACATAATACTCGTATGTATTATAATCATGTAAAATCGTGTAACTTATGAATTTTTCATTATCTATGTAATAAGTATTATTTTGAAAACAGTATATGACTGTTTCATGTCATTTTTTTCCAATAGATACGAGTAGATATCGTTGACGAGCAAACCCCTGGTCGCGACCACGTTCTTAAGATGGTGTAACACCTCAGGTGAAAAGTGGCCCACTGGGCTCTGCCTACCCCTCTCTACCGGCGGGGATAACATCGTGAATCTGTGTATGTATGTATGTATGTATGTATGTAGATAAGACGTTACTTTGTTTCTCCTTTCACACACCCACATTGAGTTGGCAAAAAGAAAGATAAATAGTTAACTTAACCTAGGGTGGGAGTTAGTGACTCTTACATTGATTTAACTATCTAACTTAAATATATGTATAACCTAAACATGTATACTAAACTAGGTACTTATATATTACCCAAACATAAAAAAAATATTTGAATCGATCGTATTATTACATTTAAATGCTTAACTGATAAGCATTTGAGTCATTCTTGTACATAATTAACTTAGTGGTTTATCTCATACTTCTTGTTATTTTTATGGGCAAAAGATACAGCTAATATATAAAAAATTTAAACTTAACCCTCCCTGGAGAGATAGTTACTTATAATTTTAAGGTTACTTAGCTAATGTTGGACTTACTTAATTTCTTTACGTCATAATTTAAGTTTGAAATTTGCATTTTTTATGTTTTTGTATACATTTGTTGGTAAATACGTACTGTAAGTTGTCTGGAAGACATTTCTAGCATCATGTTCGTCATTGTACTACCATATGTTTATAAATTAAAGAATTGCCTGATTATTGGATTCTGACCTCAGAGCAAGCTTTGTTCTCGAATACATACAAAATATCGTCCTAATGTGCAAACAAAGTTTCTTTTATCTTCTTATGGAGTGGAAAAAACTCAGTTCCCTGCGTAGTTTTCTAACAATGCGAACAGACAGCAAAATATTTGGAAAACCATACAATACGAAAGGAAACCTGATACATGAGTTCTCACGTTTGCACCAACTACTCATGTTGCTATAAGGTACCTAGTAGGAATATTTAGATAAATAAATAATGGTGGACATTTCACACACCGCCATCTAGCCCCAAAGTAAGCTAAGCATAGCTTGTATCATGGAAACCAGACAACTGATATAATACTTATTTGTAAATGTTTTTTTGTTGTCAATACATACATATAATACATATTAACACCCAGACACAGAACAAACATCAATGTTACAAATGTCACATAAATATTTGTTCTGAGTGGGGATCGAACCCACGACCTACATCGCAGAATTTGTTTCATGTATACTGGTACAACAGCCACAATGCATTAGTTCCGTTTCAAACACGCGACCTCCAATACTCAATATTCGAATTACGTTATTTACACGTACATTATTTTGCATCTACATAACATTACAAAAGACGAATATTATAATTTATTAAAATATATTAAATATTAGGGGTTTCTTGCCTGTTCTTCCCCATGGAAGGTCGGATAGGGTTTGAACAGGCATCAAACTTATAGATAAGTACGCGTGACCTTATGTTTTGAATAATATTGACTTTTCCAAGCCATTTCATTGGGAATTCTATGGAAATAAAAGTTTTTGACTTTGACTTTGAATAATCTATTGAGAAAATGTCCACCCACATTACATATCCACCAGCATATAAATTGTGTCAAATTACAATCAGTTTTGAATGATCAATTAGCCTTATTAGCTAAGCGCCGTTTCCATTCCAACCGATAGATCCGAAGCGATGAAAATCTAATTGAGAGTGGTAATGGAGTCTGGATGTATCCCACCTGAGGAATCTCACTGCATAGCTTAAGTTATAATGTTCATTCCCATTCGTTCCCACCGGGTAGATTGCACTGCTCTTCCAGAATAGAAAATCCACTGAAATTAATTACGTTGCCAGCAGAAGCTAGACGGATTGTTCTGCGCGAGGTGACACGGTTTTAACTACTATTCACCCTTTTACTTTGTTTTGGAATTAATGTCACCTGTGAACATAATATAGTGTAACAGCTAGACAAAGAATTTAATGATAATACGGTCGAGATAAACTGATTTGTGATAGATTTGACTGGCCTCATAGCTCAGTTGGTTAGTAACCCTACCTTCTGCGCTGTAGGTTGTGGGTTCGATCCCCACTCAGGACTAACATTTATGTGACATTTGTAACATTGATGTTTGTTCTGTGTCTAGGTGTTAATATGTATTTACAACAAAAAAAGTATATAAGTATTATATCAGTTGTCTAATTCCCATGATACAAGCTATGCTTAGCTTACTTTGGGACTAGATGGCGCTGTGTGAAATGTCCATCATTATTTATTATTTATTTTTATTTGGGATTCATTTATCTGCTTCACGTACACACATATTGGATACATGGAATTAAACTTAGATATTGTAATTGTACAAAAAATATGTCGGGGGGTTGTAATTTACTTACGATATAATGCATGCACTTAAATAATTCAATAATAGTAAAAATAATGTCGAGCCATGTCAAAAATAATAAATTTCATTTCTAATTAAACATGTCAGTAAGATTAGTCAAAATAATGCAAATATTAAAGTAATTTTCAGTATGAATGTCAAATCGATCATCAGTGTCCATCAAATAATGATCTAGAGTTCTGGACAGAACTTTTAGAGTTGTCCAAAGAAAATTGACCTGTATTAAATTATTTATATTTCGTATTTTTATTTGTGTAAAGAAATGATAGTAAAATTATCATTGACTTGCTAATGATTTCAGCATCAGTTTTCAGTACAATACATAAATTCGCTTAATATTTAAAGTCAAAAAATATATCTTAAGGTCTGTGAAATTACTTAATAACGATTGAAAAAATAATAAATTGAGTCAATGGGTATCACAAGTTGTATGTTCGATAAGTTTCTACGATTCAACTAATAAGATTCTATAAAACAAACAAGCCTAAAATAGACTCGTTACACAACAAATTAGGCTCGTCACTTAGTTCAGGCTCCGTGCACAAAAACTGAACCGGTTCACTGCGATACCGGTGCCGGACAAACCCGTTTCGGTGATAACGTCCCGCGGATGTTACAGGCACTAACTCAAAACTAATGTGAACAATTGCATTTACGTAGTAACTAGCGCCACGACCGAGGGACTTGTTACGTGGCGCTAGTGTTGTGGTCGATAACTGGCAAGGACTCGGTCAGCCAGTCAACATTGTGGCGAATGGAAAGTTTGTAATCGACCGATTGATGTAGTTGTGGCCTCTCATTCGTGTCCAAACACAATTTAGTTTCTGTTTACTGAAGTTGCTTTGCTACAGCCATTAATAATTAGCCAGTGTTGAATAAATTCTATAAGTTTTCTTATGTGAGAACTTACAGAGCATTTGCCAAGTGTGCTATTTTGAGTTAGACCAGAGAACGTTACCTAAATATAGTGCTCCTAAATCCAGTGATCGGGTGTCTTTTATGCGAATAGAATGACGCGAAGAACATTGTCCTTATCTGCTGTGACTATTCTCAATAATGTTAAGGATTACTTATAACCCATTGCGTCGCTTGCACACAGTCGTATGCGAGTCTAGGAGAGCGTGGTGGTCTAGCGGTACTGAGCCCCGAGTTTCAATCCGGAGGTCGCCGGTTCAAATCCCGACGTGCGCCTATGAGTTTTTCGATTGAAAGATTTATGTGCGCAATACCACGTTCTCAAAACGGTGAAGGAAAACATCGTGAGGAAACCGACATGTCCTAGAACTAAAAATTCGAAGACATGTGTCGAGTGCACGAAAGGGGCCTCTTTGAGGCGCACTTACAATCCTTTCACCACACTGGTTCGACAGAACCGGTGACTCGAAGAAGAAGAAGAGTCGTATGGGAAATTAGTTTTTGTTTAACTCATGGTCTCATGGTAGTCAAATAGGTTTTCGTCTCTGACCTGCTTACGAAGTACATTGTTGATATAAACATATCTCTTGCAAACCCCATGCTAACGTAAAACAGTGCCAAAATTATTTAAAACGAGGAGAAATGAATAGTGAATTGGTGGGACCTATGTAAAAACATTTATTTACTTTTTATAGACAGTTTTACAAAAAAATGCCATTAGTCATAAAATAACCTTGTTTCTTACGGGAATCTACAATTGTTGATTGATGAAATGAGTTGGGACCACGAGAAAGAATAATGGTATTGAAACCCACTCGTCCTTTTCAGTATAGAATGTTCAACGTACTCGGCCCGAAATGAAGAACTGAACTAAGTAATAATAATAATAATAATAATAATAAATTTATTCAAATAAAACAAGGTAAATATAAACAAATCATAAAACTTATTTAGACATAGGTATATATAACACGGGAGCCTGAACTAGGTAATCCTGTGTTTCAGGCGAGAAGAGCTAACATTTTATGTAAAATAATCACTACTTTGTTATTATTATAGGTACCTACTTATAGCTACAAGTTATACATAACGTGTAAACAATTTGGAATTGAACGTAAAAGTAAACATTTCAAAAACTAACTAGACCGAATAACAAAGTCCGTAGTTGCAAATTTTTTTATAACTTAATTGACTTAATTAAATGTATAGAAACTAAAAAGATTTATTTTAACACACTCAATAAGTTCTCTGTATCATGGTAAGACATACTCTGGAGGGTATCCTTAAGGATTTTTTTACAATTATTGTAATTAAGGGGATAAATATTAGCTAACGCATTCAGTCTATTGTACATAAGCAGTCCTAAGAATGTGTAAAATTTGGATGTAAATGCATGTTTTAACCCTGTTTGTTGCGGACAGACTTTATCTTTCCGTCTTTTGTTAGTATGTTCAGTGGTGTAGGGAAGGGCTGCGTGCTGCTTTAGTACTATGTTCATTATAAATAACTGCCGAACTGTTAACACTTTAAAAGATTTATATAGCAGGTTAGTGGGGAAAAAGAAAGGGCGAAAAGTGGCCACTTTGAGTATCGCTCTTTGAGCTCTCTCTGTTGTTAGTAATAATGTTTTACCCGCTCCCCCCCATGTAGTTATACAATAAGATAAAATTGATTGACATAGAGCATAGTAAACCTGACAAATTATTTTTTGATCTGCAATGTAACGAAGTTTTTTGAAGACATATATTAACTTACGTATTCTATTATTTAAGGCCTCTATATGTTGTCTAAAAGAAAGAGTATCATCTAATATAACACCCAAGTATTTTATTTTGTTTGAGCTTTTTATGACAGGACACATACATTGGTTGTCAGAAGGAACTTTACAAATATGTGCATACAATTTTGAGGTTATTTCAGTAGAATTTATTTTGCGCATTGAAAACTTGATAAAATTTGTCTTATCTGAGTTTAATGTTAGTAAGTTGTGCTGAAGCCACTTATTTACCATATTGAATCCGAACTGCGCATGCTTGAAGACTTTTTCTTCGGTATCAGCCGAAAAAAGAAGTGCAGTGTCATCAGCGTAAGATATGATTATGCCATGGTCTAGTTTTAAATTACAAAGCTCATTTATATAAATCAAGAAAAGAGTAGATCCTAAAATGCTTCCTTGGGGAACACCAAAGGTAGTATTATTCTGATCACCACTGAGAACATTACCAATCCTTACGCATTGGGTACGTTCTTCTAGATAGCTTGAGAAAAGTTTCAGCTGAGTGCCTCTGATGCCTATGTTTTCAAGCTTGCGCAAAAGAATGGGAATAGAAACAGTGTCAAAAGCTTTGGCGAGGTCCAGAAAGATTCCCATAGTATGGTTACCGTGATCAAGTTCTTGTGCAAGATAGTTAGTCAAGTGATGTACAGCGTCAGATGTAGAAACTTTAGGTCTAAAACCAAACTGCATCTTTGACAGAATTAAATTATCTTCCAAATATTTGACTAACCTTTTATTTATAATTTTTTCTAATATTTTCGATACAGAAGAAAGTAAAGAAATCGGTCTATAATTTGTTACTTGATCTTTACTGCCAGATTTGAACACAGGGAACTTGAACTTGAACTACCGCTTTTTTTAAGCATTTGGGAAAGAGTCCTGCAGATAAACATAGATTGAAGATATATGTAAGCGGTGGGATTAAAATGTGCCTGAATTGTTTGATAATTTTAGTTGATATATTGTCCCAACCAACTGCACAGTCGTCTTTTAAACCCATGATTATTCTTTCTACCTCGGATTCATCAGTATCTAGTAAAACAAAGGATTTTGGAATAGTGTTACATGTAAAAGAAGCGCTCGTTTGGTGTTGTGATTGGCCTTGAACTTTTTCCGCCAGACTCTTACCGATATTTACAAAGAAATTATTTGCGATGTTAGCAGATGTCAAAGGTGATGAGTTGGCTCGTAATAAGCCTGAAGCCGATTCGTGTTGTGGCGAGGTATGTGTTACATTTTTAATATGATTCCAAATCTTTTTGCTATTTGTTCCGGCCTTTTCCAGAGCAATTTTATCGTAGCTGATCTTTACTTTTCTTAGTAGGTCATTACAGAAATTTCGATATCTTTTGTACGATAATTGAAGTATTGAGTTATGTGGATTAGTCTTGGCTTTCATATGGAGTCTATCTCTGTGTTTCATACAACGAATAAGGCCTGTTGTGATCCATGGTTTAATATTATGATTTTTGTTAGTTAATCGAACACTGACCGAGTTTTTTTGAATTGCTTGTTTTATATTTTCTATTACAAATGACATGCAAAACTGTGGGTCAGAGGAATTGTAAACGTGACCAAAGTCTATGTTACGTAAATCTTCTTCAAGTTTATTTTTATTTAATTTAGAAATAGTACGACTGTTGTTTATGTTAGGTAGTTTACAATTTAAGGTTAGTAGAGCAGCATTGTGATCGGTTATTGCAGAATTAATAACAAGTGCAAGTGATGGGTAATCAGATTTAAGTATGATGTGATCCAAACAAGAACCACTTTGGTGTGTGGAAAGCGTGTGTGCAGGGAGTAAGCCATGAAAGGAGCAGATGTTTAAGTATTCCTCGGCACCTGGATCGCTACTTTCTGGAAGAATATTTATATTAATGTCTCCAGTTACTATTATGTTTTTGAAGGAGGATAATTTTTGCAAGGATTCATTTAGAGAGTCTGTAAAATTGCTTGTATTTCTAAAGGATGGGGGTCTATACAAAGCCAATATTGCAAATTCTGTTCCAATTTTAATTAAAAGTCTGTTGCATTCGTATATGTTCGGTTCATCGACAGAGACGTTGAGATGGTTCCTTGCGTAAACTATCACCCCATCGTTTTGGTTGTCATTAATCCTACTTTTGAACATACTATATCCCTGAATTAGCGGCACATTATATTGTTTGGCAAGCCAACATTCAGTAAGGACTATAATGTCGCAATTTATGTTTAATCTTTGCTGAAAAATACTAAAATTATCAAAGTTTTTATGTACACTGCGTATGTTTTGTGTTAGTATAGTTAGAGGATTTTTGTAAGAGGATAGATATTGTTTACAATTTTCAACTTCGCAGAGTTTACACTCTGATACAGAGAAATTATCTAAACTATTAATAAAATTATTAATCATAGTTACAAATAAAATAAAGGTCTAAACACTATAGGTTAACGGCGCTCTTAGGCGCCTTCATAATCTATTGAATTAATGTACCTTTTTTCTGCCATATTTTTTGCCGGACAATCCTCAGCACCTGTCTTGTGGTTACCTGGCTTTTTGAAGTGCAAGCAAGTAGCGCATTTTGGTTCTTCTGCCTTCTTGGTGCATTCTTTGATCGAGTGACCTTGTTCAGCACAGTGGCCGCAGGTATGTGTTGTCTCCCGACATGACTTGGCCGCGTGTCCATACTGCTGGCACTTATAGCATCGTGTGACCAGCGTAAAGTCTCTCACAGGGCAAGATGACCAGTTCACAAACACTCGTTCTTTGTTTATCAGGGCTTTGCGTATAACTGCGGGTACTTCGATCACATAATTGCAGGTCTCAGCGTTCCTCTTGCCCGACTTATGGCTTAACCTAATTGAGGCTAGGAACTTGTCGAGGCTATAATCCTGAAGTGTTTCGGCCAGATTTTGATGGTACAGACAGTTAAACACTTCCTTTTCGTGCATTGATGAGGGCACTCCAACAACTACAACTCTAGGCTTACGTTTATGCGCATCGTCAATTGTGAGGCCACAATTCGTAAGCTGCACCGATTGCTTAAGCTTCTCGATATCGGCCTTCGTGTCTGTGCTGATTATAACACCTCCGTTCCTTGTTTTGCGTAAGCCTCTCACGTGAAGCTTCATTTGTTCCGGGCAGATAATTTTTTGCACCAGGGATTTAGTATCCTCACTCGACTTTAATTTGTCATTGGGATAGATGGCCACTGAACTTACGTTTATCGGCTTGATGAAGTTATTGGTACCTTTCTTAACCATGTCAGCGAATGAAGATCCAGTTGGTGGTTTTGAGGACTCTTCAATACTCAGTTTAAGGTCTCGCAGCCGTTGGGACAGATCAAGTTTCTCCTGTAGGTCATGAAAAGCAGTTTGGGAATGAATAGCTTTCGTCTTGAGGGACTGATACGTTACTGCCATCTGAGATGTACCGTGGCCTACTTTGCGACACAAAGTATTAATTCGGAGTTTTTGCTCCGAATTCAATTTGCCCTCTGTTGCAATAGAGCACACCTCGTTCAAGCATTGTTCTATGGACGACATCCAGTTCTGTAGTTCTTGCGTGGGAACTAATTGCAAAACGTCTTCCTCTTGTGATGGTGGATTAGGTCGAGGTGTGGGCACAGGCGGGGGCGGGGGCGTAGAGGGCGGCGAGCGAGCTATTCTAGCGCTCCGGCTGAAGGGACTGCTGTCCATTTTGTTAATCGGGTTCACTTTATTAATTATTGTTCATTTTCAGTTTATTATACAAAACACAAAATCGCATACCGAACACGTATGACACAGTTTCTGTTACTACCGGTAGGTGAACGAGGTCACGAGTCAGCGAGTGATTATTTGTTTATTTTAATATAATTGAAGACACGTCTGATCTGATTTGAATGATGAAAATGAATATGTTATAAGTTACTAACTCGCTAGCGTTCGGGGGGGTAAAAGGATTAAAATGCGTATCGAAGGATTCTTTCGTGCATTGACACAGAATTTTTGGTTCTAGGACCTGTCGGTTTCCGCACGATGTTTTCCTTCACCGTTTACAGAACGTGATATTGCACTCACAAATGATTTAAGGAAAAACTCATCGGGATTTGAACCAGCGACCTCCAGATTTAAACTCTGCGTTAGTACCACTGGGCTAAAGTAACCGAGGTTTAATAATCGGCAAACAACAGCGGATGCGTGCCGGATGGAAACTCTCTCGGATACAATCAATCGCGATCCGTCCCGACATGTAATCGCTATCCTTAACCGGCCAATTAATGGGCCACGATCCAATTACTGGCAACGATTTGCTGATTAATTTGTATGGAACCGGAGCCGACGACAAGTGGAACCGGGGCAGTGGGTTAGTCAGAGCCAACGCTGCTGCAGTACTGTCTCCTGAGTATCCTGAACCCAAATCGCAGTGTAGACGACCGCTCAGCCCATCATTTTATGGAACTCTAAAAGGAAATTTACACTATAGCAATAGATAGAGGCACATATGTTATGGAAATCTATGGAGCATTAACAAAAGGGGTTAAGGTTTTTGTAAGGCTGGTGCTAACGTAATCATTTACAAATGAACTCATGCCATTTCTTGTGAAAAATAATCAGTTATTACATATACCACTTCTATCTAAGAATTTTAACGGACAAGATTCTATTACTCTATTTTCGTGATGTAATTTACATTGTTTTTTTTTTGACTGACTTTAGTTTGTTAGTTGTTTAATTGTGTAATATATATGATATTTGTGTGCTTAATAAATAAATTCTCTATAATTTTACTCCCAACTCGTACCGTTTTGTTGAAAACCTAAATATTTCTTATTTATTTATTTATCATATTGCCCTTGCATTGTTACATAAATTGAAATGAGTGCCTTTCCCTTACTATTAGAAAAGGTTTCTGAAGCCTCAAAGAAGTCTAAACGGACTCCACGAAATCCTTCAAATTCCTCGAACGGTCAAGACTTTCATTCGATTGCAAAGGGGAAAATGTATTGTCTGCGCGGTCTGTAACTTGTTATGTACAACTCAGCTGCTTTGTTGTTACTTATCCATGGATATGTCAGCTTTATGTTACTTAAGTAATTAATGTTTTTATATTATTTATCATATACGTCATTGTAATTTAACTTCTGCGAAGTATGGGGTCACTTAAAAAATCAGAGGAACATTGTGTTAAGTTTAGTAATTTGTGTCAAAGCTATATATCAGATTGAGTAAAATTTTTGTTAATATAGTTAAGTGTAGTTTGCTTTTATTATATTATTTATATTTTTAATTGTTTTTCTTGTGAATCTAAATTAAAATTTTTGATTTATTTTGCTTTGTGATCTTGATTTTAATTTACTTAATTTGTTTGTATTGGTATGGATTCAATTGTATGAAAATTATTAACTTACTTTTAATTTTAAGTTTCCGTCTCAATATTTGTTTTTGTTTTAAGTATACTTATTTTAATTTTGTGTCTCTCTATTATATTCTTTGCCACAACATTTTTTTCCTTCCTTCGTAGTAAGAGTGCTGTGGAGTGGAAGAAGACGTAGCGACGAGGATTGAGATGGGTATGGGATAAAACAAGTACCTAAGGCGAGTGTGAACTGGACCGGTAGAGGGGGGGGGGGGGTTCCTCGGCGTATCTGCTCCGACCAAATCGGTGACGTTTTGGATAAAGGCTAGGTCAGGGGTAATTACCCTAAACCGACGAGCATTCATGAAGAATGTTATGAGATTGGATGAATGGTTACTCTAAAAGTTCTCTTTCTACCTAAATGTGTGATCATTTATTATTCTTCAAATTTTGTTTATTATTTTCACTTTTTACAATTACAAAGTGAAAATAAAGACTTTTGTAATTTACTCATAATATTTACAAAAATGGGGTGATACAGAATATTTACACAAAATCAAACAAAAAATCAACGATTTAAGCTTTGAATCCGCCAGTGTTTTTATATATTCTCTCTGCCATTACCACCCACAACTTGGTTACGTAAGTTCTAGACGGTTCGTCCTACCGCCCCGTCCTGACCGATCTCTGTTCGCTAAACGTACTAATAAATATACTTGTATATATACACACTTTATCCGGGATTTTCCGAAGTTTCTTCTAAGCTGCGTAACAAAAGTGTGCGATGCATGTTTTGTTACAGAATTAAATAAATAATATAAATAAATATTGGTGGACATTGTCACACAGCGCCATCTAGCCCCAAAGTAAGCTAAGCATAGCTTGTATCATGGGAACTAGACAACTGATATAATACTTATATACATTTTTTTTGTAAATACATACATATAATACATATTAACACCCAAACACAGAACAAACATCAATGTTACAAATGTCACATAAATGTTTGTCCTGAGTGGGGATCGAATCCACGACCTACAGCGCAGAAGGTAGGGTTACTAACCAACTGAGCTATTAGGCCAGTCGATTTTAGAGCATGTCTCAAATCCTGAAGCTGAACGTGCTTCGTCAACAAACTACGAGGGTATTGAATTGTGACGCCTATTCGTATCCGATTGTTACGTGTTCTATACCCTATCAGTATTGAAGTGAACAGTCAGAACACATGAATACGATATCGAACTTCGGATCGTTTGCAATGCGAAGCGAACATATCTACGGGACGTGTTGAAAACTTGAGAAAGATGAATAGCACCCATTTGTTTTGAAAATTGCTCCGCGCCATCTGGCTCGTGTCCTGATACAGCTACGTGTATATTTTGCACGGAACGGATCCACTTTAAATATAATTTGAAGAAATTTAATTCTTAAGATTCATGTTCGCCCGAGTTTATGGGTTAAGTATTTCATTGATATAAGGTTTGTCTTGAATATAAGAGAAGTGTTCGTGGGAAAGTATTGTAGGTGCTGAGGTCGCAACTTATCTACGCCCCCATTACAGTGTAGCCACATGGTGAAAAGTAGCTGATTGGTGTTTTGCCTACTCGGAAGGGGTAGGCAGAAGTCCGGACCAATATTAATTTTTTTATTTATAATTCTAGTGTTATGGTAAATGTTATGTATACTTTTATTTGTCATATATAACAGAACGGTCTTTTCATTTTCTGCTTTTGTTTAATTGTATATACAGGGTTACAGGAAAAGTCGTGCTAGATCCGTTAAGGGCGTGGAGTACCCATCATTTCTGACTTATTTCACTATGAAACACCCTACCCTAAACTTAACCCTTTTCGAGATATTCGACTTTTAATTTTTTATTGAATAATGCCGATTTTTAGGCTACGAAATTTATTTTTGTTTATTTTGTGTATCTTATTATTATTATTATTGCATTTTTACATGTGTAATAAGATGCTTTAGGACATCAATCATTAAAATAGTGCATAAGTTAATTGAATAGACCGTAGTAGACAAGTGAAAGTAAAAAAATAAAAAATATATTAGCAAGCTTATTTTTCTCTAAGGGATATCTAAAAAAAATATTATGACACTTGTTCGGCAGATATTTTTTAAAATATCTACGTTTCATCAGCTATCTAACGAGGTATAATAATCTAGGGTTTTATTCAAATGCATTGGAAAAAAATTAGTTTCATAGGCGACAGTGGAGAAGAAAATTTATACTTAGCCCTAAAAAGTAAAATAAAACATTAGGTATGCATGAAATGTCATTTATTAAAGGTTTTCACACAACTTTTTCTTATTCTACAGTTCATGTTCAACATGGCCGCCTCTATTTCTGAAACATTGTCGCATCCTTCTACGGAGACCAGTCTTCACTACTCCAGTGGTCAACGTGGTCCTCATTTTATTTGCTGCATCCACAATCCTTTCTCTTAAGTCTTCCACAGACAAAACTGGATTCGGCTCGCTGTACACAAGACTTTTCATGCACCCCCATACATGAAAATCCATGGGAGTTAGGTCCGGACTTCTTGCTGGCCATGGCAACGGCCCACCTCGTCCTATCCATTTGTTTGGATAATTTGTGTCCAGCCAGTCTCTGACACTTCTCCTGAAATGGGCAGGGCAGCCATCGTGTTGGAACCACATGTCCCTGATCAGGTTGAGTGGCAGATCATCCAGCAAATCACTCAAGTCTGCTCTCAGGAAATTTTCGTAGCTTTCCCCATTTAGATTATCCGGGAGAAAGTAAGGTCCAATCAAATGATTAGAGATAATGCCCATCCACACATTCACGCTGAATCTTCGTTGGGACCCTTTCACTCTTTTCTTATTGGGATTCCTTAGTTCTTTTGGGGCCCAGTAATGGACGTTGTGATAGTTGGTTATGCCATCTTTATCAAATTTGGACTCATCCGTCCACAAGATATTTCTTAGAAAATCTGGGTCTTCTACGTCAGCATTTAGCATAAATCTGCAAAAGTCCAATCTTCTCGCGGGGTCTCCTTCTTCAATAACGTGTACCGGCGTGTAATGGTACGGGTATAGGCCAGCAGTATGCACTGTAAACCACACTCTCCATTGCGAAAGTCCCAGATCACGGGCAACAATATTAGTGGAAGTAGTCGGATCCGCTCGAAAGCGTTGCACTATCTCATTGTCCTGTTCTTCGTCGTCAATTCGTGGTCTTCCCATGTCTGTATTTCGTCTCAAAACAGAGCCAGTTTCTTTAAGTCTTCGATAAACTCTGTCAAAACAGGCCACATCCGGCACTCGACGACCGGGGTAGCGAGTTATGTATTCGTTACGAGCTACCGTTAGAACTGCTACCTGGAGCGTCCCAACTACTTTTTTCCACGAAATGTAATACAAACCCTAGATTGTTAGACCTCGTTAGATAGCTGATGAAACGTAGATATTTTAAAAAATATCTGCCGAACAAGTGTCATAATATTTTTTTTAGATATCCCTTAGAGAAAAATAAGCTTGCTAATATATTTTTTATTTTTTTACTTTCACTTGTCTACTACGGTCTATTCAATTAACTTATGCACTATTTTAATGATTGATGTCCTAAAGCATCTTATTACACATGTAAAAATGCAATAATAATAATAATAAGATACACAAAATAAACAAAAATAAATTTCGTAGCCTAAAAATCGGCATTATTCAATAAAAAATTAAAAGTCGAATATCTCGAAAAGGGTTAAGTTTAGGGTAGGGTGTTTCATAGTGAAATAAGTCAGAAATGATGGGTACTCCACGCCCTTAACGGATCTAGCACGACTTTTCCTGTAACCCTGTATATGATGTTTGTTTGCTTAATAAATAAATTCTCTATAATTTGACTCGCAACCCGTACCGTTTTGTTGAGAACCAACCTGTCGACTGAAGGCTCTATCAAGTCAAACGCCTCGCCCAACTCAAAGCTATTACAGGCAGACACGAATAAACACTTAGCGTTTCGGGAAATTCGTAAATTTAAGTAGAAAGTTGGTAGCTGATGAAAATTTTCGAGTACTTCCAAGTTCGAGTGTTAAACGCGCCTAAATACAAAATTACGGTTCGCTCGTTTATCAAACTCTTAAGAAAAAAATTCATGAGTCAAGCAATTAAGGTGAAATTAGATGTAATTAAATGTAGAAATCTCTTCAGGTTGAAACTAGATTCCACTGAATTCCAAGTGGGCCAAGCTGCGGGCACACCTTTTTTTTATGTTATGTAGTTACGGAACGAGCCGACGGCCCACCTGGTGGTAAGTGGTAACCTCGGCCCATAACAACCGATGCGACTTGGGTCCTCCCCTACTAGGTACGACAATACCCAAGTCGCATCGTATGCGCCCGTAACTATGAGACGTGTAGGTGGAATGTCTCATGTGCCTGTAATTTCATCGGCAACCACACATTTCAAACCGGAACACAGTAACACGAACGCGTTACTGCTCGGCGGCAGAAATGGGCATGGTGGCAGTACTTCCCCGGACGAACTTGGCGAGTTCTACTGCTTTATCGATAAGTACGCGTGACCTTATGTTTTGAATATTATTGACGTTTCCAAGCCATTTCTTTATGAATTCTATGGAAATAAAGTTTTTGACTTTGACTTTTGACTTTGACATGTCCCAATGGAATAAAAAACTTGTGTGAGAATCACCATACTATATGTCTCATTATCTCGCGATTATTGTCTGATAGTAGCTACGGGTTAAGATAAACTAAGGCTCATAATACCTAATAAATAGCACCTTGCTGTTTTTTTAGCTACACATAATTTGTTTAGCGTTTTGTAGATTAATGATTGCAACCAAATGT
The DNA here is from genome assembly GCA_947359385.1 of Chesias legatella. Lineage (NCBI taxonomy): Eukaryota > Metazoa > Arthropoda > Insecta > Lepidoptera > Geometridae > Chesias > Chesias legatella. The sequence goes on along the minus strand of OX375781.1, from coordinate 9,110,460 downwards.
AGCAGAAACTAATTTTTTTTTAATAATGCTCATTTCACACAGCGCCATATAGCCCCAAAGTAAGCTAAGCATAGATTGTATCATGGGAACCAGACAACTGATATAATACTTATATTACTTTTCTTTTGTAAATACATACATATAATACATATTAACACCCAGACACAGAACAAACATCAATGTTACAAATGTCACATAAATGTTTGTTCTGAGTGGGGATCGAACCCACGACCTACAGCGCAGAAGATAGGGTTACTAACCAACTGAGCTATGAGGCCAGTGAAATAGTTGGCGCGCGGGCTATTACACTAAATAAGTAGGTCGCTCAAACATTGCGCGTTGAACAAACCAATTATCCTGGTTCCGTGGAAATGCTCCATGGGTGACCGCGGCCGACGCATCAATCAATCCGTGACCACCTCTGGAGGCAGCGGACCCCCCGGAACAGTACCGCATTCGATATGATAGTTTCCAAGCCATTTCTTTATGAATTCTATGGAAATAAAGTTTTTGACTTTGACTTTGACTTTGATAAATAGCTTATTAGTTTACCATGATTTGCCTTACAAATTGTAACGCGTCTATATGTAACAAAGAAGAAGTTATGATGTAAAAGGACGGAGGCCGCCTTTAACTACGTTTTAATTTCTATTAACTATTTTTGTCCGTCATATATATAATATAATGTATCGAGCGGAATCTTAGAGCAGTAGAACTCTCGCCAAATTCGTCCGGGTAAGTACTGCCACCATGCCCATTTCTGCCGCCAAGCAGTAACGCGTTCGCGTTACTGTGTTCCGGTTTGAAATGTGTGGTTGCCGATGAAATTACAGGCACATGAGACATTCCACCTTCACGTCTCACAGTTACGGACGCATACGATGTGACTTGGGTCTTGTCGTACCTAGTAGGGGAGGACCGAAGTCGCATCAGTTGTTATGGGCCGAGGTTACCACTTAACACCAGGTGGGCCGTCGGCTCGTTCCGTAACTGCATTACATAAAAAAAAAACTTCCAAACGCCTAGTAAATCTTTAGGTATATATTTTATTCCTGCCATTTTCCTACTCATAATGAAAGCACTTTATCATTAACGCCGTCAAAAATGAGCCGAAAATTAATTCAGCAGGCGCTTTAGGCAATATGAGCTAGCTCTCGTTCTATAACAGTCATACACGGATACACACCTTACAAACACCAGCCTCGATCGAAACAAGCCAATATGAACCTTGTGTCGTTTCAACAGGGACTTGTGTCCAGTTTAAAGTTGCGAATCGGTAACGTATCGTATATAATAACATATTCCACTGCGAACGATCGATCAGGCAACACTATGAGAAGGTCGAATAAGAGCCGGATTCAAGTTTAATGCAATCTATAATCGTTTTTGTGACAAGAATTCTGCACATACTGTACAAACTGGGTAAACTTGAAATAAAACTCAAAAAAACAAACTAAAAAAAAAAAAAAAAACTACATTGAATCAATCTGTCCGGTTGTTTTGAAGCACAGTGACATACAGACGTAAATATGTAAAGATATATAAATTAATGTTGTCCCACTAGAAACAATAGTTAAACGATTTCAACGGTCCTATAATCTGTAGTTAGTTGGCGTATAATTTGCATATCAGATACTTAATATACAACTGAATAAATAAATAAATAATGGTGGTCATTTTACACATCGCCATCTAGCCCCAAAGTAAGCTAAGCATAGCTTGTATCATGGGTACCAGACAACTGATATAATACTTATATACATTTTTTTTGTAAATACATACATATAATACATATTAACACCCAGACACAGAACAAACATCAATATTACAAAATGTCACATAAATGTTTGTCCTGAGTGGGGATCGAACCCACGACCTACAGCGCAGAAGGTAGGGTTACTAACCAACTGAGCTATGAAGCCAGTCATAAATGACAGATGCCAAGTAACGTTTTGCTGGTGGCATCACAGCGCCGGACACAAGCAGAGTTAATGAAGATAATGAATGTACCGTCTGGGGAGGTAATGAGGCATCGCGAGCTGTATCGACCGTCGTGTGATCCTGAGCCGACCCACCCCCACCCCGCGGGTACCGGATACCGGGTACCGGGTAGGTGATGTTTAATAAAAGGGTGCCATCATTATGAGATTGCGAAATTGTGGGACAAAGCCAAGACGCCCACGTAATCTCTGATTATATTGTATTAGAGCAGCGCTGGCAACACCACGAAGCGAAATTAATATTTGTTAATTTTATTTAATTGGACAACAGTTCTGTCAGTAATTTGTAATTGGTCGATGTAATCGACCCATTATTTTGTGTGAACGTTTAGGCACACAAGCTGACGGCCCACGGGTAAGTGCGTCACCTACAGACGCCTGCAACGTAATAAAAGCAAAACGAATTCACGTCTGAAAGTTATAAGCGCAATACAATGCTACTTGGGTCGTTTCATACCTTAGTTGGGGAAGATCCAAGTCGCATTTAATTGTGCTGTCTTAAGTGCTTGTAATTTCACCGTTAACCACACTTTTCAAACCGACAGAGTAATGCGTATGCGTTACTGGTTGGTGGCAAGTAGGTATGATGCCAGTACTTCTCCGGACGTACTTGGCGTAAAGTTATCTCGCTTGTGGAGAATTGGAGCATTATTGTCCACTGTAGCGGGACAATTTACGATACGACATGAATTATATCAAAACTAAAATAATAATTGGAATTTCATCCACCTGCAAGCCAATAACAATATGTACGGTCAGCAAAAACAGTATGTCTGTCTGTAATTTCATCTGAGCTGCGTCCCGTTGGCTGTGGAGCGTCGGATAATGTTAATTATGCATCGGTACTGGCGCTTACTGTCGCACTGTCTGTGTTGATACCAGCTCTCAAGTGTATTCACAGTTTTATCGCGTATTCCCACAGTTCATTTGCATTTACACGAGAAGTGATATTGATTCGCGTCTGTAAGCGGCTGTAAACGTATTACTAATTTTGGAAGGTGTGAGATGACGCCATATAAAATGTATATATCGGCGCGAGCTTGATGTACCACCGTCCGTGAGGCTGATGACACTCCAGATCATTAGTTTTATGGATAGTTATATAGTGGGATAGTTGATAACGTTCAAGTCAGCCTTATTTCACAATGTTTTTGTAAACGAACAAAGTTCAATTAATCATGCACTGTTTCTTCAGTTGATAAGGACAGTTACCCAATACAGATTAGCCTTCGATTCGCACAGGTGCACAAATCTTTGTTCTCGTGGGCCGTATCCAGTATTATCGCATTGTTTAGTACGGCGCGCGAAATCATGTTTTATTTATCAAGGAACCAAACGTACATAAATGTATGGCACTGCGGAATAACGTTATTTTTCTATTCGGTTAAATAAGTCATCGCGAGCTCTTCTCTTAGATTTGAAACGTGCATAGTTTTTGATTTTTATACAACTATTAGGTAGAGTTTTAAGTAAATTCTGATTTTCGATTGTAATCCATTAAAGGACATTTAATGAATATATATGGATGTAATTGCTGACCTGTTATGTTATGAAGGTTAAATAATCGTATTGGTAATTTGTACATGATGCAAGTCAACGAAATTATAAATTTTTCCTTGAAAATTATGCCGTATATTAAGAATCCGCCTATGTAAATAATGTTCAATTCAGCGTAAGTCTATTATAGAGTTTTTCTAACTACGTAATTACTTATACAAACTCTGCGGATATTATTTTCTGTCTGGTAAAGGCGACACATGATGAGATTGGGCCCTTATTTAATTTTTGCGTTACATTTAAAACATATAACAAGTTCAGTCACTTTCAGAAATGATATTCTGTATAAGTAATTTATGTCAAACTGACTCATCCAGAAACCACTCGCCTAAATTGACCTATAATGCTAAAAGCTCAGGCGCCTAGATATTGTATTCGATAATTTAGTTGCCAGGCTTTTAGGCTAGCTAAGAGCTAATGAGCATCAGAGGGAGCACACCTAGCACATTGTGCATTGAGGCCACGTGTATGCAAGCCTTGTTTCTCTGTGGATTACAAGTCCAGGAAACCCCTTAGGTAGGGGACAGGTTGAAAGCGATACGTGAGGGTATTACTGGCCCTCTTTGGGGGTTTTCAATGGTATTATTGGATCCTTATCCTTTTAAAAGTGAATCGCCAATTTTTATTGAATCCGACCGTCGTTTTCAAACCCTCGACGTAAATCTATAGGTATGTTCCTGAGCGGATATTTACGGCATTCTCATGAGTGGCCCATTAATGTCAAAGGGACATGAAAAACTTCGTGATTCTTTTCCAAAATAATGTTTGGGGATAAACATAGATATAGTTTCCGTAGTAAGTATACCGACCCCGTCTACCACATATGTATTTCTGAGCAAAGTGTCGTGTCAAGCTATCGCCTCAGGCAATCATCCTGCCAATATTGGGCGTTCGACGATATTTGCGACGCATTCACCGGAGGCGGCAGTTTTCTGCATGTTCCGACTCTTGGCTGAATTGTTTTCTCGAACTCTAGGAAACTGAATATAAATATTGTAATAAAATCACTGTAAAAGCTTTATTTATATTATTATATATTATTGACTGTGGATAGATAGAGAGATAGATAAAAACATTTAATAAAAAGCATGTGGGATATATGTACCTAATTTGACCTAAACTTCGCCTTATTCGGGGATTGTTTTTGATAAATAGGCAACATAAATAATTCAAAGACAATATACCACATATTTTACAAATAGCATCGGAGCACTTTCCCATAAAACTTTCACAGCCTTAACTATGGGATGAAAACTGTTACGCTGTCGTTTGTAAAACGAAAGCTATCGCTCCGAATAAGTAATACACAAATGTAATCAATTATAAGGTACCCCCGGATATCCGTGGCGAATGCTTCTTCTGATACAGTTTGGTAGGCGCCGTGACCACCACTTTACACATTAAACATTCATAATAAATAAATAAATAAATAATGGTGGACATTTCACACAGCGCCATCTAGCCCCAAAGTAAGCTAAGCTTGTATCATGGGAACCAGGCAACTGATATAATACTTATATACTTTTCTTTTGTAAATACATACATATAATACATATTAACACCCAGACACAGAACAAACATCAATGTTACAAATGTCACATAAATGTTTGTTCTGAGTGGGGATCGAGCCCACGACCTACAGCGCAGAAGGTAGGCTAGGTAGGTAACTGAGCTATGAGGCCAGTCAATATATGTGTGGTAATAATTGTATGGTTGCTTGTGGAATGCGTCGGCTGCTGAATATTCTACGAAATGAGCCTCGTAGTTACACCGGTTTAGTGTCGCCAATAACCTCTAACGCGTATAATGGCTCATACCACCCGTCGTTTTGGGTTTTTGTGCATTTCTGCCGAGATACAGGAATAATTGACGATGCAGAATAAGCTGTTGTAATGTAGCAAATTCGTTTAGGCTTGTATTATCCAATAAGATGTTGGAAAAGACATCATTGTGATTTTCTATGGACATTGTGTAATTCATGTATTTGACATTCACATTATTTATTAATAGTAAGAATTATCTTGTAATTATCGTGTTATTAATTTTAATTATGTATTCAGTAGATGTAATTGGTTAATCCGTGTTTATTGAATTAAAATAAATAAATAAATCATACAGTTGTTTGTGTGATGTATTTTTTAACATCATATTGGAGATTCTTATTAACTACGAGTACATAATATATATACAAAATATTTTTATAATGGTAATTTATAATTTGGCATTTATCACGTCACATAATATTGTTACTGAAAGTTTGTTTGGATGTCTATATATCAAACAAAAACTGATCTAAAGTAAATGCAATAATATTATATAATTTACTATTATATTAAATTTTCACTTATAAGCTATAAAGTCCGCGCCTTCTGCGATTACGTATCTACACTTGCCAGTCAATTCGACAGGCCTCACAGCTCAGTCGGTAGTAACTCTGCCTTCTGCGCTGTAGGTCGTGGGTTCGACTCCCACCCAGGACAAACATTTGTGTGACGAATATAGATGTTTGTTCTGTGTCTGGCTGTTAATATGTATTATATGTATGTATTTACAAAAAAATAATGTATTCTATCAGTTGCCTGGTTCCCATAGTACAAGCTATGCTTAGCTTGGGGCTAGATGGCGGTGTGTGATTTGTCCAAAAATAATAATTACATTCTAAGAAAAACTGACAGTGACGGACATAAAATGCAATATTGGTTCCGGTATCGGGACTCTAAAACGTGATAAACCTCTCTAATCGATATAATAAAACACCCTGATTCGTACTGAATCAATTCCTAACGACTGATGTCATACCAATTCCGTTATGACAGTTCTGTGATTAGAAGTTCACGGTCCACTTGTCGCGTCCCGTCAGGCTCGTATTATTCACTGTGTGGAACCCGGTCCTCTACAAAAGCCTCGGGGAGTTATCGTTTAATGAACGTGATGCCAATTTGCCGGCGTTGGACCTTTCCCCGGAGAAGGGAACACTGAGGAATATCAACTTTAGGAGCTGAGATGTATACGCTCGATGGATTCCCTACTTTCGTAGAACGTTCCGGCATACAGAATAAATGTTATTTGTTGTATATTCGTTCCCCTTCCTTTGTTCAGTGGAAACGTGTCGAGGGATTACATTGCTGTAATATTTCAGTGTTGTTTTAGATTTCTTCTGTTTTGACGATCGTTGCAATCTTTATTGCTTTTTGATTTCGTGCCGCTTAAACATTTATTTTTTGTTGCATTTGTTATCAGGAGTTTTTTCATGTACCGAGGCATGTAGCATTCGGCTAAGAAATACCTTTAGTCTCGAAGATGTCGCCTGTCCTACGAGTATATCTATGTTAATCTAAAATCACCATATGGAAAATGCTACCACTTATATTACTGATTCTAATATCCATATAAACATCTTGATGGTAGTGTATTTGATTAGAAATAGATATGGCTCTTAGATGTTAAGAGCAGTAGAACTCGCCAAGTTCGTCCGGGGAAGTACAGCCACCATGCCCATTTCTGCCGCCAAGCAGTAACGCGTACGCGTTACTGTGTTCCGGTTTGAAAGGTGTGGTTGCCGATGAAATTACAAGCACATGAGACATTCAACCTACACGTCTCAAAGTTACGGGCGCATACGATGCGACTTGGGTTTTGTCGTACCTAGTAGAGGAGGACCCAAGTCGCATCGGTTGTTATGGGTCGAGGTTACCACTTACCACCAGGTGGGCCGTCGGCTCGTTACGTAACTACATAACATAAAAAAAAATAAAAAAATGTTGATCTCTCAAAATAAGTTCTGTTCGTCAAATAACTGTTATATGAAAAATGCTTGATACTTCATGTTCGGACGATATGCAGTTAATTGTAGTGGCGCATGTCGGTGAGGGCTCGTAATGAGCGCTCAGTGGATCGATCACACGACACTGGTCGGAGGCGATGGCCCCCAGCTCCGACACATCGCCGGCCGAGATGCACTCCACATGATGTGTTCTACAGTTAGCCTGCTAATTTCGTATTTGTATAAGGCTTGCTGAGTGACGTCTCCAGGGATTGCCTGCCTATCTGAAATGGCGAATGAATTAACTATAAATATAGTTTATTAAAATAAAACAATGTAACGTTGAACATTAACTAGGCCAATAACCACACAATAATAAATAAATAAATAATGGTGGACCTTTCACACAGCGCCATCTAGCCCCAAAGTAAGCTAAGCATAGCTTGTAGCATGGGAACCAGACAACTAATATTATACTTATATATTTTTTTTTTTAATACATACATATAATACATATTAACACCCAGACACAGAACAAACATCAATGTTACAAATGTCACATAAATGTTTGTTCTGAGTGGGGATCGAACCCACGACCTACAGCGCAGAAGGTAGGGTACTAACCAACTGAGCTATGAGGCCAGTCAAATACAGCACCATCTTACCTTTAGTTATGATGTTGATGGAATTTGGATAAAAATTCATGTTCACGCACGCTGATCTGTTTGTTTTCGAGGCGAATATACAGATTCAACATAATGAAAAGGTTTAACTGATGGCTTTATGTTTTTTTTACGTCGAGTAACATCTTCGTAACGATCGCTTCGCTACTAAACCAGTCGAAATTACAATGTGTCTTTGTAGATTTAAGACTCATCTCCGAAATAGAAACGTCGTTAAACCTAAAAGATATATTCCTTATTTCCCGGAAAATAACAGTTAAAGTTAGCCGTATAATCTTCAAGTTTCGTAAATCTTTAAGACAGGCACAGGGTGGGTTCGGTCGCTCGTTATAAAAGTATTAAATTGGGTAATATATATTTCAGTTACCTGATTCCGCCTAATGCCAGCCTCCCTGCATTGCAACCTAGTTAATCAAAATGTTGTGCTACTAAAAGAATTATGTTTTAGCTAGTTCTAGAATTTCCACTCCAATATTTATATAAAAAGCTTAGTTTGTGAAACGTATAAATAGAATAATTTCATTTGAGTATATTCTGAATCTCACGTTGGATGGTAAAAACTGTTATCGAACTTTTCACATTGGTTTTTGTCATTAGATTGTACGCTTTACAACCATTTATATACAAAGAGATTGTAAAAGATCATAGCGTGCTCCTGAACTTTAATCATACTCTCTCGTGAATCGTAATCGGTACAAAAATGATTTACATCTATGTTCTTTTATTAATATGTCCGTCAGTCATAAACGGAATCCTACGTTGCGTGCCAAACTTTTAATATACGAGTATCTGTAAACTTTAATTGGCTCGCATTGTAAACTCAAATGATTGCCAGGATGAACTTTGCAATTGACAGTTCTGGCTGGCTACGTTTTTTTTTTTTGCTCTATTTCATTTCCGGCTCTGATTCCTTCTGATGCTCCGCGCATAATAAAATAACTCAACAATAAATGAGCTAAATGTATGACTTGATAACGCAATGACCTGAATTTTGGCATTAATGTTTCAGACCGATTTGGGCAAACAATAAGTCCAGCTGTCACCATGAAATATCTCCGTAGCCAGACAATGGCCTGGTAGAAAAATTCAGTCATATCAACATGAATCCTTTACCACCAGTAACGCATTCTTTATTAAACATTTTCCATATTATATTTCACCAAGACACAATGTTCCCTTCAAAATGATGTTGGTTGTGCCGCCGTTCCGTTTAAGAAAATTGTTTATCATTAATCTAAGAGTCGCTTAGTGCGAGTTACAGACCCAACTGTGCGCAAGGTATTAGGAATATATATTTCTCCTGTAATAATGCTACGTAACGATCTCATTATTTCGCTAAACTCGGCTCATTAGGCTAATCGCGTAAAATAAGAAGTGAGCGAATGTAGAAAATTGTAGCTCAAAGTATAAGACGCTTTTACCTCGAAGTGCTAAAACAAAATCACTTTATTACTTACATCTTTCACTTCAAAACATATTCGCCGAAAAGGTGTCGTAACTTTAGCGAAAGTATCTAACAAAGGGATTCGGAGTAATCTGATGTTAATCGGGCGGTATAACATTAGTGCAAAGTAAAAACAGAACGTAATTAAGGGCCGCAATTGGTTTTGGCTCCTGATCCCCACGTTAATTGAGAAAGTTGTGATGTTCGCGCCTTTTCACATGAGCACAATGCTACAGCAATAAAAAAAATTTTTCATTCTCATTCTAAAGCACTCTTGAGATTAGAGTGCCGACTAGAAAATACAGCTGTGTTGGAACAATAAACCACAGCCCAAACGAGTCTACGCTACAACGGAATGCGGCTACGCCGTAGGCGATCGCTACAAACGTAGCCCGTAGCGCACTGTACTAGAATGTTTGATTGTCAAATGTGGCTGCGGTTGAATCGGTTTGAAAATTTCCTCTTTAGTTTACCGTCTTTACGATGGATTAATCCAAAGATGCATTATGTGCTACTGAGATTTTTAACATATCCCTTTTATTAACGGTACTACGATTTAAATCAACATATTTACTAATACAATGAAACCAATTGTGCTTTCTAAAAGCGCTTCCAACCTTCTGTAGATAGCTCAACTGAAATAATTTACTTGCTTCTATCGCGTTCAGGCAAGTCTCTTTGATAGTTTAATTGGGAACCGAAAGTGTCACAGGGTTTATTAAAGGCGTTACGGGTAGAAAGGCCAATATTGGCGTATTACACGTTAAACAGCGTAAGTTGTTCAAATGAAGGGCGAGGGGGGGGGGTGTGGACCGTTTTAGCGCGAGGCAGCCCCCCCCCCCCCACGTGCAATATGTGACTCTGCAGGGGGAAGAGGCAGAATATCGGCATGCCTATTTTTGTAACTGTCTCGTATTCTGAAAGGAAGTTCAGTTACGGGGAAACAAGATTCTGTCAGGTCGATTGCGCGGCAAAAATACATGTTTGTCTGTTCATCTCAGGATTGAATACGTGGCTCTAAGTTGACTACAAGGTTACCTTTTCTGGTATTTTTTCAAAATTGTCGCTGCCTGTCCAATATATTAATTTAATTATTTAATTTGCCTTCTGATTCAAATAGTCCAGTTTTCAGCAACGCTACACCGTAACATACATTGAAATATACATATTTTTTTTATTTTTGGGATGTGTAACATAGCTCATCAGCTAACTGCCAAAGTTATTTTTTTATTCAATATATTGATATTGCTAGCTCGAATCTTTTGATCGTGGTCGTTGCCGCTGAGTTGTCGAACGCGCGATTTACTATATGAATGTGAGCTCTCTTGTCACAACACATCAAACTCCCCTTCGGCATAAAGTGTCACTTTGCGAGTGAATTATAATAACATGTACTTAAGTGATGTCGCTCACTCTCTCTCTCGCTCTGCAATAGAGTTAACGCTTCTCAACTCGTGACTCCAGTAAAGCTAAAGAATGCAAATGAAAATAACTTTACTATATGTGATATTAAGGTAAATTTTTCCGTCTTCATTATAATTTCGTTTTGATAAACATGAAATAGTAATTGAAGAAAATAAAACATCCGTTTGTACTGCTTGCTATAATATACCTTCTCTAGTAAAAGATTTAACAAAATTATTTTCATTTTGTATAAACTGTTGTGTTTTATATATTTTATTAGATACAAGGATTTGCTAAAATAAATACTTAAGCAAACACAACTAATTATTCTCCTGATGCTTCCCCGTAGCCGCCGCCAGAAAGATACCCTATCTTATGCTTGAAATGATACGCTTGTAGCCAATTCGTTCGGAATAAGTAAAAATTCATGCTTACTTTTTTTCAGGTAAAATTATTTATGAATAAAATAATAAATCACCTAGTAAAAATTCTCTAAAACTCAGTCATTCTCAGCACCGAGCCGACAATGACTGAGTTAATTTTTACGAGCACATCCCGAGCTTAGTTAATGTAACGGCAACAATGATAAATCCTCCGTGGATTCGCGCAATTAGCGACGCTCGTGGTTGCGGGCGGCTCCAGACGAGCGATAATTTGTTGCCCGATTTATCTACTAACTCAAATGGTGGCCGTTGAAAGTAAATTAAAAAATACTTTGAAACTATCCAAACATTGAGTCACCCGTGACACCACGATAATGAAGTTTTTGACGAGAGAGGTATATTTTTTTTTTATTGAGGTTCGCTAAATAGCTTAACACTTTTATAATCTTAATTAAGCATATTAATATTCTAAAATAATGTGTCTAACCTACTAGAAGCGAACACGGCTTGCCTAAAAATGAAATTCTCTCTATATAAAACTATGGTACTATGTAGGTAATAATAATATTTTTTAACAAACAAGTGATATATGGAAAACAAACCGAAATGTACTACGTTTTTTTTTTTTTTCGCAAATATTGAATCCGATCAGACTGCAGTTTTGACTAGATTCAACAGTTGCCTAATTTAAAGTTGCTAGTTTGGTTGCACGCTGATTGATGTACTCGTATACTGGGCTACTGGGCTGCGACTGATTTACCCTCGTCACTATAATCTGATGTCAGCTTGCAGGTACATTCTTCACGATTATGTGGGTATAATTTCAAAAAATCTCATACTGTTTTCTTTTCATAAATTGTGACTTTACAGTAAATCGATTCCCTCTGTGCTAGCTTGGTAATCTTTCATCATGATATAGATTTATCAGAAATTTTCAAAAAAAACTTACTAATAGGTACTGCAAACGGTTAATGTTCACGCAAAACAATACGCATTTTGATACTGAGGTAATTGTTGCATAGAGATTTCGTCCCCGATTAAATTAATTGATAGTGCTTATGTAATATAAATGGAAAAAATTGACAGAACAGATTGGGCTGGCAAAATAAAAGGGAGGTCTCTACCCAACAGTGGGTGATTTACAGGCTATGATGATGATGATAAATAAATAAATAAATATTGGTAGACATTTCACACAGCGCCATCTAGCCCCAAAGTAAGCTAAGCATAGCTTGTAGCATGGGAACCAGACAACTGATATAATACTTATATACATTTTTTTTGTAAATACATACATATAATACATAATAACACCCAGACACAGAACAAACATCAATGTTACAAATCTCACATAAATGTTTGTCCTGAGTGGGGATCGAACCCACGACCTACAGCGCAGAAGGTAGGGCTTACTAACCAACTGAGCTATGAGGCCAGTCAAATGATGATGTTATAACTAACCAATCCCTTATTTTAACAAAGATTTGGTCTCTATGTTGATTGAAAGAGGGAGAGTAATATCCCCCATTAGCAGCCCCTTCATCTCAAATCCAAACAATACACAGTGACCGAGCGCCCAAAACACGGGTATAATACATTTTCCTGTTGTACGAAGTACACGTGTCCTTGCGGCCGCCCTGTCTTGAGAGTTACTTTTATCTAGTACGGACACATTTTCGGGTGAAGCGTGTTCATGAATTCTTTGAAGACGCGGGGATTTTCTGGACAGTTATTTATTTGTCATTGTTAGAGATTGAAACGTGTCATTACAATGGCATAGGTATTACAAGAGAGTGAAAAATGATTGGTGTGCTAGCACTCCGCGTCAAGGGAGACGAGCGCAGCGCAGTGAGTCCGTTAGTGCATATACCATGTCACAGATAATACGTACATAATTTAATATATACAATTATGGAACGAGTCGACGGCCCACCCGTTGTTAAGTGGTAACCTCCATAACAACCGATTCGACTTCGGTCCTCCCTTAATAGGTACGATAAGACCCAAGTCGCATCGTATGCGCCCGTAACTTTGAGACGTGTAGGTGGAATATCTCACGTGCCTGTAATATCATCGGCAACCACAGCCTTCCACCGAAACAGAAATACTTGTGCATCACTGCTTGGCGGCAGATTACTAGGTGTGGAAGCAGTATTTCTCCGAGCGAACTTAGAACAAGTTCTAATGCTACTTAGAACTAGAGTTAGTTCAAGTTTATTGCCCATGTCCTATTGCCCACCCATGTCCTATCCTATATTGTGTGTCCGTGTCCGTGTTCGTGTTCGTGTCCACGGTTTACCGCGACACGAATAATTGATTCGGCAGAAACCATACTATATTCTCGAAAACTAATAAAATCAATGGCCAAACCTTTCAATGTATTACAATTCTGGTTTAAATTATTCACTTCGCTAATATCTCTGTCTGATTGAAATTGAGATCCCGAGCTTTTTGTTAGTTTCTTGCGTACGTTGAAAGTAAACAATTTGGGAGAGAGAGAAGTTAGGGTCGGTAACGAGCACATATCAGACCAAATATAAGGCTTAATTAGTTCATCAATATTTGAGTGTGGAAAGAAGTTGGGTAAGTAGGTAATGTTCGTTTGGGACTGCCCGTTAGTTATTCTAATAAAGGTCTGTGTTATTTGATTACCGAGGTGTATGGTGCCCTAAAGTTTCAATCTAAAGGTTTGGATCATTAAGCGTCTGCCAACAGATGTAACATCGCGATGATGGGCCGTCCGAGTGCAATCGATATTTCCGTTTGACATGTTCCAATACCGGATTGATCTAATGCTGTACTCATATTCATGTTCATTTTCATTATATTATATATATTATTTTCATATTTTAACTTTGTAACCAGAATTGATGTACCTAATTGTTTATTAGACAATGTTATGGTGTAAACCGAGGCTATAATCATTCGGTAATCGTAATAGGTGCCCACGATACAGATTTATTCTAGTGTGGGTATCACATGAATCTGGATTAATATCAAATCTGTAACAGTAACACATTTTGCATTGTTAACCAAAAAATGTACTGTATTTACCAAAACCAAAAAAATATTCTTCTTCGTAATTTATATTGTATATTATATGATCAGGTTATGACCATCCGGATACGTCATTGTTACATTACTTAGTTATTAATAACATTAATCAAGCTAATTACAAAATTGGCAAGTATTGCAAAGATATGACAAATAACAAAATTAAAGAATTAATTATTATTATTTATTTATTTCCAATTGGAAAAAATCAATCCGATAATGTATGCAGTTTTGAATTCTAGATTTTGTAGTATATATTTATAATGTAAAATAAACTTAAGAATAAGGAGAAATACAGCTTTTAAAGTTGGAATTGAACTTGATAAAGATTATTCTATGCAGCTAAGTATTGCCAAATATTTTTCGAGCTCCGGCAATATCTGACAAAAGATCTTAAAAATATATTTATTGTTTTCCAATGTAAAATACTTTACGGCTTAGTAGATAAACTGCTCTGAAAACTCTACCTTTGGGTATCCCGGGCCCTTAAATACATATTTTGTACGACGGCAAATAATCTGCTGTGGTTGTGTTAAAAGTAAGCTCAAAGTTCGGTTCAGAATTATTAGTTGAAATATTATTTTGTTTATTTTTGTCAGTCGCACAAGAACCCTTTACGATAATTTTTATTCGAAAATGGGTAACATTTAAATAAATGATCAATAATGAAATCATAGTAAAACCTTAGGAGAGTACAATAACTGAACACCGTATTAAAACGTAATTACGAAGTCAAAATCAGTTATTTCATTTGAATTAACAAAAGTATTCCGTCTTTCTGCGATCTTAACGATATCCTCTCTCGAAGCTTGAGGCAATCCTATGTCACAAATCAAATCAATATTTTGGATGAATAAATATAAATAATAAATATTGGTGGATATTTCACATGAATTATACAACATTTAACGTATAAACAATATCCTGTCGGAACTTCCAAGTAATCCATGCAGTACATATTTGAAATAGGTTAGTGAGTGTTGCGTTCCACGAAATGCCACACGGAATCGCTGCGATTCATCAAGTGTACATCATAATGTACATGGGATGGAAGGAATGGGAGTACCTACACACTAAAATGGGAGGGAATCCATCTCTCTCATCTACACCAATTCCAAAAAGTCCAAAAATTACGTTTCCCTACGTAGTACTGTTCCAAAGAAGCTTAAGATTACACTAAGTCTAGTACAATTCCCAAGAACCTTAATACTACATTTCACTACGTTGTACAAATTCCCAAGGAGCGTCAGATGATTATTTCTCACAAAGCAGCGTGTGCTATATCTGCTGTCAGATTAGAACCGTGAAATTGCAAATAAATAGCTTATTTCGCTCATCCGATTTATTTCGCTTATTATCCGGCGTGATGCCCGAAGGTTTACGATATCGTAAATAGTTGGGACGGCTTCGCAAGTACCGAACCGTCTGGAAAACGATGCTCGGCGATTATATTGAATCTCGCGTTACTGTATTTCTTATCTCCAGACAACAAAATAACAATTTATGGCCGCAGTTTACGTCTTAAATTACGTCCTACGTATAAAAACTTCTTGGAAATGTTTATACTCATGCTTGGCTTATGAATATTTCTGGATTCAACGATATTCCAAGTAATTAAATTCAGTGAAATTGAATGACAATAATAACTCAATATTTTTTTTTATGTAATACAGTTACAGAACGAGCTGACGGCCCACCTGTTGTTAAGTGGTAACCTCAGCCCATAACAAGCGATGCGGCTTGGGTCTTCCCCTACTATGTACGACAAGACCCAAGTAGCATCGTATGCGCCCGTAACTCTGAGACGTGTAGGTGGAATGTCTCGTGTGCCTGTAATTTCACCGGCAACCACACCTTTCAACCCGGAACAAAGCGCGAAAGCGTTACTGCTTGGCGGCAGAAATGGGCATGGTGGCAGTACTTCCCCGGACGAACTTGGCGAGAGTTCTACAAATCAATTCCCTCTTCCCACTGTTTCATTCACAGTTTAGTTCTTATTTACAGTTTGAGATCTTCTAAAGCGCTGTGGTTACCTCAGCAGAATCAGCGGATGCATTGTCGTGATGGAGTCTCATTTTGCTACGAAAACGCTTTTCGCGAACTTTTGCCAAAACATTGGCCAAGCAAATTTTTTATATGTAATGTTGTACTGTCTACTAATCTTCAAGACAACTCCATTACCTCTTATTGTTGGCAACACTACAGTGTACTCTTAAAATAAAGCATAATAGGAGAGACACCCACAAAGAAGTTTATTATGTGTGAATATGAACTCAACGACATTTCGGTGTCTATCAGACTTATCGCAGCCTCTAGTCCGCTTCTAGTCTACTTGTAAAATGGCGCTGTACGGATTCTAGGCTCCTAAGTAACATTTGTTCAAAATAAATGCTGTTATTTGTATTCCGGTACAGTTGAGCGAATTCGTAACTCCCAATTAGAATCTACAATTATGTCAAGTCATTGTTTTTTAGTTTTCTGTTGTGTATTGAAATACCCCTGTATCTGTTCTGTGAGTGAAGTATTTTATAAGAAAATGTAATCATAATTCATTGATGAGTATTTTTGTACACATTTGACTTGAAAATAATTTCATAATAAATTAACTTAATCGCTTATCACTTCTTAGTTTTCATTTGAACATCTTAAGTTGTACAAAAATCATGTCAGATCTAGAAGCTGTAACGTAATGGCTAAAAGCACGGCGCGACAATTTCCCGTACCGCTGCACGAATTACCGGTCACGTAATTGGGTTCGCTGCATCGCTAATGGGAAGCGCTGCATAAGCTGTGAAGCTGTGAGCTCGCATGTTCTGCTTGCACTATCGAACAAATCCGCAACGTGGCACACAATAAATGCAGCGCACGTCTCAACTTCTACAATTTAAGTCTCCGCTAAAATCTTAATTCGTTTTTGAGTGTCGAGGCATCCACGAATCTTCCTTGACACGAAATTGAGTTAAGCTTGGCGTCTTATTTACAGTCTTTCTGTACAGCTTGTTTTGTAATCTTGCTTAGTGATGATTCTCTGGTAACAAGACAACTGAGCTTTTATTTTCGTTACACCCATTTTAAGAGCAGTAGAACTCTCGCCAAGTTCGTCCGGGGAAGTACTGCCACCATGCCCATTTCTGCCGCCAAGCAGTAACGCATTCGCGTTACTGTGTTCCGGTTTGAAAGGTGTGGTTGCCGGTGAAATTACAGGCACACGAGACATTCCACCTACACGTCTCAGTTACGGGCGCATACGTTGCGACTTGGGTCTTGCCGTACCTAGTACGGGAGGACCCAAGCCGCATCGCTTGTTATGGGCTGAGGTTACCACTTAACACCAGGTGGGCCGTCAGCTCGTTCTGTAACTGTATTACATAAAAAAAAACGCACACGGACAGCAAACCGCGAATACAAATTTACCCTCTCATTCTAAAACAGATAAGTTGGCTTGCATTAGTATTTCGTTCGATCCTATTCGTGTGACTTGATCAAGTCTGCCATTTCTATCCTCCCACTAAGAATGCGGGACAAAAGTTTTATTAGACATTACTTTAAAAAGTTTTTCGCTTTGGACGTGAACTGGGTTTAGTTAAAACTTGATTATTGTAAGGGACGTTTGGGGACGGCTTTATATTTATACAAACGGTCGAAATACGTTTTTGAATTTATCTTGTTAGTGAACATTGTTTAAGTTATAGTTGTAATAGAATAAATGTAAAATACATTTTAATTATGCGTTGATACTGCTCATAAAAGTGCTTTTCATTACAAAATAATAACATCTCACTTCTTCTTCTTCTTCGAGTCACCGGTTCTGTCGAACCAGTGTGGTGAAAGGATTGTAAGTGCGCCTCAAAGAGGCTCCTGTCGTGCACTCGACACATGTCTTCGAATTTTTAGTTCTAGGACATGTCGGTTTCCTCACGATTTTTTCCTTCACCGTTTTGAGAACGTGGTATTGCGCACATAATTCTTTCAAACGAAAAACTCATAGGTGCACGTCGGGATTTGAACCGGCGACCTCCGGATTGAAACTCGGGGGTCAGTACCGCTAGACCACCACGCTCTCAGCGGTAATAAAAATGGTACACGTTGTTACAATTTAAATTGATGAACAGAGCTACCCTCCACACGTGTGGGGGCGGTGTCCGCTGATTTCCCCCGAGGCTGATAATACGAGCACAGTATTATCGCGCTAGGTGAGACCCTCTACCAGTCTAGCACGGTCAACACGAGTTAGTTATGACAACGCGAATATAACATAAACGAATATAACATTACAAATATGTTGTGATACCCACTTTTGGGAGAAGACGACGGCTTCCAAAATACAGTTTATAACTAGTTCGGGAGTCAAAGGCTTCAAATGATTGTACAATGATGATAAAACAATAAATGTTATTTTTATTATAAAATTTGTTGTATCTGGCATATTTTTTTTTTATGTGTTTGAGATACGGAACGAGACGACGGCCCACCTGGTGTTAAATGGTAACCTCGGCCCATAAAAATCGATGCGACTTCGGTCCTCCCCTACTTGTTATGACAAGACTCAAGTCGCATCGTATGCGCCCGTAACTCTGAGACGTGTAGGTGGAATGTCTCATGTGCCTGTTAATTTCACCGGCAACCACACCTTTCAAACCGGAACACAGTAACGTGAATGCGTTACTGCTTGGCGGCAGAAATGGGCGTGGTGGCAGTACTTCCCCGGACGAACTTGGCGAGAGTTCTACTGCTCTTAAATGACATAGTCCTTAGGGGATATCAGCTCACATTGTGTCTGATTAATGGTAAAGTTGTTTTGGTAATGGGATAATGATCTAAATTTGAGAAATCACAGTGTCTCTTTTACTGGTATTGCATTGTGAACCCACCGCCACCGCCGCAGATACTTTGCCTATACATAATAATGCCTGTTTATAAAATTAATGACATTGTGACTTGCGTACTCGCGTGTAACCAATGTAATGCAATGCCGGGGTTATAACATAACATCAGGGGGCTTTTATCTGTCTGTCGGCACTTGCAATAAAAATCTGTTACAGAACACATTTTGGCGTCACCATAATGCCTCTCAGTTTGTAACTAAAGTATCATTTTGTATGTAGTTAAATACTTATTCCCCTGCTGAACTTACCCGCTACTACAACACAGCCATACCGTCCGCTTCAAAGTTCAAGTATATTCATGAACACGATAAATATTAGGTTAGAGCTACGGCTCTGACAGTTGTTTTAGTAACTTGTTGAGCGAATAACCATTCCACATTGATATAGTTCTGAAGCACAGCTCTCAAACTTACCCCACAGATATAGATTACGAGTATTTATGTATGTTTGTAATGAAGAATGAAGAAAACAGTTCATCATTTTCGCTTTTTATCAGATGGAAACCCTCGATGGTATGTTGTTAATGATCGGTATTCTGCGAATTGGCGGCATGATTAAAATCAGCCTGCTTCCGAAATTCTGTTGTACTAACGTTATCTCAGAAAGTTATGAGTATGTTAAGGTTTCCTACGTGGCAACTATAATTCTATAATGATTCAAGTGTGACTCAATTATTATCCTTAATTCCCACGACAGTGTAACCTACAAAATGAGCCATCCCTCAGGGAAACTAAATAGTATGAACCATGTATTTAATATACGGGTACCAAACTCAAAATGTGAGTAAACAGCCGTTGGCATGATTGTGTGTAGCAGCTCTTTACCATCTGATTACCACCAGCCTGTAACCGGCAAATACAATAGCGAATATTATATTATCATTAAGCACAAAACTTATTTAATTTTATAGCAGCACTCAATAACGAAATAATCTACTGAATACTAAAATTTCTGATTTGAAATTAAACGCTGATTCAATTAGTTACTGAAAGTAAACTAATGTAGCATAATAGGAAGTTGTTGTGTAGTTTTCAAATGTCAAAAAAGTTTCGTAACGAAACACGGAGTTTGTTGACTTGAGCTTCTCGTACCAGTTCGCCAAATATTTGTGTTATCCAAAAGTATCGACAGACGTCGGTAACTTTTCAATTTGCGCTGGAACTAAGACGTCGCTCCCGCCCTGATCAAATGAAATCACTTTATTGAATGGCTTCATCTTGATTTGAACTGAAAGGAAATGTTCAGTTCTCATTCTGTCTGATAACTACGAGTACACGACGAGGCGTTCGATTTGTGTTGTAGCTTTTTAAATGATTATATAAAACGTTATTGCTCGGTCGACGGACTGCTAATACAGTTTTGCACACTGGGCTTGAGAGGAACCGCCTGTTAATGATGAGATTGGTAATGTCTTCATCCTCTAAGTCAAAAGTCAAAGTCAAAAACTTTATTTCCATAGAATTCATAAAGAAATGGCTTGGAAACGTCAATATTCAAAACATAAGGTCGCGCGTACTTATCGATAAATTTGATGCCTATTCAAACCCTATCCGACCCTCCATGGGGAAGACCTCGTAATAATACATGCAAATGCTACGTATGTTTATCGCGTAGTTTTTTCGATATAGAGCCTGCATCGCCGCCAATTCGATGCTATATATATTATTAGATTCCTGTTAAAAAACTAACCCTTACGGAAACAAAATCAGAAAGATTAGCTAAGATTTGCCACAAGACGTTTGACGGTTTGGAAAGTAGTGATATTTCGTTACTAAACTCGATATAGCACGATCCGTCTCTCCGAATAATAACATTGCAATGCATATAGTCTACGCTGTATATACTGGCAATATGTAAAAAAAAATATCCGCTATACATCTCGTTATGCATCATGCAGGAATTTATTATTCCCATCAAGTGTTCGTTAGCAGCGTTTACGGTCGGTAAAGTCACGGGGATGGAATAGGGTTCGATTTAGAAGGGTCAGTCTAAACATAGATGGAATGTGTGAAAGATGACATTGTTAAATAAGGAATGAATACGGAGCTGAGTGTTGGAAGAAGAAAGTAGATTATCATGTTCCGAGACCACTTAGTGAGGCGTAGGATGGCGTACGTAGCTACCAAAATACAGCGTGTAGTCACTAGGCCAAAAATCTGACGTAATTATCAGACAGGTTGTCTGACAGAAGAGGAAAAAGAAAGAAATCTTATGAGAATTCCAATACTATAGATAATTTATTTTGCGTTCGCGCCCACTGCGGAGGCGTACAGTCGTAAATGTCAGTTATGTTCACCCTCTGACGACCTTGAATCAATCAGTGCGGAACCACTGGACCCGCATCAGCGCTTCAGTATTCACGTTCTACGAATGTATCTTCCTATATTTTATACCGCCATGAGGCTGAAAAGATTTATTTTCACGAAATGGTTTTGAAAATTCCTAACTATTGCAGGAATCTAGCAGAATTCAAATCATAAGTTCGTCATCCTATATTTAATTAAACATTACCATTGATTTGAGTTATTTTCCTTTGCAAATTGTTGAGGTAATGGGGGTGGTATGTCCCGTACGTCCCGTCCCAGGCACAGGCCCCTTCCCTGCGTCCGAGCCTGCCCCTCGGTCTCGGTTGACGTACGACCTGTCACAACCCTTAGAGCGTCCACTGGTTTCAAGAGTATTTTTGTTCGTATTGCCATTTTTGTGCAGACTTTTTATATTTATTTTTGCACTCTCCATGTTAATAAAAGTTTAGTCTGGCAGTGAAACGGTGAGCGTTACTGTCTAAAGACTCAAAGATCTCTTTTTTTTTTAGTTTTTATAAAAATTTGTTCGTAACTTAATCACAGATATATTTCACTGTTTTATCCCCGCGTTGGGCCTCAATGAACAAGCGTTGTATTGCGTAATAAAGATTACGTGGTACAGATAGAATACAGTTTAAAAAATGTTTTCATTTTATATACAGGGTGTGGCGTAATGAGTGGATAATAGGGTACCTGCGGGTAGGGGCCATTGTGGCGGTTCAGAAAAATATTTGTTATGCTCAGTAAAAGTGCCTCGGTTTTCGAGATATTCGACATTTTCGAAATTTAAGAAATATTTCACCCTTCGTCACTATTTTTGGCGCCCAGACTGCAAATGAAATTTTTTTTTCTATCTGTTTTTTGGATAGTATTCTTGGATAGATGTGCTATCGAATGGAAACTATTATTTTTATAACACAAGCACAGTTATGTTTTTAAAATAAGATTTCACTAAAATTTTACTTGCTTTCGTTTGTTTTCCTGACCTTTACCCTTCTGTGGTGTAAAAAAAATGTATGGTCACTTGAATGCCAACGTTTAAAAAAATTAGCCTTTTTCATCGAGATTCCGAAATGGTATATTACATGGTATTTCCACAAGTTGATTCAAAATTAATTCCTATTAAAATGGGTAGAGCTAATTATTATAAAATTACAAATAGTACTAAAATTTACTTCATTACTTAAAATCACCTAAAAACATTAGTTTAAAATTCGGTAATGAAATAAAACGAAACAATAAATTTTAAATGCATTTCATTTATTAAATTTACTATCACAAAAGGTGTTCGAAAAGTCCACCACGTGCTCTGATGCATGCTCTGCACCTTTTGATAAAAGATCTTTTAATCCTGTTCGCAAATCTTTGCTCTGTGATTTTCTGAGCAGCTAATCGCACACGCTCCCGTAGCTGGTCCACTGTATTAATTGGGTCTTTATAAACCTTTTCTTTAAGACATCCCCAGTAAAAAAAGTCCAATGGGTTGAGGTCTGGTGAAGGAGGTGGCCACAAAATTGTCCCCAAACGACCGATCCATCGTCGACGATATGTTTCATCGAGGTATTGTCGAACATTTCGGGCGTAATGAGCGGGGCAACCATCGTGCTGCAGCCATTTTAATTTTGAATCAACTTGTGGAAATACCATGTAATATACCATTTCGGAATCTCGATGAAAAAGGCTAATTTTTTTAAACGTTGGCATTCAAGTGACCATACATTTTTTTTACACCACAGAAGGGTAAAGGTCAGGAAAACAAACGAAAGCAAGTAAAATTTTAGTGAAATCTTATTTTAAAAACATAACTGTGCTTGTGTTATAAAAATAATAGTTTCCATTCGATAGCACATCTATCCAAGAATACTATCCAAAAAACAGATAGAAAAAAAAATTTCATTTGCAGTCTGGGCGCCAAAAATAGTGACGAAGGGTGAAATATTTCTTAAATTTCGAAAATGTCGAATATCTCGAAAACCGAGGCACTTTTACTGAGCATAACAAATATTTTTCTGAACCGCCACAATGGCCCCTACCCGCAGGTACCCTATTATCCACTCATTACGCCACACCCTGTATACAGGTTGTCCGGTAATGAATGGATAACCTTGAAATGGGTCTTAGTAGAACTATTGGGCATTCGGAAAAAAATATCAAATAAAAAAAAACCAAAGAGTATCAAAGATATGTATTTTTTAAATAATATCGATGTATTGTTTTTTTTTGTTTTTTTTTTGTTTTGTTTTGTTTTTTTTTTACGTTTGATACTATACTTGTTTTTTTTTATTTGATTTTTTTTCCGAATGCCCAATAGTTCTACTAAGACCCATTTCAAGGTTATCCATTCATTACCGGACACCTGTATATAGTATAAGATATGTGTACCAATCTGATTATATTGTTTGCTAGTTTTAAATTGGCTGCGCATGTACCTAACTATATTTGTGGAAAATACTTATACTTTGTTATTATATCTATATCTTCCAACAATATATAAATTTGCCTTTTTTGTATAATCAAGGTACTCGACATTATGGTTATTCAATTTTTTTTACTGTGTCGTTTAGTTACGGAACTGACGGAATTGATGTGAAGTGGTAACCTCTGCCATAACAAAAACAATACGTCTTGGGGTCGTCCCCTACTTAGGTATGGAAAGACCGCGTTTATTGCGCCCGTAAGTTGAGACGTGAAGGTGGAAGGTCTCACGAGCCTGTAAATTCACCGGCAACCACACACAACACACGTCGTGTAACAATCGGTTAATCTGTAAAAAGGGTAATTTTGAGGTTTATTCAGGGTTTTTGTAATCATATCCAGTCTGTAGTTGAACCGTTTTCTTTTGTAACAAAAGACGACAGACATTCTATATACTCGTAATCGTTTGTTCTCACACAAACCGAGGAAGAAATACAAATACTTTCACAGATAGCGTTTCTTTACTTTTACGCCAATATTGTCGCCACATAAATCAGAAGTGCCGACCTACGGAGTACGGACGCTAGGGCATTAGAAAAGTGTAGGACGCGATTGAATCTTTAAAAGCTTGGATAGTACGGTCTTATTTGAGCTTTGTAACCACTACGCTCCTTTTTCTAAATGACTTTGATTACGATACTGAATATTATGAAATGCATTTATTGGGTACTAATATGTACATGTTTTATTTAATTTTGTCAAAGCATCACTATATTGTAAATTCCCTGATTATTATTATTATTATCAGCTTGTATCGTCTCACTGCACGACAAAGGTCTCCCTTATACCTAATTCCATACCTACTTATATTTTAGTGGTAAAATTTGTCAGTGTAGATATTGCATAATAACAATTAAAAATTCATTTGTAAATATGAAAAGTCTGACTTATCATCAATTTATACAAGAAATGAATTCAGCAACTGAAAGAAGTAATTTAACTTCGACTTCCGAACATGTTATTTGATAAAAAAATATCGCAACAACAAAATATCAAATCAAAAACTTACGGCGACAAATTGGAGTTGAGTAAATCTAATCATTATCGGGACTTGAAGGGGCTCCCTGTGGTATTGATTCCCCTTAGATATATTAACTCTCATTGATGCTGTATTGAAACTATCATTTATTCTTCACCAACTATTACGGACATTCTGACATCTGTCCCGGGGGCTTATGGGGGAAAACTCATGAGTTTCCTTCACCTTTATGGAATTAGGAGACAGTATTCGTTCTTATTATAGTAAATGTCATGGTGTCGGGCGTTGAAGCTTACTCGTACATTGACATAATATTAGGTAAATATTGTTTTGCCGCGAGAGCTATTTATGTAGTTAAGAATATTGGAGAGGTTTTGAATACTAACATCGTTGCCTTTTACAGATATCACCGGATGTTAATGTCGGACGAATACTTTTAAAACAAACCGCTTTAACCAATGAGACACACTTCTCCCTGTCACAATGCAAGTGGAACTTCATGTGACGTAGCTACTATAACCACAGGTCACACAAATTTCATCTTTAACTTACTGGCTTATGGTATAAATTCAATCAACATGCATCATCCCTAGAGGGGTCAAATAAGAACAACCTCTAACACGACTGAGTATAGTGTATCTTCCAATGGGTTGTGTGGTTGCAGTCGTGTGCTCTATCTCGGGGGATTACCTTGACTTCGACTTCGCATCAGATACTTGAGAGTACTCACACGGATGGGGAGGAAATTGATTTCTAGTAGGAGTGTGCAAAAGAACAAGCGACCTGTAATGTTCGATTATATTTTCAAGTAAGGAAAGTGTGTCGGTAAAGTGAATTTATCGAGGGCTGTATTGTCATTTGATGGAGTGGATACAATGATTGAATACTCACACTTCGGCTTTGAGTGATCGATTTTATTATCATTTTCCAATTTTTCTGTCCATTAAATCATTCTCACTAGCCGAGAGGTGATATCTGTACCACGTGAGAACATTGAGGAAGAAGAAAATACACCCTGAACCAAGATTAAATAATCCATTACTCCCAGCTGCCGGTAGCAGCCGGTATAATAAATCCAAAACATTGTTTCAACAAAAAATATCTTGATTCATATTTAAATACGATCCTCATCTATTTTACTTTAATTATTCTCTTAGAGTAATTAGTAAATATACAAATTAAACATCTCAAGTTACCTTAACAAGTCAGCAAATAAATGAAGGGGTGTAAAACTTGTTCAAGACTTGTACCACGCTCCGCCAACACAAGGCAAACGTTAAACAAAACGGACGACGTTAAAATAAACAGTGCGGCCGGACAAACGGTTATGTCTACGGAAAATGATTTATTTTGTGGGGAGAGAAACAGCGACAGGGCGGTTTTTCAGAAAAAAACGCGTTGATTAATTAATGCGCTTTTAGTGCCTGGTTCCCGATTTAATTTGACCTCCGCTTTGTATGCCAGTCTTGAATTGAAGAACATTCGGTTGGTTCGCGCGCTCCGTGAGGGTGGCATCGTAAACGGAGCACAAATTTCACAACAAATCAACAAATCTATTTAGCTTCGACAGTGATACTTTGTCGTGTTTTTCCCACGTAAGCAAACCCTCATCCACCCGACTGACGACAGCATCAAATCAAATCTTATCCTCAATGTCCGTGCCGGCAGGACCTTAGTCTTGAATAGAGCCCGGCTCTACCGTGGCCGTATAATGATAGTACGGTCACAAGATAAAGTATTGCGAAAGTTTTACTAGACACAAGTCTAAGCTTCAAAGTTTTTTTACATCATTATTATTCTCGGCTCATTAACGGCTATTCATAACTTTTGAACGCTTGAAACTTTGATAGGTCTCGGAGATATTATTTATAAAAGGAATTACTAGCGGTGCCTGCGGCTTCGCCCGTATAGAATTCAGTTTTGTGAATTAACTTAGTACAAATAGCCTAAGTTACTCCTTATAAGTTAGCCATCTGCCAGTGAAAGTTCTATCTAAATCGGTCCAGCCGTTTTGGAGGTTAGCAAGAACAAACAGACGGACAAAAATTTAAAAAGTTCATTTTATTATATGTGCCGTATATAATTTCGTGAATATTAAGTAAAAAGCAATTATTTCGACAACAAACAGACACTTCAATTAATCTATTTGTGTCTCACTATATTTAAACGAGCAATTCTTGTATATATACAGGGTGTGGCATAATGAGTGGATAATAGGGTACCTGCGGGTAGGGGCCATTGTGGCGGTTCAGAAAAATATTTGTTATGCTCAGTAAAAGTGCCTCGGTTTTCGAGATATTCGACATTTTCGAAATTTAAGAAATATTTCACCCTTCGTCACTATTTTTGGCGCCCAGACTGCAAATGTTTTTTTTTTTTCTATCTGTTTTTTGGATAGTATTCTTGGATAGATGTGCTATCGAATGAAAACTATTATTTTTATAACACAAGCACAGTTATGTTTTTAAAATAAGATTTCACTAAAATTTTACTTGCTTTCGTTTGTTTTCCTGACCTTTACCCTTCTGTGGTGTAAAAAAAATGTATGGTCACTTGAATGCCAACGTTTAAAAAAATTAGCCTTTTTCATCGAGATTCCGAAATGGTATATTACATGGTATTTCCACAAGTTGATTCAAAATTAATTCCTATTAAAATGGGTAGAGCTAATTATTATAAAATTACAAATAGTACTAAAATTTACTTCATTACTTAAAATCACCTAAAAACATTAGTTTAAAATTCGGTAATGAAATAAAACGTCGTGTATACATACGAAATGTTCGACAATACCTCGATGAAACATATCGTCGACGATGGATCGGTCGTTTGGGGACAATTTTGTGGCCACCTCGTTCACCAGACCTCAACCCATTGGACTTTTTTTACTGGGGATGTCTTAAAGAAAAGGTTTATAAAGACCCAATTAATACAGTGGACCAGCTACGGGAGCGTGTGCGATTAGCTGCTCAGAAAATCACAGAGCAAAGATTTGCGAACAGGATTAAAAGATCTTTTATCAAAAGGTGCAGAGCATGCATCAGAGCACGTGGTGGACTTTTCGAACACCTTTTGTGATAGTAAATTTAATAAATGAAATGCATTTAAAATTTATTGTTTCGTTTTATTTCATTACCGAATTTTAAACTAATGTTTTTAGGTGATTTTAAGTAATGAAGTAAATTTTAGTACTATTTGTAATTTTATAATAATTAGCTCTACCCATTTTAATAGGAATTAATTTTGAATCAACTTGTGGAAATACCATGTAATATATACCATTTCGGAATCTCGATGAAAAAGGGTAATTTTTTTAAACGTTGGCATTCAAGTGACCATACATTTTTTTTACACCACAGAAGGGTAAAGGTCAGGAAAACAAACGAAAGCAAGTAAAATTTTAGTGAAATCTTATTTTAAAAACATAACTGTGCTTGTGTTATAAAAATAATAGTTTCCATTCGATAGCACATCTATCCAAGAATACTATCCAAAAAACAGATAGAAAAAAAAATTTCATTTGCAATCTGGGCGCCAAAAATAGTGACGAAGGGTGAAATATTTCTTAAATTTCGAAAATGTCGAATATCTCGAAAACCGAGGCACTTTTACTGAGCATAACAAATATTTTTCTGAACCGCCACAATGGCCCCTACCCGCAGGTACCCTATTATCCACTCATTACGCCACACCCTGTATAATCTGAATCTCGGAAACGGCTCCAACGATTTTCATAAAATTTAGTATAAAGGGGATTTCGGGGGCGATAAATCGATCTAGCTAGGATTCATTTTCAGAAAATCAACTTAAACATAAACTTTTTTTTTTTATTGAAAGAAAATAACAAAAAGGTGGCGTTTATTCTGTCGGTAAGATCGAAAAATATTATTCATATTTCATCATTTTATCAGTATGTAATTCGTACTTAAATATAATTTCTAAAAAACACAATTTATCAAAAAATAAAAAAAAATACCGAGCAAAGCTCGACCATCCAGGTACTAGATTTATTATAGGAGCAGTTAAATAAAACGTTGACGGGAGCTAGTCGATTTTCTGTAACAAGTTGTATATAGAGTTCTGCAGTGCAGAAGTCGATAAGCAATAAGTAACTAATGGTAACAAGTAGTCTCTTCCGTTGTAAACATTATTTTCAGGGTTTTGGAGCCTCACAAAAGAATATAACATTTAACATCCCCGCAGATCATACGCATCAGTAGAAACAGAAAACAACACTGTTCATAAATCATTTCGGAGTGGTCGCTTTTTGTCATGTTAAAAGAGATTCCCCCTTATCTGCACTATTCAGTTCCCGGCGGGACCTTAATCTTAAACAGTTTGGCGGGCCCTCACCGTAGTCCGCCGCACATAATTGAATTACGGCAATTCTGAGACAGTTTTCTAGATCCTTCACTTGTAAATTGTACCTCGGAATGGGTTGGGAAGTAATCCACTGTGTTGTGAGCGGTTTATATTTACGCTTGTGGGAATGTAAGCCTATGTCAACGTTATTTAATCGTTACCTTTGCAATTCAATAACAAATTGTTGCGAATAGTATTTAGATTAAATAAGAAATGAAATAATAAAATGATATTGGGATCATTCTATTTCGCTAAACCAATTACAGTCGTGTCCAGAAGCAAATAGAGTTTAAATAGTGATTCGGATTATACACGTAAAACTACAATAAACAGAGATTGAAACAGAGTCCGTTTTGCGAGTTACATGATGGAACGATCGGATGTTCTGTCCTTAGCAAACTATACAACAGCTTCGACATATTTATATGAAAATTGGTAAATCTCATCTTTCTCCGTACTAGAGCCGCATCAGTACCGAGTAATCTCAATAAATTAGTTACGATCTCTGTAAAGAGGTGCAAATTTGAAATGTTATTTACGACATCGTGGTATGCTTTGCACTTATCCGGTCTCTGGTCCAATCCGACCTGGTCGTAGATCCCGGCTTCATCTTTACGAGTCATAAAGTCAATGCGGACGATTCCATCCGTCCCTGGTGAATGTCTGTCGCCTATAAACACGGATTTTAGCATTTCTTGCTGTTCACAACTCACATTATGATCCTCGACGTGGTGGTGAGCGAACATTTTCATTCTAATATTAATAACGTTAATTCTGTTAGCGTCAAGCAGTTGGGACTACTTGGGTCTACAGTATTGCCTCTACCAATCAACACGAGTTGATTTAGTGAAATTTATGTTGACAAAATACAAACACCGGAATATTTATATCTTGTTCTACATTTTTATGAATATATGTAAAATAATAGACTTTAAGTTATAAAACTACCCTTATTCATTTAGGATGAATCTCGCCTTAATTTCTGTCGCCTGATAAAGGGTAAATTTAGTTACTGAGTAAATATTGTGAGGCCTTGTTGACAAACGTTCTACAGTGATAAAGTATTTAGTAGTTTAATAATATTCCCTCTGCCACATAATAAATTTCAATCTAAAAGACAAAAGTCATAGGTATGCTGCTAAAAACAGTTGAGAATTACATTTATCTTGATTCAACATGGGTTAAATGAACGAAAAAGAACTTTAGCGACAGTCTAATTTTAGTAAAATTTTCTGATTTTTGACATTGTAAAATTGGATCATATTATTTTGAATCTGGTAAAAAGAAAATACGACTGGATAAAACCATTTTGTATAGAATAATTGGCCAAATTCGACTGTTCCTTAAACATTCATTCCTCAATTCAAAATGAAAGCGATTTGATCCGTGATCTTTGTGGTGGACTCTGAGGAATGTTGCTTTACTTCTGCCATTTATTAATTCATGTGTATTTTTTTGTCCACAGGTAAGTTCGGAGTGGTGTTGCACCCACTCGAATATTGCAGCTGCGACTATAGTGAAGGTCACCAGGTATTTATAGAGTAAAAATATTGTTTACTCTTTAAAACCTGCATTGCATTTTAATTCGACTGGACTCATAGCTCAGTTGGTTAGTAACCCTACCTTCTGCGCTGTAGGTCGTGGGTTCGATCCCCACTCAGGACAAACATTTATGTGACATTTGTAACATTGATGTTTGTTCTGTGTCCGGGTGTTAATATGTATTATATGTATGTATTTACAAAAAAAAAGTATATAAGTATTATATCAGTTGTCTGGTTCCCATGATACAAGCTATGCTTAGCTTACTTTGGGGCTAGATGGCGCTGTGTGAAATGTCCACCAATATTTATTTAATAACTCATTACCGTTAGGGCGACAAACATATTTGTATTTCACATTTTTGAGCTTATAGTTTTTCAAATTTAATTCATAGCTGTTCCTAACGCGTTGACTTCTCACCAGGTGGTACCCAACGCGAATCCCGTGACCCTGTCCCGTATCTACATCCATCCCGACAACCTTAGAACCCATATCCAGTGAACGCTTCGAGACTCCATCTCAGCCAGATCACAACTGTAGTCCGACAACCTTAGAAGAAACCTACATTTGTGTCGACTTATGTCTGTAACTTTGATGTAGCCTGCAAAAGCGTTTTTTTCTTGCGTGGTGCGTGGTATATAAAGAGATATAGAGAGCAATATTATGTGGCACCTTGCAGTTTACTTCACAGTTACCAACATCTGTCGCCAGAACTGTACTGTTCCATTCATCTTACAAATTTCGCGAATAATCCATTAAATTGTCTCATTTTAATGTAATAAATTATGTATCTGTAATTCTCTCTTATTTTTTCTTGTGTTTGAAATGTTCCAGCAATTTTTAGTCTGTTTTCATTCATTTCATCAGATCATTATTTAGAGTTGCATTTACCAGAATCAAATTATTAGCTTGAAATTAAGTTCTTAGAATACCTCATTGAGAAATTTTCTAGGTGATAGACTGTTTTACTTTTTAATTGACTTTCGATGGAAAAAACTGAAATACTCGTAAAATTATTAGTTATTTTCGTAAAATTGTGTATTTATTGTATTTTGGTTTTTCATTTAGAATCTTCATTTGCTTGTAATGATTAACTATAAATGATTCCATTTTGTTAAATTTATGAATATATATATAACAATGACGCTTTAATATATATTTTTTTCTTTTTATATGTTATATATATATTTTACATGAAATGATGAATTTTCTAAAACATTTATCAGTCATATGTTCATAGAAATTCCTAAAATCTCCGTAATCTGAGATGTCATCACAAAGTCAATGTTTTGTCAATGTTTGTAAAATGAATCAGGTGCAATCTCTGACAGTGCCGTAGTATATATAAACTATCTATCTACTCTCGCAATGTGAGGTCACGCGGGTCTCGCCGCTAACTATTCTCGGCACGTGTGAATATTTTCATAAAACATGGTCGTGTTGAAGTTCCGGGGAACCCGCCATACGTTTTTGTGAAATTGTTTTGCTTATTATGTAAAATTTGGGACTTGAATATTTTACACGCCGTGGTATTTTATTGCAAAGGATTCCGGACTTCCCTTATCAGAAATTCAGAATATTTCGTAGCTGTCAGATGATCCCCTACCGACATTTGTATTATTACCCGGTTTTAGGTTAGAACTAATATTTCTGTGTGTGCCTGTCGTTGGAACAGAAGTGTTTGTGCATCTTGGGGGTTGCTTTGCGTACCGTGACTATGCGCAAGTATTGTATAAGAGTATACATTATATACATTTATTTATTATTTATTATATACATTTATTCAACGACGAATTGTACAATTTCACTCACTATATCACAGTTATTCCTGATTCAAATAACAATTCATGTCAAAATATCTGAAATAATTTATTTAGCATTAGTACATAATAAAATGTATTATTACTACTTATGATCTTTTTCCCGTAGTTTACCACATTACTAATAATGAAGCAACCTCTCAACTTTCAGCCCAGGACACAGTAATGCGTGGATATTACGTTACGTACATCGCGGCAGAGTATGTGATATTGCAGAATATGTATGGGGGCGTACTTCTACTTTATTCTGGCGTGACCGCTAGTAGGTAAGGGAGGGTGGGGGTGCGTGAGACGGGGAAGGAGAGGGGGTGTGTAATACAGATTGTTTCTGATTAACGCCGGCCTTCGGTGACCCTACCCTAATTAATAAACTATCACTAGGGGCCGGTCTGTGAGGATGGGCAATGGCAGGTTCTTGGAAATTAATGATACTCGCAAAGCCCGCATAGGCTTTGGGTAATGGTCTAGTTTCGTGAACTTGTGTTTCAACTTTAGTGAAGTGAAGTTATCCGGCGAGCTTGCGTTACCGTGACGTGTTTCACTACACTGGATTGTATTTTACATTAACTAACAGCTAGTACGAAACGTTAACAAACATTAATACAGAAGGCCAATTAAAAGTTTCCACGAGTTATCATAATGGTCACTAAAGTTCACACAGTATGATCACATGTCAAGTTTTGCGTTCAGCACGTACTTGAATACGGGAATTGGTTCTCTTTCAAAATTATTGAAATCATCAATTAATCAAAAATATTTATTTAAAATATTTATTAAGTTGTTAATGTGGCCATAAATAGGATGTTAAGTGGTAAAATTAAAATCTCGAGTATCCAAATATAATAATAGTGTTACTAACACTAAAAATGCTCTTTTGAAATATAACAAAATAATGTATGCTGCAATTGTTCCTCTGGACAAAGAAGCCTAGTTTAAAAAAAAACAATTATGTGAAGTTCGGAAAGCTATTGAGACGGATAAGATATTTGTACTTATCAAATTAAACTTATAATAATAATAATATTATGAATCCCTCCACACTGACATCACATTATTGCACCCGGGCGAAGCCGGGGTGGGTCGCTAGTTCTGATATAAGCGGTTGTTCGCTTACCCAATGGAGTTCTATAAATAGCAAAGAGCAATGCGAAAGTACACTCAAGGGGAGATTCAGGGATGCAAGGGGCGCATTCAGCCAAACAACCAAAACGAAAAAAGCCGACAACACTAAACAAAATGTGGATAAAGTGCATTTCGCAAAAGCTAAGCGACTGAGAGTCAAAACAAACGGGAGTCGCGTCCGACGCGCACAGAGACAGGAGCTCACCTCGACATAATTACAAGTTGCTAAAAGAAAGGTAAGGGAACAAACGGACGGACTGAGGAGTTATTCGAGTTGCGAAACTGTTTGAGGTGGTGTCATTGTGGGAATATCATTTTGAAACTTCTTAGTTTTCATGTGAAACATCTATAGCCGCACGTAAAACCGATATCTGGCTTGGCGACGCGTCGCCACGGCATGAGCGCTGATTGGTCCGTTCAAGGTTACGACAAATCATAAACATTATTAGTGATGGGGTACTTAGTTTCTTACAAAATAATGTCGATGTTTCACATCTGCCAGGCGTCCCGTGACGGCTCACATTTTTTCATATTCATTGAGAGTGACAGGTATGTTTAGTGATTGCAAGGTTGTTAAACTAAAGTTAGTAATCAGTTATATTGGCAAAAATAATAGGACCGCTAAAGTGTCATTTGAGAGACTGGGGATGTAATCTTGAGCACCTTTTTAAAGACCTTATCTCTGCTGTCAAATTCAGAAAATTTTATTTTCTTAAAATTCGTATAGAAATGGCTTGGAATGTAATTAAAGTAATATTTTATTTTGGCGTTAGGGCTCTTTATCTGATTCTAGTGAGTAGTATTTTACGACACGTTTTGTTGTGGATTGCCCTGACATAAAGTAGTAGAGAATGCCGTTATGTTTTGTTATACAGAATCAGAGTACTCTTAGATCTGTACGTGTTACATGTGACGTCATAAAACTAACGCTAGGCTACAGTGTTATGGAATGAGCCGCTGTGTATTACTGGATAGTTATTTCATTTCTATACAACATTTGTGGGGTAATTCAGATTTATGGGAAGACTCGAGCGACATTACATTAAATGTTGTTTTATATTACCATAATATCAGTGAAGCAAATTGCGGCGGCGGCGGCCTTCTTGCATGTTTTCCCACAGCTGTCAAATGAGCGACACGCTGGCTTTATGAAAGCTAATATTTGCCCATCGAAACGGCTGAGAGCTCCCAGTGTGCACAAGCCATTATGTCGAGAGGATCGAGCGTTGTGTGTACACCGCCGGAAAAATTGGATGTCCCCAGAGTGTTTGAACGGGCGATGATCCCGCTAATCAATTAAGCCTATCACAACATCCTAGAAGATGTAAGGTGTCGAAGATTATTTCTGTATTAAAACGGGGGGTAGGCCGCCCTGATTGGCAAATATGCAGATTAAATGTGGCTCATCCTGAGCATCGTTTACCATGCAAATTATGTGGAATAATTTGATTGGTTTCTAAAAAGTTTAACTTGCATCGTTAATTTTCCTGATAATATTTTCATTTGGTATGGTCGTCGACAAATTTACATTTTTGCAACAATTGAATTTTATAGTATGTTATAATGAAAATGAAAAAAGCTTATTTATTTATTTTCATCTATAGTGAACTGTGAAGAAATTGTGATTCGAGAATAAAAGAGTTGATAAGATTTTCTTAAAGGAGCGACTTTGAGGCACATTACGAGACAGTGGTTCATGAGAGCTAGTGACACGATTACTAGTAGTTTTACTTTAAGTAGTTAGCACCATTTCATTCATACATGTTGTACATACTAAGAATTAATTACACATTATCAGCTATCAGCTAATTAAATACTATCATCCAAAGAATCAACGATGTAAAATATAAATACCAACAATTCGTATCAAACGCGTGACCTTATATTTTGAATATTATTGACGTTTCCAAGCCATTTCTTTATGAATTCTATGGAAATAAAGTTTTTGACTTTGACTAATCAATGGCCTCAATATTACATGAAGAGGCTCAGCAAAGTTTTGCAAGTTAAGAACTGGTTCTGAAGTGTGCCCCGCAAACTAAACGCGAGTCGCATAACGGCTGCGACCTGCCGATGCTCGAATAAATTATTCCTTACAGTACCAGGAGTCAGGGAGCGGGTTGTGCCACTTACACAGATTTCTTTGTCAACAAAATAACTATGATGGAAAAGTTAGAATTTTCATGAGTTCAAAGTTCAAAGTAAAGCTTATTACACTGTAAATGATTATATAAATAATAAATCCCCATGGTCTGATGTCGCTCTGCTCAACGACACACAAAACATCCTGTAATATCTTATTTTAGTATATTATGTAGTCATAAATGTAACATAGACCTAAGTACTCAATTGTTACAAGGATCTTGCTCGCGAAAAAAAAGGAATCCCTCTATTAGGGGTTTCTTGTCGGTTCTTCCCCATGAAGGGTCGGATAGGGTTTGAACAGGCATCAAACTTATCGATAAGTACGCGTGACCTTATGTTTTGAATAATATTGACGTTTCCAAGCCATTTCTTTATGAATTCTATGGAAATAAAAGTGAAAAATGACTTTGACTTTGACTCAAAGTCGTCAGTGCAGACTTTGTTAATTATGTCTACTAATTGGTAATAAAATCATGTGCAATTAGTACCTGCCTAAAACAATTAGCGCAAGTGAGCACTCAATATGCCCCGTACGCATCACAAGGTAACTACGTAGAGCATCATCTTTACTTTTTCATAGTAAATTATGTGGCTGTGTGTGATATCATCAACTTATAACAAATGTGTCATTGAAACTATAATATTATATAGTAATTTACTTAAATTCTTTAATTATTCTTTTTGTTCACTTCAAGGCTCGTGCAACATTTATTTACTACATAATACGACTATAGAAGACTTAAATATACCGCAATAACCGTATAAGCCATTATCTATATACTAATAAACGGTTTCAGGTAGCATCCCTGCTTAGGCGGACGGGCGCGGCGGGCGGGCGGCGAATCACCGCTCTTAGCTAGAGACGTAAATTATGCAAATGGAACTTACGGGAGCTTCTTTACGTTTGCTTTTCCACCCCCCACGTGTCTCCTCCTGTCTCTAGCTCGCATAACTTGTGTGTTTAATATATTGACTTCGTAGAGTGGTAAGGTTGAATTAGATAGAACTTTATAGAATATTAGGAACGAAACGGACCATTTCGTTATAATTTTTATGGAAATATAAATTTGACATAAAATATTATAAATTATTATAATACTCTTAAGGGGCGTAACAATCATAATGTAGTAGAGACAATAATGAAGTTTTATTACGAAGCGATTACATATTGTAATTTCCGCCATCCTCTACACAGTACATATCTGCATTTTGCTAGCTACGAAAAAATGGACAATTGGGTGCTCCTCTCTATAGGTAAAAACTACATAATATATAATAAACCTAAATATTTTGCGCATGATTACCGGTCACTGAATGTTAAATCTCGGTTCTCGTATTGTAGGTATCGCAACATAGATCCATTTATCATCAAATTCTAATGTATTTACACGTAGGTGCCATAAATACAAGACCTGTATGTGGAAGAAACTCGATCCATAATCAAAAGTTTAGGGCGGAATGAGTGTACCTAATACCTTACTGTTTCAACACGCAAACTTCACTCATTTGGAGGGTTCATTACTGGTTCGATTTACGACTGGTTTTTAATTAAAACGTCGAGTTATATACAAGGTATATACAGTGATATTGTTGCTCCGTGAATTTAGTTTCTCAATTTATTAATAACAAAGTACACAAATTTTAAGAGCAGTAGAACTCGCCAAATTCGTCCGGGGAAGTACTGCCACCATGCCCATTTCTGCCGCCAAGCAGTAACGCGTTCGCGTTACTGTGTTCCGGTTTGAAAGGTGTGGTTTCCGGTGAAATTACAGGCACATGAGACATTCCACCTACACGTCTCATAGTTACGGGCGCATACGATGCGACTTGGGTATTGTCGTATCTAGTAGGGGAGGACCCAAGTTGCATCGGTTGTTATGGGCCGAGATTACCACTTACCACCAGGTGGGCCGTCGGTCGGCTCGTTCCGTAACTACATAACAGAAAAAAAAATGTGTTTAATTACGTGCTATTTTACATTCTTAAACGATATACAGATGATATATTATTATAGTATATATTAAGAGAGAAGGCATTATATATATATAGTCTACAAAAGGCATATTTTACCTCTTGTATACCTATCGCCTTTTCAAACCGCCAAGTTAGTTGATTAGTTGGCAGCTCTACAATGTTGTTTGTCTGTTTTCTGAAATAATTCTGAATAGATTCAATTTGTAAAAAACACGAGTTAACAAAGTTTCCCCGAATGCTTGCAGTTCGCATAACAAATATTACAAAAGCGTCTGAACTTTCCCCTACCTCCTCCGTGCAACGATTGAATATAGAGGTGTTGTTCCCAGTCCCCGGAGCGAGGCTCAAGTGTCGTTCGTAGTTTGTACATTAAAAACAACCCTAGCAATTGTATGTTTCTTTTTGTGAACAAAAAAACGGTTGAACCAAAGGCGGTTGCGGTAGGGGTGTGGGTAATGGAAATTTATTTTTGTTTGGTGGTGAAACGTTAGATGTGAAGATGACAGCTGTAAATATATTGTTTTCCTGGTGACTATTATACACCCTGATAATCAAATGTTAAATATTCTACATTTATTTAGGAACACGGTTACACGGTTACGTATTTTTTTTTATTTTACTATACATAAAAAGATCTTGCTTAATTCACAAGGTAAGTATTTAGTGCAATAGTTTCATAATTTACACATAATATCAGAATACATCTTCATTCCTGATGTATAAATGTTCTTCCTAATCGAGGCTGCCTTGAATCACCTGTCCAGAAGTCGAGTTAAGAAACGTCCCATGCACTCCGTAAATTGCAGCCGACTGTAAAACTAGACGGCCGGTATATCTCCGAGAGACACAGACATGCATTCAGCGGGACTGTAATTGTGCAGCTTACAAGGAAAACATGTCGCATACTGTATATTTCACACACTATACAGGGTGTCTGTCCTTCAGTTTGAATTCTATGATGTGAAAGTATGAATGTGCACGCAGTCTGTCATGACACCGTAATGAGGAAACTAATTGGGGAATAAAAAGACTAAAATGGTTTAATCTTGACCTGGTCTGTCTATGTGTATTGCACTTTAAGTTACATAGTCTTGCTCTACTTCATAGCTTCCTTGCCCCTGATGGTATGTGTAACGGTTTCGATCTCGAATCTGGGCAAACATTTTATGGTGACCATTAAAATCGTT
The DNA here is from genome assembly GCA_947359385.1 of Chesias legatella. Taxonomy (NCBI): domain Eukaryota; kingdom Metazoa; phylum Arthropoda; class Insecta; order Lepidoptera; family Geometridae; genus Chesias; species Chesias legatella. Next base: position 9,071,374 of record OX375781.1, on the reverse strand, counting down.
CTCAGGTCTTTGTATGTTTGTGTGTCCGTGTCTATTGCGGCACAGGCAAGCCTAGCGCAGGCACGACTGTGAAACGTATTATTATTTAAAAATAAGCTCTGACTGAGTTATGCAGAAGGCAAGTGAGGAAGTTAACATGAGGAGTGTTTATTGACTAATTGTTGCGTTGATTGAACTAACTTTATTTATTTAAATCTTTATATGTATCTGAGAAATATTTATCACCTTGACATAAGCAAGGAGATCCAAATTGTAGCATATATGGCTACAAATTTTGAAAAGATTAGTTTGTAATAATGATAAAGCAAAGAAAGGAGAGTCAGCAATTTTATAAAAGCAATAAAATGTAATAAAGAAACACTTTCAAAGAATCCGAACGGATAATAATAAATTACATCAATAAAATACGGCAAAAGTATAAATAGATTTCTGTGTATATCGAAAATCTTTAAATTAGCCATACAGGCGGCTGAGCTTTTTCAAAATCAGCTGATGCTTAGGTACCTCTGTCAGTATTGTGTAAAATAGATCTAGATTGTGCACGGGTTTGGTGCGTTACTTAAATCACATTGAAATGCATTTAATCCTAATATTTTAAATGTGAAAGTGAGTTTGTTTGTTACGCTTTCACGCCTAAACCTCTGAATCTGAATGATGAATTTTGCTAGATATAAATAGGACCCTGGGGACGGTTATAGGCTACTTTTTCTCGCTACGAACTTGTAGGGGTGGTGTGAGGGTGGAGCCACTGGCGAGCGAACATGACGACCAGTTTATCGGTCATTTTGTTAAATAACACGCACGCAGCGCTCTCACGCAAATTAAAATAACGAGTCACCTCATACTAGATTTGGGGACACGAGGTCAAAGAGTATAAGCTCTTAGTATGAGTACATACTGAACTGCTGATTGTTGCTAAACAGGAGCAAGTTTAGGAGTTCAGTGCACCACATGGGGCTTACATATAAGTTGTCCTCAGAAAGTATTTTTTTTGTTATGTAATTTAACACAAAGTATTAGTTCAGCATCATGCTGCAGATATTAATTTTTTAATCCAATTGATTATACTGTTTGCTTGTATGGTATCTAGTGCTCTTTACACAAATATAAATTCTATTTTCTCATAATTCTCTATTCTCTTTTTTTTTATATTTGTGAACGTTTCACACAGCGCCATCTAGCCCCAAAATAAGCTAAACATAGCTTGTATCATGGGAACCAGACAACTGATATAATACTTATATACATTTGTTTTGTAAATACATACATATTAACACCCGGACACAGAACAAACATCAATGTTACAAATGTTGTATAAATGTTTGTCTGGGTGGGAATCAAACCCACGACCTACAGCGCAGCAGGCAGGGTTACTACCAACTGAGCTATGAGGCCAGTCTAAAGTCTCTAGTTGGTGTTTAGAAGAACAACTAAAGTGATTAAATGTATCTTGTTCTTATATCAGTATAATAATCAGTGTTTATTAAATTTATGCCATTTTCTTTGAAAGATAATAATATTTTTTTAACTTAAATCTAAAATGACGAGTGCATTTTCCGTTATGCGTTGTAGCGCCTCGCCGCCGCCGTCAAGCCCCTACGAAGCTACGGCTTATCTGCTACGAGTATTAGCTACGCGACGTAGCGTTTGACAGAATTTAATATCTGTCTAGTGTTGGGAATTTCTTGTCTCATTTTAACAACCTGTTTTTTTATTGTGTTCTTTCTTTTAAATGTGAAATTTTTAATTTTGCTATTTTTAATAAATTCCGTTAATTAATTAATTAGTATCCTATTGTAATATTTAAAATTCATAATAACATTTTATATTTATATTTTTAATATCAATTTGATAAAATAAAATTGATTGATATTCATAGTTTTTTTTTATCTAATACAGTTACAGAACGAGCTGACGGCCCACCTGGTGTTAAGTGGTAACCTCAGCCCATAACAAGCGATGCGGCTTGGGTCCTCTCCTACAAGGTACGACAAGACCCAAGTCGCAACGTATGCGCCCGTAACTCTGAGACGTGTAGGTGGAATGTCTCGTGTGCCTGTAATTTCACAGTGTATTTTTTACACTTGCTTAATACATAGCAACTTTTTTTCACTATAAATAAATTCTCGCTTATCGTGCTATAGTTGGCTTATGTTCCCGCAGTGGGGACATAGAGGTTAACCGCATGGTTACAGAAAAGTTGAGATATCAAAGCCTCGACAATTCGGGATACACCTGTATAGGTTCGAAGAGGTTACGTCGTGTGACGTCACTCGCTCAGCAAGATTAATGACGTCATCAGCGCGAGACGGCTCACTGAGCGCTTGCGGGCAGACTTGTTCCACAGGAGAGGTAATTTTCACATTCAGTAGTACTGAAATTATGGTTACGTTTTATTATTCCGGGAGGGTTGAAAAGACTTACTGACGAAAGTTTTGTATTATGTATTCGACATTTTTGTCAAATAAATTGATGGAAAACCTTATGAGAAAAGTCCTGTACTTTAAAACTTAAGCCTCGCTCCAGGGCCAGTTCCACCAGGCGTGCCTCCACCGTCACATAAGTAATCATTGAATCAGGTGACATCTACTAGTCAAACGGAGATCATATAAAGCAACGCTATATTAAAATACCTAAATGTAATAGTTACCATATGCATGCGTGTTAAATATTGAACCTGGATTGTGCTGTCGTCGTCGAATCCCTTTTGCTACTCGAGAGTACAACACAGAGTACAGAGTACAACCTGGAGTAGTGTATACTATAGTATAGTAGTGTAAAGTTATATTGTTCGTACTGTTCTAAGCAGCTGGAGTGTAGAGTAAAATAAAATAGAGTTCACTGGCACTGTATTTATTTATCTTTATAATCGTACAATTACTAAGTACCGCAATTGTAAAGCTACCGAACGGGGCGCGTGACGGGAGACGACTGGTTCGTCTTTCCATTGACCGAGCGAAATATGCTGCGCTCGCGCAATGGAACATGCACCATTTTACCCTGTACCCCGCTACAGTAGTATACCATAGTACTATAAACATACTACCTTAAATGTTGGTAAGGAACTGTAAGCACTCCTCATAATTTGAGCGGTGTGACGCCTGCCCATCCTCACTGCTTGTTATATATCTTGTTTGTGCTTCTTATGTGAACCGTTTAACGAGTGCGATATACAATGCTGTCAGCCACTACTGACACAACAATTGTACGTAGAGTTCCTTTTCTCTGCAAATACCCGACATTTTTCATGTGTTATGTTATTTTTCTACACGGTGCCGAAATAAAAGATATCAAAAATGTCTCTAATCAATACTGTATAATTTTTTTCTGCGGAGAATGAAGCAGTTTTTGTTGATATGTAGTTACCTGTCATCGTGTTATTTTCAATAGCAAACAAATAAAATACATAATACGTCCTACTTGAAGGTTTTTGAACTGTTTAGCTCCAAACGTATTAGAAATATGACGTCCCAAGAAGTCGGAATGTTGTCACAAAATGTCATCAGTGTTCAACCATTCTAGAATCGTCTGAGCTTAGTGTCAGTTTATCGTAACACTTTAATGGAGTGCGAGTGGGCTATCTGCACCACGCAACTCGTCGCTCCACCTGCCAATCACTTCGAGAAAATAAGATTGTTCCTCTATTTTTCACTAAGATCTGTATCAAGTTCGAGGGCCGCAGAGCCAATCATGCGGTGTCGTTTCAAAGAATCCCTTTCGCTCTGTCCGCGACCGGAACATTTGTCAGCCTCGTCGTGATTCAACCTTTTATACGAATGGTGGCTGAAATACAAGGAAAAGAATTTACGGTGATGGACTACCCAAATGTAGATTCCTTAAATAATAAAGCTCTACGGTGTTTTCAGAAATTTTGTTTTAGTACAATTTACATTTAATAGAAAATACCCTTATTATATAAGATTATTCACTTAATACAAAATTGATATAAGATATTCATAGAAAGGTGTCTACATGGTGTTATTAATCAACTTTCGTTTGTTAAGGGTACCAAATTCATATAATATTTACAAGGGAAACCTCCAGTGCATCCTTAAAGCTGGTGGTTCTAAAAATAACCTTTTTACAACACCCTTCCCAATAAACATCTAGAAAACGTTTTAATATTATCCGCGAAGTACACACAGTAAAAAGAAAAAAGGTGGGAACGTAGCGCTTGGAGCTCTATTGATTCCGTAATGAAATATTGATGAGCCGCGGTGGAATATGTTTTCAAATGACGAGATACTTGGACTACGTAAAGGCGGACCTGGTTTATTATGTGTACAGTGAGCGAGATTGTATTTATAAAATAAGTATTTGTTGAAAAGTGATTTATCAAAACAAGCTGTACAGTCTGTTCCTGGAATGTAGTATCTGTTTTTAAAGAAAAAATTTGAAAAAAACTTTTACTCAGCAATTTCCACTGCAGAAGCACATTCCAACTCTAAGCAAGCCAGAGTGAATGGTATTAAAATATATTTTGTTTATTACATTTTGGTTTTATTCGCCAGCGTTTGGCAGCATATCACCTGATGTAAAACTACGTGACTAATGGTGGCACAATGCAACCTGGACTGTTGTTTCAATTCGCTCTCATTGCGGCTACCAGAATACACCATTATTTGCCCTACATGGGAACCAAACAAGTGGTATAATATGTTGTAAATACATACATATAATACATGTTAACACCCAGACATATAACAAACATCTATGTTCGTCACACAAATATTTGTTCTGGGTGGGAATCGAGCCCACGACCGGGCAGAAGGCAGGGGGTTACTACCAACTGAGGTGTAGGGTCAGTTGAATATAGTCCTATACAAGTGTTTAATAAAAGTTTCTCAGTAGTCAGTATTAAGTACAAAGCTTAAATATATTAATATTAATCTAGTAAATGCCAGTGTTTTCGGCATTGTGTCGGTTCAGCGAGCCGAGCGGCGGGCGGCGTTGGGCGCACGCCAACACCGCCCGCCCGCCCGCTGCGCCGCCCTCGGGAATATTGTTTGGACCCGTAACGGTAAACATGTCTCATTTTACGTCATTACACAATATTATTTGTTTTAAAGTTGTAGTTGAAATAATGCAGCTTTCATTATCATTTTTTTTGTCTAAAACAAAGACACAACATAAAGTTTTTATAATTAAAACTGCTATTATCTTCATTCGCATTTTAATTGGGTAGGTTTTAGGGCGATTGCTAAACATAATAGGCTCCAAGATTATAACCTAGAGCTGTTAGGTAAACTCCAGTTATGTTTAGCAACTAATATCAGTGGAGTAATAATAGAAGATAGATAATGAAATAATATACTTGTATTAGGATATATATGTGTATTTGTTGATTTTAAATCGAGTTGTTATATTGTACGAAGCATATTTTCGTTTTGATCATAAGACACATTGCTGAGAAGAGTCAAAAACGCGTTTAGGTACAATTAAGTTTTGTGTGTAAGATGAGATGATGAAAAGGCGTTGGTAAAGCTACTCACAATTATTTTCACTTATTTTAATTTCAATATTAAACAGTAGGTAGGTAAGGAGAGAGAGAGAGAACTCGATTTCATAAATTAAAGTATTCATAATCCAAGGTACTAAATCCAGGAGAGACATGGTAATTGTAGGAGTTTAAGTCCTCAGTTCCCATTCCTAGAAGTCGCTCAACCTCATGACCTTTGCATAAAACATAAAGTAGTACTTAAAAGTTGGAGTTTTATTCCGAATTAAACTCGTTTCAACCGAAATTAAATTTAAGTTTGACAAAAGTTGCTTTGTAGAGTTTAATTTGAAGATAAAATGTAATACTGGACGCAGAGCAACGTGAAAATTCGTTTCTGAATCGGCAGAATTTTTGTACGGTTATATTGTTCTAAACTGTGTCCGAAGAATGGAGCTGCTGTACCTCGTGTTCTAGTATTCCGTCATATCAGGCGATAATATAAGTACAGTTATGTTTACTTTCTAAGAGTACCTGTCGAGATGACGTGTACTACTCGCACGCGTGCAGGCAGGCAGTATATTAAACGTACTTACTACTAAAACTTAAGTCTACAATATTGTAAAATGATAAAAACACATCTCTGCACCAACCCCCTGTTTTGCAGGGGGCATAGACAAACCCTAAACTCCAAGAACCGAGAACTTACTTTAGGTTCCCCGGCCGGTAATGGTACCCGGGGCCAATCGCTTTGCATTTAGGGTTACAACTTAAACTTCATAAACTTTAGTTTGAGGAAAGAACTTAAAGCCTTTTTTCTACAAATCTTTTAACCGTCACCGTAATGTACAGTTACTTCACAGTTGTACGAAACAAATATAAATCCTCATTCTTATCCGTATACTTGCAAAGTACTCTCATGAATATACAGGGAGAGTGTCTTGTACCAGAGTAAGCCTACACAGTCCCAAAGAAGGCAAACAATCGATATGACTACCTACTGACTGTATATGCAAAGGCATGCTCCAGGATTTCTCAATCTTAAACCCCGTCGACCTGTAGATTGCTGTAATTAAGTTCTATAGCCAGAATTGCATCTAATGAATCTTAACTAACAGGTATTATAAATGCGAAATTGAATTAGTTTGTTTGTATGATACGCTTTCACGCCTACACCACTGAATCGATTATGATGAAGAGTTAGATGGATCCCTGGAGACGGTTATAGGCTACTTTTTCGCGCTAATATTTATAGGGGTTGGGGTGAGGGGTAAACTTTGTATGAAACTTTTTATTGCGCCGTTCAGTTTGCTTTGCAGTAATATTTTGATGACAAATGATTAAGATTTGCATCGGTATGTATTTATGTGTAAAGTTTGAGCAACCCTGCTAGGCAAGTAGGAGATCCACTTGCCATAAGTGGGGTCTGCCAAACATAACGCGCCCTCCCGCGCGAGCCGTGGTGTGGAAACGAGTCCCTTCATAAATAATTTAGTTTTCACACTGGATGCCTCTGACAGCTTCGGGGGATTAAATAAGCCTTCGTTCACGCGTCGACTTCGCAGCCGCCCCACCATCAACAGGATTGTGTGGAAAAAGGAAAGAAGGCGCCTATACGTGGGTCTCGGAGGTACCCGCGGGAGGTAGTGCAACCGAGACCATTAGAGATCAAATCTACCCTGTATGCTCCAGCTAGGTTGTGGGTTGGATTTCCACCAAGGACAATCATTTGTATTTTTAACATTGATGTTCGTATGTGTCCATTCGTTAATATATATTATATGTATGTATTTACAAGTAAAATCATATAATTATTCTATTACCTGTCTGGTTTTGCTTAATTTGGCGCTAGGTGGCAATATTACAAGTAGCAATACAATATTTATGTATTTATTTCATGGTAACGGACAGCCGCAACTCAGTTATCCGTCCGTCCACGAGAGGCGTTAAAAGGTCATGCTCTTTTTTTATTTATATCTTGGCATCGATCTATATGCATTCTTCCAATGCTAAATGTTACAATTTGCCAAGTAAATAGCTACAATAAAGTGAGTTGTTGTGTTTAAAAATGCTATTATTTGAAACTGGTTATATCGTATTTAACATTTATACTATATTATGTTCGTTGACACAAAAATATGACACATAAATGACACAAAAACTGACAGCTGTATGTTATTAGCGTTACACTTGATAATTTCGCAGACAAAAATATTATCTGCATTTAAAAAAAAAATAACACACCCTAAGTTTGTAACTGTCTATCAAAGATACCTATTGCAATTTTGCAGGGAAAATGTACTAAGAATAAGTAGCCTGCACTAGTATTACCTGTGTCGCAAATGGCGTACAACGCATCACATCACAAGCCTCGACCGAACTTATGCACTCCACTAAGTGTTTGCCCCGGCCGGGACTGAACCTGTTACCCCTCTTTTTGGGCATAAATACCTCCAACTTAGCTAAGGAGCTGTCAACGATCAAATCTAATGATATACCTACTTACAAATAAAACATTTCTCTCAAAGGTAATGCTGGTACATTGTATACCTATTATTTAATAATAAAATGTTTATATAGAAAAATATTCCATTATCTTTAACACCGGTCTTATAAAGTCCTTCCTAAACTAATGTTTTACCCAACTCTTCTTAATTAGTTACAAACAAGGGCCGTTGGTCACAGTATAGATAAGATGTGAATCAAATTCAAATGTATTGTATGAACCATTTGACTCATAATGTTAATACAAAATCCTAGTTTCAATTCCGAAATGCTTGGAATTAATAAAACCTTTTTTCTTTTCAGGTAAGTCATTATGGGAAAGCAGAAAATACCTTCATAGTGAATTACGGAGACTAGCAACACTTGGTGATATTCGTAAGTACTAATAAATGCACAAAGGTTGCCATAAAATGCTTCTCCTTGAAAAATGGATCCCTGTCATTCCTCGTTTCATTATTTTCCAAACAGCGCCATCTAGTATTTTCTCGTCGAACTATGTAGACGCGCGCCAGAATAAGGTTCTCGTTCCTCCGCGCGCAGCACAGCCCTTGAAGCTTAAGCAAATGCTTACGCCGGTCTACCTGGTTCCAATCTGTGAGGATAGATGGCTCTGTACAGACCACACAACGGTACGAACCCTGATACGGGCATTCCGAAAGTTGGCGGGCGGAACCTTTTAGCCGCATTGACGTAGTTTTGAGAATATCCGTAGTACATCTTAAAACAGCAAAACCTTGTACAATTCATTTCATTTATTTGTGATACACAGTTTAAAACGTCCATAATAGATATATCGAGATGAGCTGTGATGTTATATTCTCGTATACATATAGGTTTACAAATCGAAATACTGATTTCATGCTGCGTAGTGAACTGTATGTTTTGTATTATATTATATTTGTTACTTAATGTGTTGTTATTATGTGTAGCGTGTCACCTCTGTGTCAATTATTGTTTGTGGTAGTTCAAATTCAATTAGGGTACATTTCGTGTGTGGTAAAAACCACATAATCGTCCCAATTGAATTTTAACTCACTTCCTCACTTTACTAATTGATAAAGTTTTTCAATTTCTATTATAATGTTTTCTATAATAGTTTACACTGAAATTGTAAAAAAAAATAAGTGAACCAACAGTTATATAATCACCCCTTTGGTAAGATGGAGACAGGTCTCAGTACCAGTAAAACTAATACTAAGTTTGCCCGGGGAAGTACTGGGGCATATCTGTTTCAATCGCTGTGTTGAAAGGTCGCGGTGTTAGAGAAATTAGATACATTGAGGCATTCCACCTTCATGTAAAATATTAAAGTTCCGAGCGTGACACAATCTTCCCATACCTAAGTAGGGCATGGAACAGTAACTTATTTACATAAAATATCCACTCATATTACTCAGGTTCAGTTTGTAAGGTGTCTGTGGGCTGCGAGTTCGGGATTGTTAGAGGTGTCTTGATTAATTCTTCAAAGTTCTAATATGTAATGTAAAATACATAAGTTAAAATTAATAATATTCCATATACATTAATTTTATGTGATGACATTAAGATGATGTACAATGTTGCTACAAAATGTTTTTTTATTGGAAGGTAGGTATAGAACAAGAATAAATAATTCCAGTTAAACAAGTCTTTGTCTAGCGCTAGTCTGAATGCTCAACAAGCGTGTAAGTGACAAAAGAAATGCAGCGAGAAATGCAAGTCTCGGAATGCACTCGGATACTCTTTGTCAACGCTGTCCGCCTGGTACTCTTAACTACTTGTCTTGTCTGCGACACTATTTGCTTGTTTCTTATTGCGTTTGTTTGCAATTTTTTTAAAACTGTGGCTTACTCTGAGCTCTGTAATGTCAAAGTGAAGTGGGAACGTCTAGTTTGTAGTACAGCAAAAGATGGCCGGGGGCAACTGTCACGATTAGTTTCCAAACATCAATTCGTGTCCCCGGAGATGCCCCAAGCCGGTTTGACCCCCGCGCGAAAGGTCTCCGTTTTGAGATAATCAGTCATACACTTTTCAGGGTTATTTGTAATTAACGTAATTGCATTTTTGGGGGACCCCTTTTTAAATTCCGTTTTAATAAAACCTCTCCTGTCTGCTGATGATACGAAAGTTTATGACTGTGCCCGTTGCGCTGATTAAAAGCTGAATTTACATTACAAAATTTGTGGTATTAAACTAGCTTCAACATTGGGTAGGGTAGGGTAGTGCAAAAAAAAAAACGCATTAGCTTCATGAAATGAAAATATTGTTGTTTGTAACACTAATTTTCTCATTACAACGGCAAAACCAACTTTGGACACCATATAGTTCATCAACTTATACCAGCGAAATTATTGTCTCCGAGATTCAAATTAACCTGAGGTTATTGGAATATGAGGTTTTGATATAGATGGTACCACGACCTCATCAGTACTGCGAAACTCTGACGGCACAAATAATTTCTCGTATCAAGTTTCTCAGGTCTTGAAACTTGTTTCGTGAGAGTAATATCACCTGGGCATGTAATTACTGTACATTACTTTCGTAATGTAAAGTTTCGTTTAGATACTTCGATATTCTGGAAATGGTTAATCCTGAATCTTTAAGTATTACAATAAAGATTTTTATTATTATTATTCATATTTGTGATTCAGGATTACCTAAGTTTTCTTCTGAAAAAAATGTTTATATATTCTTATTTATTACTTGAAACGTTTACGTAAAAAAAATTTAATGCTTTACCCTGTCATCTAGTTAACAAATAAAATCAGTTTCCGAAATTCAATTTAGTTTGGTCTCCGTACCTTCAGGGAACGCCTTAAGCCGTTTTTATTCCACCAAAAAAGTCACCAAAAGGTTCAGACGTTCATTAGTAATCTCACATGATTCTCTTTAGATCTTTTTCCACAATTACGGATCCTATTTTTGTCTCGAAACCTTTTTTATTGTGGCTATTTCTATTTGGATTACAACTTATTGAAATGTTAATACTTAACATTTAGGGTAACTGGCTGACTTGAAGCTATTCAAGTCTCACTGGTTTGGTCACACACTCGAATAGTAACTCTTACAAAATATCGTACATTTCATTCTACAACTAATAAAATGAAACCTCCCATGCATGCAATATGCACTAAGAAACTGGCTTCGCTATCACGTATGTTTGTGAAACCATATTCTGTATAACAATTGAGACCACAATATAATATATTTTTGTAAAGATGTTTCGTTTGCTCCGAAGCGTAACGCCAAGTTGTGAAAGTTTAAGAGCGTTGGTAACAAAGCTCCATGAAGGAGGCTTAGCGTGACAACCTCCTTGCAGTCATGACATCCTGCTGGAATGCCCTCTGTTTTATACGAGACAAAATAATATGTTTTAGGATACATAAAAACCTTCTAGGACTTCAATGAATAGTCAAAACCTTTCAGCGACCTTTTAATATGATGGACCCAGAGATTTCCCGTGTATACGTTTGAAGAGAGTTCAGTTTTGTGCTTAGCAACAAATTTAGCCATTCATTTATATTTATGTACTCGTGGGATATGCGTGGGACGTCTTCTGGATAAAGCGTTCAGGTTGAGTAATATTCTTGTCAAATTATCCCTTGGATGGTTTATACGTAAAGCAGTGCACAACTGACGCAGACGGTCGGGATATTTCGTCATTTGTCATTTAAAATTGTACTGGTATTTTTGCAATAGGGTTTGCTGGACTCGCTCCCAAATTATGGCAACAATTTTGAAATGTCGCAGCCTCCGGCGAGGACGGTCCTTTTTAATAAAATATCCGTACTTATTTAATCTGTGGCATGGCGATATTACTTTGTTATCTATGAAGAGCCCGCGGCGGGAAATAAAAACTTTGTTACGATGTCCTTTTCCGTTTGAGATTGGTGAAATGACATGTTATTTTGAATTTCACTTTCAAATTTCTTGTAAATGCAATATAACAGCTATTCACCATCATATTCGTAATAATAAATCGGGCGTAGGTACTGCTCAAGTCAAATGACCGTAGCTTGAGTTTGCCATACGGGACATATTAAAATCTATCATGTATTAAAATAAAAGAGAATACTGACTGACTCATCGCATCTTTGAAGGTAACTTTTTCTCTCTTTGTGTTAATTTTAGGACGCAGGCGTTACCCAAAACGGGGTTTCAGGAAATTTCATCAAGGGGTGAAATGGGGTGTCAATTTTTATATGGAAGTCTTTATATTTTCCTTTTATCTCGTCGTTTAAAATCAGATTTTGATTGCAAGTTACTAAGTCGGACACATATCTGAATAAAAATAGTGGTAAACATGTATGGTGATCAATAAAGTGTTTATCTGTCTGTCTCTCGTCTCCCAAGATAAGAGCAACTGTAAAAGCTGTAGAAATCACAAAACCTCGTGTCTGCCGATGCGAATAAAATATGAACTTCTCCGCGATTAGCCCTGCGCCCCTCGGGCTTCGACCTACATCCGTCATGCATGCGCTGTACCAGGCACGCATAAGTTGTTGGAGGCGGCAAGCTGCAATCACCTGACATGTATCGTGTGACGCAAGCAATGCATGCTAGTTTTACTTTACCTATATGACATGTTTTCATTGCGTATCTACAGTTATTTATTCAAAATGGTATGCCATTATGACATCAACATTTTAAGCCGGCTCTATACTCGCGCCGCGATCACCGTGAAACCTGAGTATAGACGTACCGGCTTGACGTTCGCGCTTCACGGTTTCCCCGTTGGTAAGTAGTCACCGTCGCCTATTGGCATCTGCAACACCGGGAGGGTTGGCGTTGCGTTGCATACCATATCGTAATTGTTAAATAGTGACGTTGCAAAACACGTCTATTCCACAATTTGCATTTATACTTAGCGGGGAGAAATTGAGTGTAGAATTATATGACTAAATCTAGTTTTACGAGATAGCCAATGTAGGAAGACTATTACGGGCGAGGTAACTGTAGTCAACTATATTCCTTGGAAATCTGTGGCTGCCGGTAACATTATAGGAACCTATCTGAAAGCTAACGTAGTAATTAAAGTAGAAAATACAAGCGAGTGAGCGGAGTGACAGGACAACGGTAGATATGTTGGTTCCTTGAAACATTAGCACTGAATCATTAGGTTCGTTGCACAGTTATTTGCTCACCAAAAATATTTAAACACTGCTCATTAAGTAGTGACGTCGGTTTACGATCTGTAGATCGTGGGTTCGAATACAGCAGTGAAATCGAGCTTCCGGTGAAGGAAAACATCGTGAGAAAACCTGATGGTAGTGCAAATGCCGGGGTGAATAGTTGCTACCTTACTGTCAAAAAACCCGACCGGAAAAATCTAACGGTGTGTTCACCGGTTTCCAATTGAGGCGCTGCGTGGCAACGTCGCCTACATATTCTATTAATATCAGTTGAAAAATATGTTGTTTCTGATTTGGAAGCTTAGACAAATTGCGTCAGAAAAAAACTAAAACCGCTTCCATCTTTTTTCTGCGTTCGTAGTGCACACACGCTATTCTGCCAGGCATCAGGCATTCAGAACATGGCAGGAGTTGTTCCTTTGATCACGGGCCATGCCCCAGTTGGCACGGCAAGGGTAAATTCCTTTGTCGCGAATACAGGTGGCGCTTTTTGAGGAAACATCTCTGCTGTGCATGTCTTATCTTTTATTTGAGAAAATGGGCAATTTTGATTTGAGCTGTGATGTTTTTAACACGAGTCTTTTCGTGAAGAAAGCTTGCTGAAGGTTGAATGGTTTTTATGTATCTTCAAAACTTTACGATTTACATTGTATTCAACCAGGGCACTACAGGCAGCTATTTAGAAAAACAAATTAATTCCAACCGCCCTCCAAGTTGGGCGAGTTATGAAATTCCTTCGCCTTGATTTTCCTCTGAATCGAAGCCAGAGGTTTAATATCGGTTAATTAATTGTCTGTCTCTTGCTTGCTGATTGACTTTTTAATCGTTTACTTTTTAATAATCTATTTATGGTGAATACTTTATGAAGAAAATTGCGAAATGAGTTATAAACGCTGCCGATATATATCGATTATATGTATATCGATATCTTTTTTTTTCATGGAGATTCGAGCCAATACAATAATATGAATCAATACATAACTGAAGTAACCATCGACAGAAAAATGCTTATAACTCCGTTTGTACTTTTCCCCACATGGCTGTTTTCTGCATAACACGGTCCTACTAATATTGACACAAACTTGTAAAATTGAAGAAGCATCTAAGAAGCATAATATATTGTATCTATGCGTAAGGGCCCTTATGCAAATTTTGTAAGTAAATTCTGAACCAAAATTAAGGTCAGCCTTTGCCCACAAATTTCAATCAGTGTGTATACGAAATAACAAAAGTCATTATTTATTTATTTATTTATTTATTTATTTATTTATTCATATACAGGGTGTGGCGTAATGAGTGGATAATAGGGTACCTGCGGGTAGGGGCCATTGTGGCGGTTCAGAAAAATATTTGTTATGCTCAGTAAAAGTGCCTCGGTTTTCGAGATATTCGACATTTTCGAAATTTAAGAAATATTTCACCCTTCGTCACTATTTTTGGCGCCCAGACTGCAAATGAAATTTTTTTTTCTATCTGTTTTTTGGATAGTATTCTTGGATAGATGTGCTATCGAATGGAAACTGTTATTTTTATAACACAAGCACAGTTATGTTTTTAAAATAAGATTTCACTAAAATTTTACTTGCTTACTTGCTTCGAAAATGTCGAATATCTCGAAAACCGAGGCACTTTTACTGAGCATAACAAATATTTTTCTGAACCGCCACAATGGCCCCTACCCGCAGGTACCCTATTATCCACTCATTACGCCACACCCTGTATATGTACATCCATCCTTACAGGCACACCCAATGCAATAGAGTACTCAACTTATATTCTATTCATAACATAGTATTAACATTACATTATTATTAAGTACATTATGTTTCTTGGCGCCCGAGTGTATTTAAGTAGCAGAGGTAGTATAGTAAGTTAGTGTAATTTCATAGTATTCATGTACAACGTCCAACGCATTACGAATTAACTTCACATCACCGAGAGCACATTTAACGACAAAAAGTGCAATCTGCTTGCTCAACAAGCATATAGAAACTAAATATCTGATCGGTATCGACGCTGAAAAATAGAAGTCATCTGGTACCCTATATACTTTTAGAATAAAATTCTCAAAGACATTTTATCGAAAAAATTACTTCAAATAATTCGATACCCAACTTCGTAATTTTCAAACTCTAAATATTAAATATATCAATACTTTAGCAGATGGCCCACCTTGTGTGAAGCGGTATCCTCTACCCATAACAATAGCTATACGTCCTATGTACCTGTAATGTCACCAGCATGCACTTCATTCAAACTCGAACAAAATAATTCGAGTGCAGTATTGCTTGCCGGAAATAGGTGGCAGTAATTCCCTGGAAAATTACTAATTTTAGTTGGTTCTTATACTACTATTTCGTTTTATGGCTCAAGTATACATGAAAAAGATACGCCTACGTTTAATTAAATACCATTTTTATTAATGTTATTTTAGGCAGTTTAATGTTTGTCCAATTTTTTTTTCGAAGATATTCCATTATTGATGTAACCGAAAACTTCTGGAAATATGTTTCAGATATTTGAAGGTTTTTCTTTAAAGGTACCATATGGTTCCCTCCTTTCAAATGCTTGAATGTAAATATATTGAGCAAAGGACTGACCCCTCGTCAGAAAATCTCTACAACTTGTTTTCAGAACTTTCATGCTCACTAAGACGGTATTTGGGTAATTGTACCCCTTAGGTGCTTCGGACGTAATCTGATGACCCCAACAAACTGCGCTGGTTTAAATAAACCACACTGATGTTGCTGTATTTTGAAACATAAAATTCATCCAGCCTTCCTAGCCTATTTCCTATCTAAATTTTCTGAAATGTATTGATAGTATACTTTTATTTGTGAACGTGAATATTCAAACGAGCTGAACGGAACATAGGGGTTAACATCCGGTTCTATATTCCTACGATTCGTGAAAACTTCGTAAGCTCACCTTTGTTTGAATACGCTGAAGTGTGAACGGGGCTCTCGCGTGCCTCCAATCAATATCCAATTTGAGGAATTGTTGAACTCCGCAGTTTTTCTGCTTTCCTGGTAACTGCGCAGTTCGGATCCAATTTAAGTTTCGTTGGCTTTTGGCGTTAACCTGACGCCAAGATACGGGCACAGTGGGGCAATGAGCGACTTTCACTTGAAATCGCTCTCCATCTTATAATGTAACTAAAAACTGCTGTGATAATGATACCCGTTCAAAAACCTCTACAGACTTAGCTTAGACCCAATCCGTTACTTTGCTAGGTATACATAAGCTAACCCAATGTCAGTTTCTGTAACAAAGATCTTGAGCGACACCTATCTACCTGCTATCTCTATCCACAGTATCTGACATCTGATGTTCCTACTGCTTTCGACAAGCATGAATCAATGGTCTACAATGTAATATTGTGGGCACGATCCGAATTGTTATGGATTTGGGTTAAATTTTTCTAGTTGTCTTACGAACAATGAATTTTTAAATTGATGTAGGCATGTAATAAATTGATGTACGTATATAATAAATTCATGTTTTGTAAGTGAGAGTCGGCTACCAAACCAATCTTATCGACGTGTTCGTCTAAATCCTTCATAACTCATGTCATTATTTCATCTTCCAAATATATCACATTAGTCGGTTATAAAAGGTTAATGTTTCACGGTCCGCTCATCAATATGTTGTGGGGACAACACAACACTTTAAAACAGCTCGGCTGTTTGGATTGTTTCTAGAAAAATCCTTTGGCGCCATTAGGTTGATTTGCTTTCAAAAGTTAGTTTTTCTAGATAGGTAACTAAAGTTTAAAATCTAATTGGATCCTTCTATACGGTCATAAATATTCACATTATTTTAATAGTGTAATATATAAATTTGGAGTATCCTCATGGACACACTCTCCCGTTCTGCTGTGTGTTGGTATGGGGATGTAGGCGACGCCATGTAAGGCCCAGGTTAGAACCCCGCTGTCTCACCGGAAGCCCGCGCAAACGCTGTCAAGGCCATCTGCGAAGAATGGCATAAAGCCAGGAATCACGCGTTGGAGTCCCAACCTTACAAATGTGATAATATTTATTTCGCGTCTGACAAATGTCTGACAAATTACGGAGGACAGAAACAGTCCATATTTACAGATGCAGATGCGCTGCTGCGAGTAAGTGCACGTAAAGATTCCAGAGTCATTACTATCGTTACATGATCTCCTGTCGGCGCAGTCGGTGGTTCAACAAGTTCATGATTTCAATCTCGCTAGTGGTAGGAACAAGTTTGTTCGTAGCAATAAGATATTGTTCCGAATAACAGGTACAACACCTTGCACTGTTCCCCGGAACAAAGGCGACGAGGGTGGTTCTTAGCAAACATAAAGGCTCTTAATCCACTTAGCTCCTGCCTCCGACACTGTGCGAGTAATTTATTTAGCGGCCGTTTCGTCTCGCGGAACGGCGCTGAATACAACCCAAAGGAAAATAGCACACAACTGTTATAAATAAACATATTGTTTAGAATGATAATGCTCGTCTGTATATGAGTAAAATAGAAACTAAGGTCTCTTTATGATAACGAAGTAATTTTATAGAGTACAGTATGTATATATTCCGTGGCTTATAACTACTCAGATACCACAACATCAGAAACATCGGCTCGGTCCGCTTCTGAACCTTAGTTTATTAAGAGGACAAGCATTTAAGAGCAGTAGAACTCGCCAAGTTCGTCCGGAGAAGTACTGCCACCATGCCCATTTCAGCCGGCAAGCAGTAACGCGTTCGCGTTACTGTGTTCCGGTTTGAAAGGTGTGGTTGCCGGTGAAATTACAGGCACATGAGACATTCCACCTACACGTCTCATAGTTACGGACGCATACGATGCGACTTGGGTATTGTCGTACCTAGTAGGGGAGGACCCCAGTCGCATCGGTTGTTATGGGCCGAGGTTACCACTTACCACCAGGTGGGCCGTCGGCTCGTTCCATAACTACCTAAACCAAAAAAAAAAAAACCTCACAGCCCTGTGTAATAAATAATTGATCCTAGTTGTTAGCTGTTTCAGAACTATTACACAACCAATTAAATTGAATCAACTGCTATGTTTTTGATGAAAAATTCAGACAAGTTAAATCGATGAGTCACAAATGGACAGACACAGCTAAAGGACAGATCCGAAGTCATTTCAAACTTGTCGACGACATAACAACTGGAGTGGGCCCGACTAATCACGGCCCTCATACTTTCGAAAACATCAATTTGCAGACAATTTCGGACGTCACAACGAGCCAAAATAAACTTTGGATCGTTGTGCAAAGGGGCAAGATTTGATGTATAGTCGGAATCGATTCGAAGTGTACTCGAGTGTCGGTCGACAGTTATGACTAACGTTTCATGAAATTGGCTTGAGTTAGAAAATTAAACGGTTGTGCTTTGCAACATTGCTAATATTCATTCTGCTTTTCTTCGAACATCTTCTGCAGCATGAGAAATTTCATCTATTAAGAGTCTACCTACGCCCGAGCATTGGTCACTGTCATTATTCCTTCTGCGCTGCAGGTCGTGGGTTTGAATCTCATCTAGGACAAACATATGTGGGGAAGACAGAAGATTGTTCGGTGTCTGGTTGTGAATATTAAATGGTTGTGTGTGTATTAACAAAACATATTTACATTAGTTTTAATTTTCCCATCAAATAAGCTGAGAGCCCACTCGATATTACGAAAGTAATTAACATTATGTAGGTACGAGTGTATCACTACAAAGTAATATGAGATTGCTTTTCAACTCAGAAAACTGTTAATGTTTAAAATCAACAGAAACTGATTATCTGTTTAAAGCTGTCGTTTGATCTCAATCTGTATTTTCATTAGACAACTTAGTTCCGCACTTTTCAAGTGATATATAAATCAACAAATCCGTACAAGGTACAGTAAAACGAGACTTACAAACTTGTTATTTTGTTTTGTCTCAGTATAAGTATACAGGTGATCCATTTCCAAAATAACACGTCAGTAATGATAAACGATTAAATCCAAATTCTCTCGCTCCGAGAATTCATAAATATCTCATCAAATTCTCACGTGAGTAAGTTTCACGTGTTCAGGGAAATTACAGTAAAACTTTTGAAACGCTGACTTTGCTGAGCCGTAGATTACGCAATAACTGTGTAGTAGTAGTAGTGCGTGTGCGTGTGGCAACACAGAGACTCAAATGTGAGGGGGTTTTTTATATAATCCAGTTTCGGAACGAGCCGACGGCCCACCTGGTGTTAAGTGGTAACCTCGGCCCATAACAACTGATGCGACTTCGGTCCTCCCCTACTAGGTACGACAAGATCCAAGTCGCATCGTATGCGCCTGTAACTGTGAGACGTGCAGGTGGAATGTCTCATGTGCCTGTAATTTTACCGGAAACCACACCTTTCAAACCGAAACACAGTAACGCGAATGCTTCACTGCTTGGCGGTAGAAATGGGCATGGTGGCAGTACTTCCCCGGACGAACTTGGCGAGAGTTCTACTGCTAGGGTGGCATCCGGCTGCCCAAATCCTGTCCTGTTTACTACCCCTCAATACTAACTTTGATTCATACAATTCATACAACATGTCATAAGTGAGATTAGTCAAATTATGTAACATTAATTAAAGTCATGTTAAATATGAATGCCATTTAAAACATCGTCAATGGAGTAATAACATTTATTAATTAAAAATAATTTGTCTTCTATAAAATATATTGTAACTTTGGTCATTTGAACCCGAAGTTCAGTAGTGCTAAGTTCGCCCAAAAACGTGCTGTTAAGCCCGCATGTATGAGAAGTTTCTAACAAAAAATATCTTTCCTTACATATGACAAACGATGCAATTTTAATGCACTTTTGACAGTCTGTCTGTACATCTCGTACGAAATGTATTTCTTATATATTGGTGGACATTTCAGACAGCGCCATCTAGCTCCAAAGTAAACTAAGCGTCATGAGAACCAGATGACTGATATAATACTAATATCAGTCAATAGTTTTTTGTAAATACATACATATATTTAATACATTATGGCTTCGCTATAACTATATGTATATGGAAATATTTTTCAAACATTGCCCGACCGGGATTGCAGTAAAAATGTAGTTAAGGCAAAATAAATCTAACCATCGCGCGGTTGGCCTAAAGGAAAGGGATTTGTAGGGTTATATATTTTAAAGGAGCAGTAATGCAAATCAATACAATCTCGCACATTCCCGTGTGTACTGAAGCCGGAAATCCAGAACTTGGCCGGCAATATTGAAATGCGATGGATTCCACGCCGCGGCTAAAGGATCAGTTGTGCCATAGTTTTGCGGTAAATGTACTACAATGTATATATCAGAATTTGTTCGGGTGGAGAGTTAATATTTATTGCGTTCCTGTAATATCTTTACAATTTTTGGCTACAATTTGTAGCTGATAGTGCTTAGTACTATTATAATTTAGTTTGAAATGTGTACCAAACAAACACATCGTTGATGTGGCCTTTTAACTCGATTTTCGGATTTTGGGTTCAGTTTCGAACTTCAATCCCTATAATTTTTAGGCACCCCTCCAGCCCACCGCCACAATTAGCATATCAAAAATCGTTGTTGAAGTATTCTTCTTACAGAACTAATTACGTCAGCAGCTATGTGGGAAGGTAGGAACCATTGACTTAAGCTCCATGTAAATCAAGGTTTAAACAGGCATGATATTCACCGTAGTATATCCTCAGTATTTTTGCAATCTTGTTAAATCAGTCCACCATTACACTAGGAGTAGAAACAGCCATTACGGCTGAAATTGGTCCCGTTTATCAATCTGCTATCAGGATACTGAGAGCTGGCCGGGAACTAAGCACACATTACGGGGAATAATGGGCCCGCGCTGCCTCGCACTGAACGCTAATCCTTCTCCTGCTCTCCACACTAAGATATCACATATATTATCTCCACCGGGCGAACTTACCACACGTTCTACTGCTACTTGGAGTTGTTACTTTTGCACCGCCCGGGAGACACGTAGGGATTCAAAGGGTAGTCAACTACGGACGCGAGCAACGTGGCCTCCCGAAAATTCCTCATTTATTATATTTTTACTTAAAGCTTAAATTGTGTTTATTTATTTTAAATGTTGCATGCCGTAAAGCGGACTATGAATCCTATTTTAATTGTGAACTCTATGTATACCCATTTACGCAATAAATTTAATCGTAATTTCAATCCTTTCTTCTTGATCTCAAACGTACAAGATGATTCTAATACTGCTGTTTAATATGCTTTTGCTTTGAATTGCGGCTCGCAAGTATTTTTTATATCATCTACATTCTGCGCAGCGTTTTATCGCTACGCTTTCGTTGTGACAACGTCTCAAACTCTGTGACTCCAGTAAGGAGGCAAGATATATATGCTTCTGTTTAGTGACTTTCTTACTGACAACTAGAAGCAGTAGGCAGATACACAAAATACTGCCGTTACTGAACTGCATAATTAACGCCTGCGCCAACAAACCATATGTGGAAGGGGCAATATTAAAAAATCTTTGATTTGAATTCAATACTACAAATATTTTTCAAACAATCAGACTACAAACTCATACCTATTTCCTAGGATTCCCTGTGTCGCAGGTGACCTTCATCGAAACAACTAAAAATTATCCAAGAATAAACTTTATTGTCATTCGTCCTATAAATGTTTCTAAATGCGGCTTGTCTCTCTGAGCTTTTGGAATAGAACGTATCATGGGCCTGTAACTTCATTGGCACCCACATCTTTGAAACCGGAACCCAAAATGCGGGTACTACTGCTTGGCCGCAATAATAGTTATGGTACGAACCTTTATTTATCAGTTATAATAATTCGCTTATAATACTGTTATTATACACTTAATATTCATATCAGCTTTGTTATTTCCTCAATACTTGGTTTTCAGGTCTTGTTAGATGACGTTTGTGGAATATAAAAGTCTTTCAAAATAATAAAATTGCGGTCTGACAAGAAACAGGCAGGCGTCATGACACGTACGCAATCGCTCTAATGAGTTTCATAATCCCATCATGTGAGCACAGTGACACTGATTACAGCTGGTTTGCTCCCATAATCAAATACATTTTGGCAGCGTCTTATGTTCCCACTGCCGGATAATAGAACTTCTTTTGATGAAAGTAGGCCCGTATGTGTTTGGCAGATGTCACATTCTTACAAGTGCAGATTATGGTTATAAGTCAGGGCCAATTTTGGTCAAAAAGCCTACATTTTTCAAGTTAAAAACGAGGCAACAAGTTAAACTGCCTGCACTGAATATTATAAATCAGTTGCCAAGTGAATAAAACTCGAAATCCATACAACTGGTTCTCACTTGCCCTTTAGGATAGTTCATAAACTATCATCTAAATTTACCCACACGACCGCTTGTACACGCTAAAACCGTTGAAGAAGAATGCAAATTCACCAATAAGCATTCCGTCAATAAAACAGCCTATCAGTTGAATTAGCGTTTCATGTAGTCTTCAATAGACAAAACCCATTAAATTCTTAAAGAAATTGCTTTGAAACGTCAACTTATAAAATAAAAAATAAAATCATATGCGGTCCGATGTCTGTTGGTAAGAACACCTTACATACCTTTAAGGAAGGTTTTCTTTTTAATAACGAGCATGATCCTTTTCCTGACATATACCAGACTAAGTCAGCTGTCCTCCCCTTTCCTGTGACATGGAGCATGGAACGAGTCAACAATCTTGAATTGGAATTTGTTTGCGATTAAGATTTGCAAATAAGTTATCGCTGTGGGTGTCTCGTACGACCAAATAATGTAGCGTTTGTAATTTGGAATCTGATATCTTCGTTATTTTGGCTTTCGGTGTCAATATAATCAGGTGGGCTTTGATCAGAAATCATGAATTAAAAATGCTGGGATTGGTTCCATACGTTAGTATGTACAATATTAACATCGGTACAATTGAGTCAAAAAAATTATAAGCACTCAAAAATATTTAAATTTCATTAATTCTATTTCCAATTTATCTTTTTTTTTATTCTTCGTGCCACCTTGACGAAGTCGCGGGTTGTTACATGTATATAACATGTTACATTTGATAACAATAACTTAAAATCTTAGTTTTTGTCAACCTCAAATTGTGTAGATTCAAAATTTTTTAGAAATTTTTGTGTTGTGTCGGTCCTCTTCAGCAGCAGTTCAACACGTACCCAACGTAATATTTTATAATACCTCTAGACACTGCTAGTTAAGGTATAACCTACGAGAAACTGCCAAAACGTATAACATATATATAGGGAACATAGGGAAGCGTATAACAAAGGTCACTGTGCTATCAATATCAAGGCAGTACATTTTAACAACGTCTTATTCTTTCAAATAATTTAATAAAAAAAATCCTCTACGACCCAAATTGCTGTAATCCCAAGTATAATAGACTCATTAATTAGCTACACTTGACAGAGGCACGTGATCATCCTGAGGAAAATACGGCGTTTTTGTCGGCAATAATAAGCCGATAAGTAATGGTGTGATCCCACTGCGGTGAGACGTGACACAAGGCAACCCGCCCGTACTTAAGGTAACTTGATATCAACACTTGTTCATTTACATATGTAAGAATAGATTTCTAGAGTTTCGTAACTTAAAATAATCGTAATACAAAAGTAGTCTCTCTATTATTATTTTTTGACTTGACTCATAGCTCAGTTGGTTAGTAACCCTACCCTCTGCGCTGTAGGTCGTGGGTTCGATCCCCACTCAGGACAAACATTTATGTGACATTTGTAACATTGATGTTTGTTCTGTGTCTGGGTGTTAATATGTATTATATGTATGTATTTACAAAAGAATAGTATATAAGTATTATATCAGTTGTCTGGTTCCCATGATACAAGCTATGCTTAGCTTACTTTGGGGCTAGATGGCGCTGTGTGAAATGTCCACCGTTATTTATTTATTATTTATTTTATTTATTATTTTACACAAAAGCATCCATGGTTGTCATACATCTTGTTGTTACGTTAATGTTTAACGGTGATAGCATCTATAAGTAAGTCTTTGAAGCCCGGTGTAAGACATTTCAGTTTATATAATTTAGTCCTACTTCACTTTTTTACATTGGAGGCTTACCTGGATTTGCATATCATTGGCATTGAACACTTTATTGATATATGGAAATTTCGTAAAATCAATGAACTATGGTGGGGCGCCCTTATTGCTAATAGCGATGTCTTCCAGGCAACCTTGTTTTTATGTGATACAGTTACAGAGCTAGCATGGCCCACCTGGTGTTAAGTGGTAACCTCTGCCCACTACAAGCAATACGACATGGGTCCTCCCCTAACTAGGCACAATAAGAACCAAGTGGAATGGTATGCGCCCGTAGTAAAGACGTGTAGGTGGAATGTCTCATTTGCTGTAATTTCACCGGCAACCACACCTTTCAAACTGGAACACAGTAACGCGAATGCGTCACTGTTTGATGGCAAAAATGGGCGTGGTGGCAGTACTTCCCCGGGCGAGCATTAGTTCTATCTTTAGCTTTAGCTGTACTAAGAAACCACTAAACTATCAAAAAACAGAATCTTTCCAACCATAAACCGCAAATGATAGCTGACAATAACTTGTGAATTTGCATTTTCGCTACTTATATAAAACCGCTCAGTCCCTTAAGTATTAGAGTACTATTATATCAAGCAAAATGATTACGCACTCTGCACTGCCTTAGGATATCCGAATCGGCATTAGAACCTTGGAGCACTCGCTACGATACCGTCATGCAACTAACACATGAAACCAAATAGCAATCAGCGGGCGTCATTAGTTGACTGCGTTTCATTCATAGAGCAATAATATAATCCTGAAAAGCCTTCATGCGTGAACTGCAAACCAGCACTTAAACAATCAACGACAGCCGCAGAATCCAAAACTACAAAACGGTTCACGTCTCATTAGCTTCCCAATAAAATAATTGAGAGTTTGAGAGGGCGGGCGGGGCGCGGGCGGGCGGCCCAGCTTCAGGCAGTGATCGGCCGCCCGCCCCGGCGCCAGGACGCGATCGCGCACCCGACCTACCGACACACTGCTTTTGGATGTGGATGTGAGAATTTAAAATTGTTTTGTTGGTATATATTATGGTGGTTTCCGTGCTAACTTATGATCTAAATGGTAAACTGGCGTTTCGGATTATATCGAAAAACCCCGAGACTGCGTTTGTTTGTTCTAATATCTGGCAACACCGAGGCTGAATGAGTGATTTCATATAACGTTTGTAGATACACATTGAACACGTATCTATTCATTGAGCATGGGTAAACGTTAAACTGATCGATTTTTCAGAGCTTGTCTGCCGGTTTTCTCATTTGAGAGTAAGCTATAGAACTGTATAAAGTATGTCGGGAAACTGAAACTGTCGTATCGTGTGATTTATTACAGAGTTAGTTTCCTATATCCTAAATCCGGTTGAAATACCCGAGAAATATAGAAACTAGTGTTATTATTCTACGAGCTCGCGTACTACGCAATGCTAAAATCTTAAGATACTCGTAAATACATGTGAGATGAACGATAGTGATAGGATAAAACATCCAATTAGCAGTAAGATATTAACGAGAGCATACATTTAAAGAAACATTTTTGAAGTCGCCATCCGTTCACATTATATTAAAATTTAGGGTCTGATTGAAATACTAATTGCAAACGCAAACAAACAATTCTGCTTTTTAAGCCCTTTTCAACGAAACTCGATTTTAATTTTTTTGGGTCCAATTCCGACGCTCAGACCCATTATTTATAACAGTATAATAACCCCAAATATTTTATTACCCCACACCAGTACTTTAACAAAACCTTGGTCGCAGAGGGAAGTTCCGAAATAACCTGAAAAATTAAATATAAGGATTTACGTTATTGCTTTACTTATTAGTGCGCACGTAAAAGCTAATGTGAGCAATACTTAGATCTCAAAACGGTGAAGAAAACACAGAGAAGAATTGTGTCTAGTGAGAGGAACCTCTTTGAAGCGCCCTTTTTAAACCTTCACCACACTAGTTCTGAAAGTCACGACTAGTAGTCATAGCTTCTCCTTCAATAATAAATTAACTTTAATGTGTACAGTAGCTTCTTTCCGCGGCTTCAACCGCGTGGAATCGTAAAAAACATATTGAAGCTAAATCGGTTCAATAGTTTAGCGTGAAAGAGTAACAAACATGCATTCCCGTTCAGCTTAACAACATCCAAACAGACACGCGCATTTATAATTATGAGTGAGATTATTGGGATAGAATTTGGAATGTTTACCCTTTAGAATACGTTCAATAATCCATAAACAGCGGCCCGGAGGTATCCCACCTGTCATTTCTGTCATTCCCCGTTGGATAATGGGCGGAAGGCCTTTGGCTAATTTAATCCGTCACTCTTGTCACCCGGAGAATAACACGTTTTAAAGGCGCAGTGCGATTACTTGAATCGATTAGTTTATTCGTAACCGGTTGTGTACAAGCCATATATACAAAAGGGATGGAAAAACATCATTTTCTTTCAGTGGAAGAGTTTTAAACGATTAACGGATTTAGTCCCGAAACAATAAAACAAAAATGACTTTATTTCGGTTTTTGTGTTTTATGCATAGAATGTTACGTACAATATATTACTATCAAATACAAGTTCCTTTTCGTTACTTCGTTAAAGTACAAAGACACGATATTATTTTATATAGCGATATTACTAAGAGTTAAAGGTTCGATTGCCTTCCTTCGGCAAAGTCGATACACTTGTGTGACACTCACACTTGTTTCCCGAGGCCGTCGCCCTCACGTGTCCGCCCAAGCGAACTACTGCGCTACGCAACGTGGATACAAATAATTAAATTGATCTTAATTTCTAAATCAATTACAGACAAACGGCAATTATACACAAGACAATTATTTTGCTGTTTTGTAATGTCACTTAGACCTATAAAATTCCAACCATCATTCTAAAAAGGTTAAATCAGCGAAAATACGATATTCGTCGATCAGATTCAAGATGTGATTTCAGCTAAATTAATTATAACCCAACCGGCGGGCGTGTCACTCATCCGCTTCGTATCAAAGAGACGTTACCATTCTTAGAAGGATCTATTTCTAGGATACTTTTTGTTTTAAACCTGTCTATGATAACACATTGTTATTTTGTATGTGGAGTTATTGGAAGACAAGACAATACACGCCTGTTTGACACATGTTTGAGCTGTTTTGTTCGTTGATGAATATAATTTAATATAATAAATATGTAGAAGAATAGAAATTTTAATTAGACAGAATCAAAGTTATATATGAAAGTCTGATCAAGTTGCAATATTGGATTACCCACCTTAATTTTGGCAGGAGTGTACATACACTCCTGCCAAAATTAAGGTGGGACGAAACCTATTCAGTGGTTGTTAGGCGTAAATAGTCTGATTAAAATGTACTAAACTGTTTTTTATAATATATTAATACTTTTTTATATTTATACCTTCGCTTTCGTTGTGATTATAACTTCATAACCAAGTAAATCCCAATTTGTCAAGGCAAGGCAGAAGCAGCACGATATATTTATATATATTAGTACACGTAACAGAAACCTCGTAAAACAATAAAATTTTATCATTAAAATAGATATGAAGCCTAAAAAGCAAGTTATGAATTATTGAAGGTAGGTGGCGGTTGCGGTGGCGGCGCGGCGGTAGGTATGCGTAATAAAACGATGTAATAAAATCCTCAAAATCGTGTCACTGAACATTTTCATTATAATTTATCGCGACGTAATTTTCACGCACATTAATTTTATCAAAACGCAGTTGACTATTAATTTTATAGTCATCCATTATCGGTATTTGAAAGTCTGGCGGAAACCGAACCTTAGGGGATAGAAATAGGGTTTTAATTTGATGGCTGCAGTGTTTCCCGGCAAGACTGATGTCGGGCATTTGTTTGGCGTCCGTAATCAACGGATCTTTTTGTCTTCGTTTAAGCCGACCTCTCTACACACTGGTCAAACTAAGTGCGAAATATACAAACTGGGTTAAATTTTAACTATAAAATACTATGTGTTATATATACTTGTTTATCACAAATAGCGGTAAAATTAAAATTTATAAAAACTAGATAGATTTGGCGTTACAGACGTCATCTCCAGGCCGGTAGGCTCAAGGTAGTAACGTCAATTTTGCCAAATTTACATGATGTGTTATAGTGTTGAGAGTCAATATCCGCTAGTTCGCCCACGTAAAAAACAAGCACGAATATTGCTGTTAAATCAACACATTGATACAGAGAAGGCGCGTTCAGAGGGCGTTTGCCTCTTTGATCAGTTGGATTACCTTCTAAATTACCTTTACATAGCCTCATTACGTGAAGCTGTTTATATATTCCAATGAGATTCTACTATTTCTAATACATCTCTCTCAATATTCAAAATACCTTCTGAGTCACGTTTTGAAACGGGGTGTGCTCACACTCAGACAGAATACACACACAAAGAATAGTTTGAGGATGTTTTCCAAGTAGCGTGCAAACAGCGATACAGGGAAATCCATCTGCCTACTCCAAAGGGTTTCTGAGGCGAGCGTCTATTTTGAAGTATGTGCGGTTAAATATTTTGTATTTGCTCGACTCCTGAGAAAATTACTTTTTCGTGTACATTTTCAAAATTATTATACTTAAGTGATTGGAGGAGATTTTGGTCAAATGTTAGCCAATAGAAAATAGTGATTTTTAGAAAAGCCACAAAATTTGTGTAAACTTTTATTTTATTATTCTATACATTTCAAAGAAGTCTATTTTTATGTGAAATGGTATTGCAATTCTCAAATACTATGGAAAGACTTCGCCTTTCGGCTTTGGTTATTATTATTAAAAAAATATCACTACGCAAGAGATATCAAATTTTGCTGTCATTTATGCGAATATCCAGAAAACATCACGAGTCGTTACTTTTCGGTATCGGATCGAACCTTTACGCTGACACGTTGCAATTTATATACTATCTACCACGTGGTCGTCCGTCCGTCCGTCCGTCCGTTGGTCCGTCCCCGGGTAACGTATATTGCCCATTCGTCACGAGCAATTACTCGGCAAACGGCCGCTGACAGCTGGGGTCGCGGACCCGAACTGGGTTCAGCCCCTCGCCTCGATACCAGGCAACTATTAAAGGGCTGAATTGTAAAGTAGGTTGGTGGCGTTGCATCATTTCCAAAGTCATTTGGAAAGTTTTGAAACCATCTCATTCTGGAAATTACAGGATCGTGAAATTTTACGTCATGTCTCAGAGACACGGGTGCAGCGCAATACGGGTTCTGTTTCTATTGATATAGACTTACGCTATCGCTTAATATCTAGTTTATACATAAAAAAAAGCAGAGGCGTAAAAATATTTTTAGTATATCAGTATATCGTTGATACCAATCATTCAATTTTCTCTCCACCTTGCAAACCAATTCTATTCTGAAAGTAATCCGTGACTACTTATTACTCATTCTCGATAGGATCGTAGCTGTCGAAAGTGACGATGTACAAATCTTTCTAAAGACAAAACTTGCCCCGGGATTTTCGCAAAAGTTCGTAAATGTTCCATGTTTCGGTAGAATTATGAAGCTGTATCATTTATTAAGAATTCAAAGGCGTTTGTACGTTTACGAACTAAAATGGGTAATAAAAGCTCTAAAAAATGTTTGATCAGCTTTATAAGGTATCCCGGTTCGACACGGGGTTGGCGCATGATTTCGTCCCTGTCGTAATATTACAAATCTAAGTAATATTTCCGGTGAACAGCAACAAACATGAGATACCTGATTTGATTCTCCCGTTTGGTTCACCAACACCAAGGTTACTAATAAATAAATAACCTGACAATATTTCAACTGTACGGGTGAATCGGCATCAACGGTGAACAGTTTCATGCAGGCATTCCAGGTTTCAGGCCCTGTTTTCGAACCGTATCGGAATACCAACGATCGAACCTAACGTGTGCTTTCACGCTTATTAAGAACAATTCACCTCAAAAGTAGCAATAGAAGTTGTGCTAAGTTCGCCCGAGAAGTACTGCCACCACACCTGGTAATCTGCTGCCTAGCAGTGATGCACTCTTTTGCTGTGTTCCGGTGGAAGGGAGTGGGTGCCGGTGAAATTGCAAGCGCATGAGTAACATCCCCGTCTCGAGGTTATGGACGCAACGTAGTGTGACTTGAGTCATCTCGTACTATAGCGAGGACTTGAGTGGTATTGCTGTTGTCTATGGGCGGCGGTTACCACTAAAGATCAGGTGGGCCGTCAGCTCGTACAGTCACTTAAGTGAGATAAAAAAAAGCTCGTATTACGTTATCGATACAACAGTCTATGTCGACCTGCGAATTATGTTATCCCATTGTTATTATAACAAAGAAGTAACGAAATCGTTGAGCAACACAATTTACTTATTAACACATAAGTTCTGTTCTTATTAAGCGGTAATAAGTTCACAATACATTTGTTATTACTATGTAGGTATTATTGTATCACAATATGAATGCGGCATGATAATAAAATGTGAAAATAAAATACACATTTTCACATTACCGCGGCTTCCATTTTGGGCCGTAAAAGCATAATTCACATGGAAACGAAGCAAAGCTGACGTGTCGAAAATAATGTTTGTTTTGTTGATCAAATCTCTTTCTTTTTGATTGCGTTTCATAAGAAAGTTTGTGCACCTTGGGAAAGTGCGGCAAAAATGTGATCCAGAATAGAATTTACATTCTTGTGTTCCGTATTTATAAATGTTTAGGATCTGTTCATATCAGACGCGACGCGACACCTTGCGGTGTGGCACTATAATAATTATCATTTTGGAATACATGGCAATTATATTAGGTAGTATTAATATTTCCTTAGTAAAGGTATGTGATTCGAAAATCGCACGCCTTTGCGCGACTATCTAAACCGGCGCTAATGTATCCCTTATTCGCTTATAGGTCTTTCATACAATATTTCATTGAATTTGATTACTTATACGTATGAAAATATCATTAATATGAACATAATATTGAAGTCTTCGCTACAGGCGTGCTCATGATAATCTTAATAAGTTGGATTTATGAGGATAAAATGAAATAACGTTGTAGCATATCTACGAGTCGTAGATGTGCTACGATGCTACGAGATGGAATTAGGCACGCTACGCTACGTAGCACCGACGCAGGCTACGTGATAAAACACAGATTGGATTTGTATTCATTTGTGAATTAGTCGCAGAGATTAGCTCTTATAAATTTGATGTATTAATTCAATAGTTGGACAATAAATACTTATTTCTTCTTCTGTCTTCCAACTTGTGTTTGGTATACTTCAAATTAAAAAAAGCTTTCTAGTATTTTCTATACGTTTTAGTATAATTAGTTAATACATTATACCTCTGATTCTTTTATATATACTGCATAAATAATGCTTAAGATTTCAGGCTGAAATTGCAGGCGCATGAGACGTAACATCCTCGTCTTGGGGTGATAGACGCAACGCACTGACTTGAGTCATCTCATACCCTGGTGGAGAGGGCTTGAGTCGTATTGTTATTGTCCATTGGCGGCGGTTACCACTTAACATCAGGTGGGCCGTAAGGTCGTTCTACCACCTACATCACATAAAAAAACAAGACAAAGTGCTTAAACTCTAAAATATTAAGTTTTACTGAAGCGGGCAATATACAAATATTAGCTTTACACTGATGTTTCGTGTTAAACGATTAATATATCTACGAGTAGAGCCGAGTAGTAACGAAACACATCTAACGATTCAAAACTCATTAGGAGTAGGTCCGGCTGGTTAGACGCTTACACGCTTTACGTCTGAATAATAATTGGTACTATTTATGATGTGGTTTTGTTTATTGACTGCTAATATTGTTATTATGTAAAAATGGATCTCGTGTTTGAATAATCTTTATTCCTTTGGTGTGCCGTCTGCTCGTTACGCTTAGTCGCGAAATATGTTATCATTGTAGGCTAACGTGATAGTTTTTTTTAAACTTGTTCATTTTCCGCAACGTAAAAATTTTATTTTTGGTAATTGTAAAAACACTTGAGATTCGATTGATAAATAGTGATATCCGCGCAGTCACCCGCATTAACGTCAGCGCTGCCCTCCGGCGACGCCCGGAGGAACTCGCTCCGGGTGAGACGTCCATTAATCTTGGCTATCTACCAAACCGCAAGTACCCATCAAACTTTGTGGTTTGACATCTTGGAGAGACGGCTGTGAGCTTTGAATATTTGTTTTGGTTCCGGATGTGTACGCAGTTTCTGATACGACTTAGGGGATCCCTCGTGTGAGATTTGAACTATATGTCTGTTACTTTAATATATATTTTTAGTCACGACGCAACAGGCGAACAAAGGTGTCGAAACGAGTTCAACTTATACTGACTAAACGGGGGAAACAAGATTAAAACCTAAAAATACCGCCTCTAGAGTCATGCATCAATGCCAGTGTGAGTCCACAGTGTGGAATATTCTTAACATGTTGCGTTTAAGTTATTGGTTGCCCTAAAATATATCACTAGTATATTGGCACGTACATGAAACAGTGACACACCAACGCGTAACAATCCGTCCCTCAATACGATGGCCTAAACCAGGCGTTCATTCAGTATAACCAGTGAGACCGTGGCTATCCATTAATCTCGGCTATCTCCTAAACCGCAACTAGACATATAGACGTCTGTAAGCTTGTCTATAGACGTATATAGATGTACAGTAAGACGTAACATCCGAGTGTGAAACGGCACCGCAGTAAGGGGTTGCCTCACTTGAGTATGATCGACGTTGATTGAGTGACAATCGTAGAATTTACTTTGAAAAAGGAATCCCTCCATTAGGGGTTTCTTGTCTGTTCTTCCCCATGGAGGGTCGGATAGGGTTTGAACAGGCATCAAACTTATCAAAAAGTACGCGTGACCTTATGTTTTGAATAATATTGACGTTTCAATGACAGCTAACCTCACTGTATTTGAGGGTGGGCACTAGTTCCTATATTACAAGATAATTAAATGTCTTAGTTTAGGTTCTAGTTGTTTTCACTAAAATTGTAACTATATATACCTTAAGCACAACTATATTTAAGTTTCCAAGTTTCTATGTTAAATGTATAAGGTGCAAATAAAAAATTATTATTATTATTATTATTTCTTTATGAATTCTATGGAAATAAAAAGTTTCGACTTTGACTTTGAATCAGCCACTTCTGTGTTAAACGCACACGATGCTACTAGGATTGAAGCTTCATTTTTAAATTGATTTTAGGTCCAACTGTTTATTGCTTTTCAATTGCAATTAATTAATTAATTAATTATAATTCAATTACTTGTTATTTGTATGTATTTGTGTGGTTTACAATAAAGAGTTTCTATCTATATATCTATCTACAATACATGGGAAAACAATTGTTTAGCCACTTACGAAATGACGTCTAGTTGAAAAGTGCATCATTAGTATGCGGATTGTATTATCTGTATTTCTTTAATTTCTTCCTACACACAAGCATAAAATAAAATAAAAAAATAAGGTAAAAAAATGGTTGTCTGTAAAGTCGGTTTACTGACGATAGTTGAACGTGTCAACGTCTTAAGAAAATACTGATGGAATGGTAGCATTTTTCAAAAGAAAAATTTAATTTCATTTGTTTAATAGATTTTTATGTATATATGCACTTGATACTCGATCAAAACATGTAAATGTAAGTATTAGCAGCTGTCCACGCAGACGCATCGCTCACTCAAGTAGGAGAGAGACGGATGTCGAACGCTGCCGAACGCAAAGGCCGATTGTGCTTCTTTGTCGCTCGTTCCGCGCTCTCGCTTGCACTTGCACAAGCCTTACATGGAACGCCTCAGAGCGAGGTAACGCCGCATGAGTCATGTTTTTTCGTGCGTGCAGCCGGCTCTATCGAATTATAAGACGTTGACACGTCAAAAACCTGATACCAGGATAGAATGCACGGACGATGTTTAAACCGTGCTTGTGTGTGGCTCATCTGATCGGGAAACCAATCAGGATCAAGAGAAGCTAATCAGGACATCAATGTGCGGCGGCTCTAAGGGGGTTGCAACTGGCACTTAAAATGATTTGTTGTCCTAAATCGAGAGATTAGCGTTCGAAAAAATTGATAGATTAATTTGGCTCTCGACTGATGTTGAAAACGTACTTGAAATGTACTTATTGGATTTTTTATATCCGTCTCCTAACAAAAATAAGTATTTTCGATACGTCGACACGTCACTTATTGTTGGGTTCGTGCGGCGGTCGCGGTCGCTTCCTTCAAATAGTATATTAGTAACAGTTCAAAAACCCATTATAGTGATTTACATATTTTTTTATAAACGTAATTTTAATTTTTTAGACCTTTTCATGAAATTTATACAATAAATACTTATTTTAGTGATGACTTAACCTAAATCACTTTTTATTTTCACACAGAAGAAGAAATAAAGAAATACAATTTTAATCTCAGTAAAATTTAAAAATGTGGCGACGATTATAACATAAAACCAAAATACCCGATTGATTATAAGAAATTTTCATTAGAGCTCTGCCCTAGCTCTGAGGTGTATTATATTCAATGAGAAGCGACGTTTTGTATTCTTAGGAATTAAGAGCACAAAGTTATACAAATGACTTGAAAACAAATCATATCACTGTGCTAAAATAAGTAGTTTAGGAAAAGATGACATAACTTGTAAATATAAAATCAATGTCGCGATGACAATTCAGATAATCACAAATCGTTTTCGACCGAGTTAACGGTAACTTATTCCCAAGAAAAAACCTTTTTCTAAATGTCTCGAAAATCCGAGAAATGTGGGCACAGTCCCTCAAACTTTGGCGCACGGAGGAAATGACGAGAAAAGAATGACTCGAAACTTGGAACCAAACTCTGTTCCAAACTTTGGGATGCTTGTATGTCAAATTGTGTAGCTCTTATATCCGTGTAGTAGACTTAGTTTTCGAATGACAAACTGTATTTTCTAAAAGATGAAATTTGTCGATGAAATTCGAACTTCAACAAAGGATGATATTGATTCGATAGACAGTTCGGTTGCTGGCTACACTTGGATGAAAATGAGCTTTATTTTTAACGCACTGAGGTGTATTTTGCGGTAAAGGCTGGGGTGGTGGTTGTCACAATGACAGACGTAGGTTATTGTGTTAGCAAATAATACGTTTGATACGAAAGATTTGATCACAACTTTGTAAAAAAGTCTTTACTGGTGACATGTGATGTGAAATAATTTTATCACGCTTTCATTTTCGTAAATATTCAACTGGTCGTAAAAATATATTTGAGTTGTACATTTACAAGGTATGGGTTTGATTCGGTTCCAAGTTATTCAAACTGTACGTACAACGTATCCATTGTTAGCTAACTTAGACGTTATTTGTATGAATGGTTCGAAGGAAGATTAAATAAAACCGCTTTAAAGTTGAGCATTGCTGTCATTAATTTGTAATTGTTTTTTGTTTGTTTTCAGAAGGTAAAAGTATTAGTGATGGCAGTTGACCATGAACGACAGTTAGGGTCACAGGATGTAGCCACAATAAGGAAATTATAGTAGCCTATCCATCACGTAATACATTTTATTATTCTATCATAAACTGAGTAAAACGTGTATTCGCAGTTATCTCGCGGAGGCTACTGGCAAATAGTTTACGATCGTTTCCAGAATATTTAATGCCACGTAGTGATTTTGTGGAATTTTCCATTGTGCGCCGCTCAGTTCCTGCCTTTAATTATGCGTTTGAAAGTGGGTCGGAGCCGAGACATGCCCTCCGGGTAATAAAATGCTACCAGCTGAAAATGACGGAATAAAATGCAACCAACATTTATAATTTACCTGTTTAAATCGTAAACATTGAACTTGTGCAGCATGAATTTTTCTTACCCATTGTGCAATTACTGGATGCTGGAGTTGTAAGGTTCCGTACCCAAAGAACCATCCTGTCTTAGTTAGCCTGAGCCGCCCATCTATCTTCTGACTGATATTGATATTCTGACTGATACCTTTGAATGTTCTCTTGACCCTAAACTCTCCCCGAACCCTAATTTCTACAGAATTGTGTGTTATAGCGGATATCCTTATTACAAAAAAAATTACAGTGGTAATAACAGGACAGGAGGTAATTACAGGACAGGGGGGTAATAACAAGACAGGGCTACAAAATCGCAGTAATAGTACTACGGTGACTTACTTGTTTCAGTGGCCTTCTGTGAAGTTACAAGTTTACATGAGGTTTTACTAAAAGGACGCGCATATTTTCCCTGTACCTACGCATGAAACTAGTTTTTAACGTTATTTTGTTCTTGTTTTATCTTAAAAATGTACGAGTGATTATCGGTTGAACTCTTTGAGTAAAAGGAAAAAATCGGAATATTAATAATATCACACATTACACATTATACAAGACCAATGGTATTGTAACATTGAATATGAAAGTATTGCTTACATATACGAACAAGGAACTTTTTTCACTTCACATTCTACTCCAGTTCCAGCCCATTTATCAATCTCTGTCTGGCGGGCGTATGGCGATATCTGAATAAATCATCACACGCTGCTGACGCGGTACATATAACTTAATTCATGAAAAACATGCTGAAATACAAAAAAATAGCATTCGATTTCATTATATTTGTACATTTGTGCACAATGAATCTTTTCCACGATAGATATTATACTTTTTGCGCCTTCTGGTACCAAACACATTTTAAAGTTTCAGCATGTGAATACATTTTATTAGGTCAGGATATTAATCTTTTGTATAAACTGAAATATATTCAGCTAGTTTACCAGTTACCAAACAAATAAAACAGTTGTAAATGTTGTGAACAAGATGACCAAGAGTTCCGCAATCCAAACACAGCTTGCCGTTTCGTAAGTCACAAATACTATAACTTATTGCTTCCCTTACAGGAATACACTTAATTTTCTGTGCAAAGCTATTGCGTATACATTTGCAAATGTAATCGTCACACGGTCGCTAGTCGCCACAATGTGCGTCGCAGTTTGCTTAGGACGGTCGTGTTGACGCACCGCTTTGTTATTTCGTCTCTATGTTAGTTCTCTCGGTATCATAACAGTTTGTTTCATCCTGTGTTGTGTTATTTGTAAGGCATTTTTATTGGTTTACTGGTTACTTCCTGATTTCATTTGCTCTTATGATCGTCAGTGTTTGATAACCTATTGTTATTTACAATTGACTTTCCTGTTTAATGTTCCATAGTTCATAGTTGGCAGGTCTTACGTTAATGAAATAACATGCCGTCTCATTAAAGTTGAGTTTAAAGCAGTTTTTGATCCAATCTCTCATTGTAGTGGTCTGTTATTGTGCGTGGCGGTTAAACTTGATCCACTTGAGTTTTTCCCACCGTTTACGGCGCCACCTACATCAGATATTACTTAACATTAGAATTTGTAAAGAGATCGCCTCTCCAAGAGTTGTCCCCAGGAACGATGAGCGAAGCATTCGGCAAGACAAAATATCAATTAGACCAAATTAATCTATACAAATCAATAAAATTGGAGTGTCTGTTTTTAATATTAAAATAACCGCTTTTTACTAAGTGCATATGGATGTATTCACGGTACATATACCAAAACAACATTTAAAAAAAAAAATACTGTCTGTTTGTTCCGGCTAATCTCTGAAATGGCTGAACCGATTTTGACGGGACTTTCACTGGCAGTTAGCTGGTGTAACAAGGAGTAAATTAGGCTACTTTTCCGAGGGGTAAAATAGGGGTGCGTGATAAAACCGGATTCCACGCAGACGAAGTCGCGGGCAACAGCTAGTTGATGAATAAGAATGATGATGAATATATTACTGCTGTAAAGAAAACTTGTCTTAATTCATGTACACGCATCAACATCAAGAGAAATGCCTCTGTCTCCGAGATTCAGAGTTAATTCATCATCAGTGTTACGCGGCGCATTAATATCCCCTATCGCAGCTCTCAGCTTAGTACCTACTAATCCATGGAGCCCTAGTAGCTCCATTAATCCATGCCCATTCACACTCTAAGCTGTGGAGATAAAGTCTGTTATGCTATGGAAGTGGATTCGTAATTGCGTGATTCACCAAGATTGTCGAAGTCACTGGCTTGGAGATTACGCTAATACGATTTTAGGGACGTTAAACAAGTGTTTTGATTGTCTTCAGTATTAAGATAACGGATATACCTACATTTTGGGATTCATAATTAGATAATAGAATGAAAATAAAACCAATCGCTTTAGAGCCTAGGGAACACGTAATCTCAAAGCTCTATAGACTGAAATTACAAAATCAATTCGTAAATGCAAATGAAACTTAGGTGAGTAATAAAGTGACAATTTAAATACAATTGAAACACAAATTTAAGCTCTATCATCCCACAGATATAATTAATTGGAGTGACTAGACCTGACAAAGAGGTTTTTATTACCAGGCTAACATAGTTAATAGGATTCTATTCAGAAATGTGAGATAGGTTCTAAGAGACTGTCTAATCGAGTTATTTCATCTCCTTTTCCAGTGCCCCTCGAAGCATGAGCGGAATGACCTGATTGTTTATGTCATTCTTTTTCTATGGATGTTTACCGCATATTCAGACCCTTTTAATATAAAATATGTCATTTTATGTGTAATCTAAAGAATGGGGAATCTCGTATTGGAACCACGAGTGTTTAGAAAATGTCGATGTCCTGTGACACGGGTTCCATTCTTACACGGAGTCAAATGTTTATATAATATTGTGAAAATCAACACTATTATTACATTACCTACAGTGTCCACCCAAAATATATGTACCTATTAAATTCATACTCCATTATAACTTAGTTCACATTTATCAAACAATAACCACGTTTAGTTTCTAAATGCTCATTTCGATATCATACGAGTACCAAATTGCGAAAGTATGCGTCCACCAATTATGGTAATAATAGAACCCCGAATCGCTCAAATAGATTGTTCAAATTTCAATCGCCATTTCCAGCATAAAACATTATCGGTTATGAATTCCTGATAGAAGTAAATTGTCTATTAATAATTCTATTTCTATTTGTAGTAAGTCCCTCCCTCCGGCTCCTGCTTCGGCTTGCTACAAACAGAAGTATTTCTAACGTTAATATAATAAATTCGGAGTTTGAGTTCAGAATTCGAATAACTTTATTATGATGAAGTTTTAAGATTAAGAGTATGTTTCTGAAAGACATTTTCCGCGCAACTTTTGCTCAAACGGCTACTTTGTATACCCCCGACATAAAACAAAGTGTCTGCACTTTTGTGAGTTATTCACTGAAGGCGAAATCTCCACGGAATGTTTTCCACGTCTCAGACATTCACATAATTCGGGGTCAGGAAACTGTATGATTGGTTGTTATCCAAAAACAATTTCCTGAGATTTTCTTTTCTTTCATTTGAAACGAACGGTTATAGGTATCGGAGGATGAATGGTCCGTGATTGAGTGGTACGTGTACGTACGTTGGTGCGCGCTCCTTCACAATGAACCCAATCAGTGGGGAACAGAATCAGTTTGTTGATACCTTCTTGCGCGTGGTAGAGCGGCGCGGCGCGGCGCCCTGCGTGCGTTTCTCGACAGGCACTCGTGTAAAGAGTCTTCATTAGTTACAGATTGGTTGTTTCATGTTAGAAAATACAATTGCTATCAGAAAAAATTACTGGCAACATTTTACAAATTAGAACTGCGTAGTTGATATTTGTTTGCTTCGTCATAAAAGCGTTGGCGACTCATAAAATGTTTTCTTATTTCTTTAGAACAATATACATTAGTATTATATTTGATAAAAAAAACCTGTTACAAATATTGTTAAAAGCGAGACTTTTATTCACCGTATTTGACCTTGTTATATTCAAACGATGAAGTAGGTCATTGAACTATTATCATAGATC
This sequence comes from Chesias legatella, assembly GCA_947359385.1. NCBI lineage: Eukaryota > Metazoa > Arthropoda > Insecta > Lepidoptera > Geometridae > Chesias > Chesias legatella. The sequence continues at coordinate 9,031,427 of OX375781.1, read as the reverse complement.
GCGTTGGACAATATATTTCCCCGCAATTTCCAAACAAAAAACACATTCGATTATTGTGTACGATTTAAATAAGCAACAGTTATCCCCGCGCTAGGGAAGGGGATGAATTTCTATTAAATCTACGTGCTATCAATCATATTTTGAATGAAAAAATAGAAGTGAAATATTTTATACGCTTTTTTTGCCAGAAATGAAGTCAGTTGCGTAGAAAACGCGAGATAAAGCAGTATACTTGACGAGCAGAAAACCGGAGACGATAAAAAAAGTTTTATAAATAAGAATGAATTTTCATTTCAATAAGCCCTAAAGGCGGGATTGTTTGTTTTACACGAGCATTCTCATACTGATTACAATTTCACATACGTTGATCTGTCGATGGCAGGCCCACGGTTTCCATTCGTATCCTTGAATTGTAGTGGGACTTCAAGCTTATTTGTAGAGTTTTCTAGGAAGGTTTCGCTTCCAAATTGCATGTCGCTTTAGAACAATTTGGCCACAAGCCCATAAATTACGACAAAACGCAGCCTCGCGGCCAAACGAACGCCATTTTGGTGATATATGGCGCGAAACCATCGGTTTTATTAATGGTCACCGGTAAAGTCAACTTCAGACTACTGAATATGCAGACGTTGTGTGGGCGGTATACCTTGTTACCGTGAAACGTTTAATTAACTGTTTGATCAGAATGGTAATCTTTGCGTTCCTATACTGAATAACTAACTGAATCTATATCATTATACCAACAAAACCACTCACTCCAAATCAAGTGACAAATTCGCAACATAAGCACTGATGTCGCTATCGCATATTTCCAGGTAATTTGTAAGTGCTAGTGCAATGGTTTTGCCCTGCAGTGGGACCCGGCGAGCGAGATAGTGCATTATGGAAATATACGTAATAATTGGCATGGCAGTGATCATATACACTGCGGTGGCTATCATCTGGAACTGTGAATGTTGGGGAGACAGGTCGCGCTGCAGTTGCGACGAGTGCAAGGCCTTGTTCCACAACGCGAACCGCACAATCACGCCCTCACTGTTCTCCGTGTCCTCGCGGATGGATCTCGACCGTACTAAGGATTATTATCCGTAAACGATTACTCAAAATCTTCAACATTGTGCCGAAACCATTAGTGCTACGTAGAGTAGATATCGCCGAAATTTTGTGTAATTTTCGTGACTTTCCAACTAAATAAATAGTGCATAAATCGTCGGCACGATTGCCAACTTATAAAGTGCCAAATTCTCACCATCCGAATCGACGCAATTCACTCTTTTGTTAATTGAAAGTGCTTAAATTGCAACATAAAGTGCCAAAATTATAATAAGAACCGACATTCCGTGACAGGACCCATTTCAAATGTTAAATCCCAGTGCCAAAGGTATATATTTGTGAGTGAGCAAGTAAACCAGGATGTGCTAATATGGACCCGTTGGCGAGGTTGATGGAAGGCGCGCCCTTGCCGGGAGTGCTGGGCGCGACGAGGGACGTCCGCCCCCGGGGCGCCCTTGTGCACGCCAGCCTGGCCGCCGCGCCCTCACTCGGGGACAAGAAGGGCAGACACCTCACCGGCACGTTCTGTCTCACCGGCGACACGATGGAGGGCATCATTCAGTGCCTGGTGTTCCTCAAAGCATTTTCGGTGAGTTTCGAAACTGATTAACTTGAAGTATTTGTTATATTTTAAGCGCCAGTTTCCAAATTTCAAGTTTTTTTGCTTTTATGTCCATTTTAAAATAAGTGGCAAACTCCCAAAAGAATCCTAATGGCAACGCAAACATTAATTTTCGTCATGTCCATCATTAAAATCTCAGTTCAGTAAATATCTCCTTAGTAAAACCACAAATCGGCTATCGATACCAGACCCTTACATTTTATTACCCGAGGCGATTGCTTATTAACTGAAAACGGTCTCCAACGATCTTAATTATTAATTGTTCGCATTTCTTAAACGGCCCGATTACTAGACGGCCGTTTAAGCCTTTGTTACTTGCCTAATAGAGTCCAAAATCCCGTCTAAAAATGTCTGTGTGGTACTTATGTGTCCGGGTCTCAGCAACAACGAGGGGCTTTGTCAGTTATTAATGAATGTTGGAATTACACCCGGAATTTACTCCGTCTACTTAGATAATGTTGTGCTTAACTCGAACAACTGATAGGTTGCCAATAATGTGACATCTTAGAGTTTGCTAAAGTCATGGTACTTGTGGAGATAATTTACTGTAAGATATTTTATCTCGAACTTGTTTAGGGTCCCCGCTGGCGCTAACTAAGAAGTGAAGGAATGCCTATAATAGAGACTTTGGGTAATGTTGAATATAAAGCACATCCGATATCTGCCGTTTTACAAAACGGCTGGCCGCAATACAAAACGGCGTGATACTGTAAGATTAAGAAGACACATCGTTTTTTAATATCCCAAATTGTAGTCACTTCGTTGCTCGATTGACAAAACAGCTAAACAATTTGCAAAATGGTAACATCAACAAATCGCAAGGTGAATGAAATATTTTAGCTTAATTACGACTGATTATAAAAGAGTGCCCTTATTTAAAGTGGCTAGCCGTTTTGTAAAACGGTGGCTTAAAAGTGTTGGCGACGACCAATACACAGTACCTGTCAGCATAGAAATAATTTTGCGCACAAAAGTGACTCACCAAACGTTTTGAGCAAAAATATTGCGTGATTCGATAAAAGAAATCATCTTGAAAATCCTTCCACATTGCGTCGGCTGGCGCCGTGGCAGGTGCCTCAGGATTATTGATAGAATATGAAAAGAGCGAGTTATCTTGTTGCTCCGCCAATATCGACGCTCATATTCACCGGTAAGAACCATATGGGACAAACTCATAATGTCTCTCTGTCGTCTTTTTGAGTTTGATTTTTGTCTATTTGACACAGTAATGAAATTACCTTTGCTAAAAAAACATATTTACCGAATTAAAATACTGTTTATTTATGTAAACAGTATATACAAACATTTTGTTTATAAGTTTATATATCTCAAATTTAGTTAGTTTAAAATTACTCGAATGTGATAGGATTTCCCCCTACTATCATGTTTTCCATGTAGCAAATAATTGTTTTTATTAATGGTTGTACCATTTTAAAGACTCAACATTTTATCTCTGTATAAGCGCTTGGCTATTATATATAAAATACCCCTATGACCTCTGTATCGTCTCACCTTCAATTTATTTTTTGCCTGTTGTCAAACATTAGTTACAATGAAACGCTCATAATACTCTTAATTATCCTCAATCGTCAATCAGCAAACAAAGCACCCGTCAAGTGCAAAAATATCACAAAGTAACACACAGACACGCACACCGACATTATGAAAAGGTGAGTCCCGTATTCAATGTATACCCAACTTTATATAGAATTTGCCGGCTTCAGACAAATTACTAAGTAAAAATAACAAGTTCAGAGTGAGATATGCAACGAGAGTTGGGTCTATTGATTGGAAATGACGCTACATTTTATCCACTAATTGATTTGTTAGCACTAATGAATGTATTAACTGATTCATTTACGAGTATCTTGATCGTGAATTCGAGGCGGTATCCGTATATTCTGTGGGATTGGCGCGTCACTACTGACTGACTGACTGACACAGAACATGATGGCTGCGTGATGGCGTGTACGACGTAATGTTACGTTTGATATTAATTATTTGTGTCGATAGCGGGAGCTCAATCAGTCGAGTGTCGGGGCGGTGTCGGGTGGGGCACAGCTTATGGCGGAATAACTCGTCACTTGCATACATTTCCTATACAGTATGAAGTTTCTTTGGTAACTACTTCTGTCATCTACAATTATCTAAAATGATGGAAATTAGCTTACAATTCTCTTCTCTTGCGTCCATCATGACCGTATTTAATACGAGTAGATTTGATTTGACACACACAGTTCACATATAAACCTGAATATATTTAAAGTATATGCCATGCCCATTTCTGCCGCCAAGCAGTAGCGCGTTCGCGTTACTGTGTTCCGGTTTGAAAGGTGTGGTTGCCGGTGAAATTACAGGCACTTGAGACATTCCACCTGCACGTCTCAGAGTTACGGGCGCATACGATGCGACTTGGGTCTTGTCGTACCTAGTAAGGGAGGACATAAGTCGCATCGGTTGTTATGGGCAGAGGTTACCACTTAACACAAGGTGGGCCGTCGGCTCGTTCCGTAACTGTATCACATAAAAAAAAATTACTTACCGCACCGCTAATTAGCTAGCAAGGGATTGGTGAAAAGTATATTGAGAATTAGGCGTAGATCACAAAAACATTATTTATAAAATGACGAGTAAAACATAATATCCAACAAAAGTAGATAATATAAAGTACCTTATTGCATGGCGATGGAAAATCTCATGTGGCTGTAATTATACCGACTTCGGCATCCTTTAACCCATAGAAGTGCTATTCTTGGGTTGGGAAAAGGTTAAATAACCCTAGTAAAGTTCAAGTTAGCGTGCGGCATTCAAGTTCCGCCCGTAAATGTGTGTGAAAAAGTTGTGAATTAAGATAATCCGTAAAGGTAGACATTTTTATTTTCTGTTTATAATATTTATGGCTTTAATATATTTATGGCCACATCAGAAACATTACTCACTATAATACAAAATGGTAATGAAATTTAATTATTGAATTTATATTACACAATCACTGATTAACATATTGAGAGCGTGGTGGTCTAGCGGTACTGACCCCCGAGTTTCAATCCGGAGGTCGCCGGTTCAAATCCCGACGTGCACCTATGAGTTTTTCGATTGAAAGATTTATGTGCGCAATACCACGTTCTCAAAACGGTGAAGGTAAACATCGTGAGGAAACCGACATGTCCTAGAACTAAAAATTGGAAGACATGTGTCGAGTGCACGAAAGGAGCCTCTTTGAGGCGCACTTACAATCCTTTCACCACACTGGTTCGACAGAACCGGTGACAAGAAGAAGAAGAAGACTGATTAACACACAATATTAACGTACACAATTTTTTTTGTAATAACTTGATTTTGATCTACATCAATTTGCGTACCGGGCTATATATAAAAGACAATTCTTAATGGCTGAACTCCATAAATAGTAGCTTGTAACTACAAATACCAGTCCAAACAGTTACAATGACCCAGCCGTACCCGGTTCAGCTGTGACCGGGTGTGGGTAATCATACATTATTGTCGTAACGAGCTCTCTGATATCCTGCCAAATTAACTGAATAAATCCATAGTTGTTTCCTTTGGCTTCGTCCGCGTTTTCAATTACTTCCGTTACCAGTTCTATGAGTTGTTTGTGAGTTTGAGTTTGTGCCGTGTGGGCAATTACGATTATTTTTAGTTCGGGCACGAGGTTCATAACTGATATTGCCGTCGCTCCACTTCTTACATGATAGGAAACTAAACTACATGACTGCATTTAAATTCCTATACTAATAAATTCCGAACAACCAGCATACCTTAAATGCCCACTTTTAAGAGCACTGCTACTGCTTGGTGTGTTCCGGTTTGAAAGGTGTGGTTGCCGGTGAAATTACAGGCACACGAGACATTCCACCTACACGTCTCAGAGTTACGGGCGCATATGTTGCGACTTGGGTCTTGCCGTACCTAGTAGGGGAGGACCCAAGCCGCATCGCTTGTTATGGGCTGAGGTTACCACTTAACACCAGGTGGGCCGTCAGCTCGTTCTGTAATTGTATTACATAAAAAAGAAATGAATAACGATATGCTGGTTGTTAGAAACATTAAGTACTCTTAGCGTGTGTGAATGCATTTCTCTTGATATCTGCGTCCAAGTTGTTCTGTTTCCAACAAACCTTTAAAGTACACAAAGCAAGTTCTAAGATATCAATTCACTGCAAATACCGAGACGTTATCAGTGACTTGTCTTGTTTCGATTCCAAACCTATTTAAAACAATACTTTTATTACAAGGATTCATATCAAAGGCTTTTATGATGCGCTTCAAAAAAAAAAGTCTTGGTATTTTCAATCGTCTGTATGTAGGTAGGTATGTACTTATGAAATGACGCATAGATAGTAGTTACCCTACTCGACCCTCAGTAACAGTAATCTCAGCAATGGTTTCTTTTATTATATACGTGAAAATATAATATCGAAGCTTGTATTGTTCTTTTCTTGGTATATACTACCTACACTAAACTGTGTGTAAGCCGATTCAAGTTTTATGATTATCCAAATACAATTTCCTAAATCTTTTCGTCCCTCCTATTTCCTTTAAGATATTTTTTCTATCTAGTAATGCGATCCCGTTTTATTGGAGTCTCTCTTTGTGCCGTGACCCTACCGTACCCTTTCCGATTCTATAATTACATATGTATTACGGATTAACCTATTATTGGGGTGCCCTTCGTAGGGGACAGAGGATAGGCACACGTCTTGAGTCTAACAATAATCCTGCACAAAAATACTATTTAGGTAAAGTCTCATTGTACGAATAGAACTAATTTTATTATTAATTTTATACGACGCCGGGCTTTCATGAGGCCCGTTTAAAATCTGTTTCTCTTATAGTTTTCGTATTTTCTTAAAACATTCGAGATGTAAAGTTTTCTCTGGCTGCAACCCCCTTAAGTGGGTCAAAGACCTCGTTAATCAATATTATCTTAGAGGAGTTTAGGTATCGGGGGGCGGAAATTGTTCACCCTTCTGTTTGTTAATAATATCTTCTGTTTGTTTAAATTCTGCGTGTCCTATTGATGTTCATAATTGATAGAAAATTATTTGAATTGAAAAAGTTGTACCGTGATATCAATTTTTTTATGAAGTCTAAGTTAAATCACAACCTTTTTTTTATGTAATTTAGGGTATAGAACGAGCCACCTTTAAGTGGTAACCGCCACCCATGGACAACAGTAAACGACTCAAGTCCTCTCCACCAAAGTACGAGATGACACAAGTCGCATTGCGTTGCGTCCATCACCCCGAGACGGGGATGTTACGTCTCATGCACCTGCAATTTCACCATATTATTTGTATAGAATTCATAAAGAAATGGCTAGGAGACTTTATATCTACCTGGTTCGTCAGGGAAAGTTGCAGTGTTGGACCAGTGAAATGACTGGCTTATCAATTAAATGTGTCTGAGTAGCGGACGCACTGCAGTAGGCGCATACCTATAGACAGTGATACTTTGCAAAAGCAAAACTTATTTGAGTCCGCCTTCTTTTTTGAAATTGATACCATCTGAATATCTTCATTTAAATATCTTAATTATCCCACGCAAGAAACATTTTTTTATAAATATCATGCTATACAATGTCGGAAGAAAAGAGCCGACGGATTTGTGAAGAGCGCTTGAAACATTAAGTTTTCATGGTTATTAGGGGACCAGCAACCGCAAGGAGACGGACATTAAAGGCGGAGTTCCGATGTAGGCGGCACGACAATAAATGCAAATTGTATTCGAATTGTCTCAGACAGGCACTGGACTGGAATTGTTCAAGATCATCCATCCATAACTTTTGTGACTTTATAAACATGTAATAATGAATTAAGTATTTTAAGCAATTTCTATATGAACCTTATCTATGTTTTCCATCTTCCATTGTATGGCGATGGTTTTTCGGAAAACATTTATGCGAAAAGGAGACGTTTGTGACGTGTTTTAAGTTTTAAGTTTATTTTGCCTTTTAAGCCAAGGACCGTACCTTAACCTAACGCAAAGAGGTCTTATACCCTGGAAGCGTAAACAGCGCGTCCCGAAGCGCTCATAATTAAGTAAAGCTCTTTACGTTTCTGCTCACCTGGTACCTTAAGCTTTTCACTAATGTCCTTTACAAGGAAAATAGTCCCCTTTTTTAAGACTTTTTTTTATTCAAAATTTATTTCGTTGACTTTACAAAATAATTAAGACCTTTTTCACTCAAAGAGTCTTATAGGTATTATTTGGGATTATTATGGATTATTATGTGGGACTTATGGGAGGCGACACCTATTATTTATTTTATAATAACATTATATTTTTCCTTTTAATCATACATATATTACCTTTATAATAACACGACCCAGAGACCCAGAGCCACACATATATTTTGCAGATCATTAAAATATTTGTCCGAATTGAACCCGTGACTCAACCCCCCCCCCCCATATTTCAGTCGATCAAACGAACCACTGCACAAAAAGCCATACAAAATGTAACATTATTTTACAATTTTTGGGAACGTAAACATTTAATGTTCATATTTCTTGGGAAACCATTATACGATTCTGATATCATGTTTCGAATACCTTTGTGCGTGTTCTAAAGCTTCCTCAATATGCCCATTTCGTACGTAAAATCTTTGATTTCGCTTTTACGTGAAGGTATTGGATATCATACTGATTTTTAACTGTGGGTGGAAAATATTTTGTGTATCCATATAATATGATTGGTTTCCGGGATTGGGTCTCGGCATCAATCCGAACGTATATTTTTATTATCCGCTTTGTAAATGATTTAATTATTTTGTTGGCAGAATGTGGAAACAAAAAATGATTCATATCCGAGCTTTACTTGGCAATTTGGTGTAATCGATCGGGTGTTGTCCGACGGTGCATTCTAAATAGCTCAACGTTAGTTTTCCACGGAAGAGATTTCCCACTTATACAACAAACAAACCGAGAAGTGAGAGTTCTTTTACTGAATTTGAATTTAGGATGATATTTTATTATTAAGCTATTGCATAGCTTCTATCGCTGTCCTTGAGCGTGGAGACCGAATCCAGAAATTCCGTAACGAAAAAAACCTAACACCCCCCACTCCGACCGGCACAGCGGTGATACTTTTTAGTTCCATCTATCGATAAATACCAGAACTTTTAATGACTTTTTGAAATATCACGCAATCGCAATAGCTGTACCGCGGCAGTCTCCGAGTGCCACACGTCTTTTTTTATTCATGTTAATATATTAATATTTAGCAATAAATCATTTCAAATTAATATATTTTCTATCACGGGTTAAGGACTCTTGCAAATAAACCTTCTATAATAAAAATTCACTCTATTCTATAATAGTGAATGACTTATCTGTGGAATCTTTTAATTAGCCTTAAGTCTTTAATTTATTAACCTATTCATTAAGCTAGCTGTAAGATTTCCTAAAATTGTAAAAATAAAATAAAATAAAAAATAAAATCTATATGTGTGATGTGAGGGAATCTGAAATTGCCGAAACCATTTCACATTACTGTTATGAGTAATTATTTTCCTGTTATCAAGTGTTTCTTTTGAGAACACAAAATAAAAGCGGCCTTCGTCATCGTAATGACGTCATATGATGTACTTCACGAGGCAGATGAAGCTGAATTATTAACATCTCGTCTTCATGATGCCTTGGTGCATATTTAACGAGGCCGTGCATATTTTATAATGCCAGGGAATAGTGAATACCGACGCTTTGGAGTATAGACAAAAGCACTTAGACTGGGCAATAGACAGTTTCATTAGATGACAGATGGTATACAGGGTGTCCGGTAATGAATGGATAACCTTGAAATGGGTCTTAGTAGAACTATTGGGCATTCGGAAAAAAATATCAAATAAAACCCTGTATATGTGTGGAAAATTGTAAGACATGAAAAGTTTATGCAATATATCTGTTTTACCTAACAGAAGTTAGCATTGCTCAAGTCAAAATAATCGCTCGGAATTCTGCTCGATAGATAAATGATAAATGGCAAATAAACAAAAAAATTTGAGAAATATTTATAGCCGCATAACTTTATTCCTTTTTTCCGGTTTCCGGTTCCGGTTTGAAAGTAACTAGACTTATTATCACTTGCTCTTAGGCGTCCAGTGTTAAAAGTCAACAATGTATTGAAAAAAGCAGCCCTAAATCATATATAAAACCGCTGTTATTCCAAAAAACATTTATGAAATGAAGCTATATTATTTATGAGCTGGGCAACTTCAAAGTAAGTGAATGTGCTTTGTTCAAGCCAGAGTTCCTCAGATGAATCCCTCAAATCTCGGTGTTTGCATATTTCGCATTTTCATATTTTAACATTGAATAAGTTATGAAAGCATAATTAAAAAGGAGTTTTATCATCCCCCCCCCCCCCCTCACCTCCCCCTACCTCCGTCAAGACTGCGCTTGTTATACTAGTACCTGCCTACCTACTGATTAACTTATTACGTTATTCCAATGTGTTCTAAGACTTCCGGGACGGCGATCATTTCGTCATGTTCATTACACACATTATTCTAATATTATAAATAAAAAATATCTGCCTGTTTGTTTCTGTACAGTATGCTTCTTTTCGGCACCACGCGGGCGTACCCGAACAAAACTTCATAACTATGCAATAAAATGAATTAATTCATACAGAAGAACTTGTGCCAAGTCCGTCCTAAAAAGTACAGCCATACATATACTTTGCGCTAAGCAGAAACGTATACACATAATTGTGCCCCGGTTTGAAAGGTGTGGTTGCCGGTGATATTACATGCCGATGAGACATTCCTTCGAATCTCCGTTACAGGCGCAATCTCACCATTGACAACTATTTCATTACGATAACTAATTCATTTTTCTCATATTGCAAGTTTATATCTCTTCTTAACCAGCCATTTAGTTAGTCTGTACATGATTGGCACGAATACTTTCGCCTGAGCTAGTCCTACACTAAAATAAAATCTCATCACATTGACTGGCCTCATAGCTCAGTTGGTTAGTAACCCTACCTTCTGCGCTGTAGGTCGTAGCTTCGATCCCCACTCAGGACTAACATTTATGTGACATTTGTTACATTGATGTTTGTTCTGTGTCTGGGTGTTAATAAGTATTATATGTATGTATTTACAAAAGAAAAGTATATAAGTATTATATCAGTTGTCTGGTTCCCATGATACAAGCTATGCTTAGCTTACTTTGGGGCTAGATGGCGCTGTGTGAAATGTCCACCATTATTATTATTATTATTATTGTAGGTTTTCCGAATAGAAATCGCTACGTGAGAGATGTCCTCGGCGAAACAGTGTGTATCACAAGTATAAGTGAGAGCTTGGTGGCCCAGTGGTACTGATCCCGAATTTAAATCCGGAGGTCGCAGGTTCAAACTTACGCACGAATAAGTTTACAAAGATAATCACTTAATAAAATTACGTCTATTTTACCCAATCCATCGAAAAGAGACGTAACAAGCGGTGAGTTCATTGTCACCATCACCCACGATTAAATAGGCTCACTCGCTGCCTTAAGTAATTCTTCAATAAATAAACAGCCGTATCCATAACCTATCTGATCTAAAAATTAAAAAAGAAGCCCGCACGGTCGGATTGGGCTGAAGGAAATTCAAACAGGCTGGTTAAATAAGAAGCAATAAATGAAAAACACACTTCAAACTTGATGTTAAAACTACGCAAAAACGCTAAATTGATTGGACACAAGAGAAAAGCGCCAAGAATAATACAATTACTGTACAAAGAGTTTATTCTCCGTCCTTTGTCCCTTAATTCTGTTTCAATAATGGCAGAAAAAACAATGTCTCGAGACGGAATCCCAGGAATAAGTAATTCAGATTCCTCTTAAATAATGGCAGAAGGAAGCTGGATCACACCTACCCGGTACATGATCACACTGTACATATTTTATATATGTACATTTTTTTTTTATGTGATGCATTGACGTAACGAGCCGACGGCCCACCTGGTGTTAAGTGGTAGCCTCTGCCCATAACAACTGATGCGACTTGGGTCCTCCCTTACTAGCTACGACAAGACCTAAGTCGCATCGTATGCGCCCGTAACTCTGAGACGTGCAGGTGGAATGTCTCTTGTGTCTGTAATTTCACCGGCAACCACACCTTTCAAACCGGAACACAGTAACGCGAATGCGTTACTGCTTGGCGGCAGAAATGGGCATGGTGGTAGTACTTCCCCGGACGAACTTGGCGAGAGTTCTACTGCTACTATCTTTACTACTACTATACCTACTGTTTTACTTTATTTTAAAAGATATAGTCACATAGGTAATGAAAACTGTACAGTTTATTGTGTAGCCAGATTATTTGTAGATAGGAAGCCTGATTGATTTGGAACGCTCTTGACGGAGGCATCCAGCGTCTTGGCCTGGTTGAGGCTGTCACAATACAGCTGCTATTATAAGTCTTGTTATTTTTTATTGACGCTTAATGGCCCCGTTTGGTTTTTGTACTGCGGTTTTATTGCCTTCAATTTTTTTTACGCACCCTTCCCTCTAGCCCCAAGCTAAGAATAACTTGGAATATGGGAACCAGACAACTTATAGAATTCTTGTATTTATTTGTGTAAATACGTACATATAATTCATTTTAAAACCCAGACATAGAACAAACGTTCGTCACACAAATGTTTGTCCTGGGTAGGAATCGAACTCACGTACAGCGCAGCCAGTTAAATTGAGAAATCCTTACTCATATTATGTGCTCTTTTCTAATCTAATTTCTCTTAATCTTGTCAATAGCTGACACTATAAACATTCGACAAGTCCTGACTGTTATAAAGATCGCAAGCACGACAAAGTAACTTTGTTTGATAATTAGTTGTAAGAGATTTGATTACTATTTAATGAGAATTTTCTTAGCTGGCGTAATTTAATTACGTTCGGTGTAACGCAGTCCTTCCAATTAAAATATTCCCGATGGGATTTTAATGGAGTCCTCCATCTGTATTTCGGGAGTTCGCTAACTGAATCGTGTCTCAGTTCTTTACATAGGTTCATGAATAAAACATTATCTTACAGTTTCTCGGGGACACAGTCGCGTTCAGAGAGCACGTCTCTTACATTCTTATGCACAATTCCAATCTATACATCTATACAAATAAATAAAATTGGCGTGTCTCTTTGTTATATTAAAATAACCGCTTTTTACTAAGTGCATATGGATTTTTATATATATTTTTATATATATATATTTATATACACGGTACATATACCAAAACAACATTTTTTACAATTATTGTCTGTCTGTCTGTTTGTTTCAGCTAATCTGTGAAACGGCTGGACCGATTTTAACGCGACTTTCACTGGCAGATAGCTGATGTTATAAGGAGTCACTTAGGCTACTTTTTCAAGGGATAAAATATGCGCGATAAAACCGCATTGCACGCGGACGAAGTCGCGGGCAACAGCTAGTTTGAAATATACCTACGTTATACTAACGAGGTCCGGAGCGTGTCTCCATAGTTTTTTATTTCTGCTACAATGATCTTTTTAATAACAGATTACACCTTATTTGACACGAAAGAGTTTTCACTCAAAAAATCCTATTTGTCTAACAAACCAATCGATAGCACGCACCAATAAATTGCAATAGCTTAATAATTATTGCAAAAGAGAGTTAAGAAACTAGGAATTCAATAAATTTCGGTCCATAAACATACTGAATACTAAATACTACAGAATGGAAACAAAGATATCTTTTACAAAACAGTAGTTAATAAGAAATAAAAAAAGTATGAACTAGTTCGCGTTGACCGGTGACGTGACCCAGCTGTTCATCAGCACACTGTGTTATATCGGGGTGAGTCGTTCCGTAGGAAATTGGGAATATTTCTGAAGTCGCATTAACTGATTACCGTTTACACGCCATTTATCTCTCACTCAGAGTTAACTTATTAAGAAAAAATAATTTATTCAACCAGACAGACGTTAATCATAGCAAAATCCTGTACATCAACTTCCAACACATATAACGTTAAATATAATACAGAACATAAAAAACCATTATTGTTTATGTTTCCTCTATTTTCCCATACAGTGATTTTACATGAGCTATCGAGAGCTCAAAGCTACCGCATCGTACCTCAGCCCAGTCCTGAATGACTTCAACTCTTTATTTTGTATTGTAGAGACTGAATTTGTGGTGAGTTGTGGATGGTGTAAATGCACGATATTCAAGTAGTCTTTACTTGTATGAAATTGAACACATTTTAACAGCTAGCATTAACGGCAGCGGTTATTAGCGGCGCTCTAAAACTAACAATGACTTAACTTAAAAAATAACGGATTGGATCCTGATCGCATAGAACAGAGGTTCAGCACAAGGGCCGCGTCGTAACGGCTGTTTTAGTATTGTGAAGTGTAAGTGGTGACCTCTACGTTAGGGAACAAAGGACCCTCCATTAAGCCGCCTCCGGGCCGTATCCGGTGTTTTCTTTCCATTTCCTGTTGCAACCCTTTGGACGATAAGTGTACGATGGGCCTTATCTTACACTTACCGTCCAGTCTCTACAGTATTGTGTTTCGTAAGGTCGCTCGATTTAATAGTAGGTATTGTTTGCGTTTTTTTTTTAGGTGTTGTTCCAAACATTCTTACGAATTATTAATATAGTCTATTCATAAATAAAAACTTTACACTTTACTAATGATCCTAGAACTGTAACGTTTACAAACTATATACGTTTCCACCGGATGTCATCATCCACCGCTTTGAGAACGTACGTAAAATATCCGCTTCCTACAAATTCAGTAAGACTTTTTCTCTTCCGCTTAGTTGTGAGAAGACCTCTCCCTATGAAAATGAAAATCTCATGGGCCTGTAATTTCATGTCCATTCATATTTAATAAGGTACATCCAGGCGTGGTCATTCAGACCCGAGACTACGCCTGCAACGGTACGGTGTTTTCTGAACAAAATCACTAAATCTGATTTCACCATTGAGAAACGTAACATACGATCAGATGTACATGCTTCATTTTTAATCGGAATGCCGGAAAAGATTTACGACATAGTGACCAACCCTACAGCCTGGCCCGCCGGGATTCGTTTCACGGAGTGGTTTCAGCACCGGCCCCGTGTCTCACGGGGCATATCCGGCGCCCGCGCCGGCGCCCCGTGCACCCCCGTCGTCGCCGTCGCCGCCGCCGCCGCCGCCAGCGCCGTCTAACCACAACACTAAGGTGGATGACTCACACATTAGGAACGCGCCACGACTCGGAAACGGCAGCGTCAAGCGCAATAATATTGTAATTTGCCAACAGAATATTGCTTCACTAAAGTACAAAACAACAAAATTAGAGGTTTTACTGGAAACCAGCTTGAAATGTGATGTACTTTGTTTAACTGAACACTGGTTGAAGGATTTTGAATTAAATTTGATTCATATAAATAACTTTGAGTTAGGTTCTCATTATTGTAGACAATCTATTTCACACGGGGGATCCTGCATATTTGTCAACAAAAACATTAAATTTAAAGAAATCGACTGTAAATCCATCTGTATCGAACAGGTATGTGAGATATCAGCGGTGGAGCTTACCAATTATAATGTTGTGATTGTGTGTATATATAGATCGAATTTGACTAATGTATCACTATTTTACCCATGTTTGGAGCATCTGCTCGATAAGTTAGTTGATAGTAAGAAGGATTGCATTGTGGTCGGTGACATCAATGTGGATTATTTGTGTCGTTTGAATGGTGACCAAAAACATTTAAATGACATACTTCATACGAGGAATTTTAATAATATTATAGAATTCCCTACCCGTGTCACAGCTTCGACGAGAACGTGTCTCGATCACGTTTACGTATACAGCGAGCGAGTGCAAGCCGGAACCATCCGCGCGACCGCCGTGGACTCCCAACTGAGTGACCACTATGCTGTACGTGCTGTGTTGCAGTGCGAGCAGATGGACCACCCCGCGCCTTTCTTCGCCAGATCGTATACGAATGCCAACACACATAGCTTTGTGGCATCTATTGATAGTATTGATTGGTGTGAAGTAAGGAAAAATCAACTATCTGCGGATGACTTAGCGTGTGCAGTTGTTAATATTATTAAGAATAAAATAGAAATATGCTTCCCTTTAAAACGTAAAATAGCCGCGAAACGTTCAGACACCTGGGTATCAAAAGAAATTGTTACTCTGGAGTACATGCTTCTAGAAATGAAATCGTTGTATAAGAAAATTCCCTCTGACAAATCTTTGTCGACCAAACTTGAAGAATTCCAAGATAGATATAATACTATACTTCAGAAGGAACGAAGTAATTACTACTTTAATATTATAGAAAGGGCTTCGAACATAACTAAATCTATGTGGGATGTCGTTAAACTTGAGACAGGACGGAAACAGGGCAGACGAAATCTCGATCTCATTGAAGTACTTCTGAAACCTGACGGTTCCACGTATACAAACAGAGTAGAGGTCGTTGATGCAATCAATTCGTACTTTATTAACGCCGCGGTGTCATGCGGCGCACCTGCGGCGGATGTGTCCGCTGCGCAACTTGCACTGGCGAGTGCACGACCCTCATCAGACCGATCGATTCGGCTTCGATCTTTTACACCACCAGAGGTTTATAAAATAATAACCAAAGGTGTCGCGCATAAACCCACTAGAGATATTTATGAGATATCAGTGTCCCTTTTGCGGGCGGCCGCTGCACCCCTCTCCTTCATTTTCGCAGAACTTTTCAACCTGTGCTTGAAGGAGGGTAAATATCCGAAGATGTTGAAAAATGTAAGGGTGTCACCATTGTATAAGGGCAAAGGAAAGAAGGAAGACATCAGTAGCTACAGGCCAGTCTCTATTATACCAGCGGTGGCAAAAATTTTCGAACACGGTCTCAGCGCAAGGATAACTGAGTACTTGTCGATGACCAACTCTCTTTCCGATAGACAGTACGCCTACCGAACGGGAAGATCTACGACGGACGTCGCGCGGGAGGTGGTGCGACGAATGGTAGAAGCTAGAGAGCGTCACCAGCAGGTTGCAATTATACTGTGCGATTTATCAAAGGCATTTGACGTCGCCGACCACGGTGTAATCGCTGCAAAGATGAGGCATTATGGTTTGGATGGACCGGCCCTGGCTCTTCTGACCAGTTTTATAGTAGATCGGTATCAAACCGTCACTGGTGGTGGAAATACAGAGTCTAAACCGGTCAAGACAAATATTGGTGTGGCTCAGGGTTCATCGCTGTCCAATATCATGTTTTCCCTCCTTCTAAACGATCTGCCTGACTGCATAGACGACGCACACGTTTTGATGTATGCCGACGATGTTGCTACCGTGGTTACAGCGCCCACAAATGAACTGTTAGAGAGGAAGCTGAACGTGGTGGCGGATGAGCTGCACGAGTGGTTCAACCTCAATGGGTTTCTGTTGAACGTCAAAAAAACTCATTTTATGCACTTTAACCTTGCTGGTCGGTCTTATAGCCCGTTGAAAGTAAACCTAGGGGGTTTAGTAATGAGCCAAGTCCAAACCACCTCCTTTCTTGGGTTTCAGCTTGATGCTGGGTTGTTATGGGAAACACACATAAATAAGTTGTGCGAGAAAATAGGTCGATCGTGTTTTGCTTTATGGCGCATATCAGCCACGTTGACACAAAATATGACCCGGAGTTGTTATTTTGCTTCTGTCCACTCGCTCCTTCAGTATGGGGTGGAGCTCTGGGGTAGAGCTGCTGACTGGGAGCGAGCGTTCAGAATGCAGAAGAGGGCGGTGCGTGCAATAGTACGAGTCGCATGGGACACTCCGGCCCGACCTATTTTCCGCACACTTAAGATCATGACAGTCCCATCCCTTGTCATCTTCAGTGCGGCGCTGTATGCTCGAACTCATCTGCACGATTATTCCCGGTTTGGGGACGGGCACAGGTACCCTACTCGGAATGGTCGTAAACTTAAAACGGTGACGCATCGGCTCACCAAATCGTCGAAGCTGGTACACGTAATGGGGCCAGCGGTTTACAACCGCCTCCCTGAATCCGTAAAATGTGCTGACAAACTGCCCGCCTTTAAACACAAACTTAAAAAATGGCTGCTAGAGCAAGCCTTTTACAAGACTGAAGAATTTTTCTGTTAATTTGTTGTTATTAATATTTTATATTTTTATTTTTTATCATTATTGTGAGGTAAATTGTTAGTAGGTCTATAACTATTCATTTTATTATCATTTATAGAATAATTTTTATTCGATTTAATTATTATTGTGATTTATATTGACTTATAACTTTGTTACGAATAAATGAACTATGAACTATGAACTATGAACTATTTATATAGGCTTCAAACCACGATCTAACTATAAATGTATAATTCAAAAGCAGTAATAAAAAACAGAATCATTTTGTAACAAACTCAAAAGAATAAGTAAATAATAAGAAGTACGTGTATCAGACTATCACTGAATACAAACTGCAACAAAACTATGTCATTCACTTCACGATGTAATTTTTTTTTTTTATGTTATGTAGTTACGGAACGAGCCGACGGCCCACCTGGTGGTAAGTGGTAATCTCGGCCCATAACAACCGATGCGACTTGGGTCCTCCCCTACTAGGTACGACAAAACCCAAGTCGCATCGTATGCGCCCGTAACTATGATACGTGTAGGTGGAATGTCTCATGTGCTTGTAATTTCACCGGCAACCACACCTTTCAAACCGGAACACAGTAACGCGAATGAGTTACTGCTTGGCGGCAGAAATGGGCATGGTGGCAGTTCTTCCCCGGACGAACTTGGCGAGTTCTACTGCTCTTAATAAGTTTTAAGTGTTAAGGGTTTATTTCCTTTGAGTAAAGTTACGGATGTATTTAAAAGTTTTGTTTCATAATAATCTTCATTGAAATTATGTTAACAATTTTACTTCACCTTGCATTCACAGGAATTATTTTATGTAAAGGGAATCTGTTACTTTTATTTTCATTATAGATCTTATTCTGACTGAGAAATTTATGATCTAAATTACAGCTTCTACAGAGATTCATACCTGAAAAGAAACATCTTGAGGATATTCGCTTGTTTTAGAGCCAAGCATTTGAAGACATGTGTCAATACACCACAGGAGTCTCTTCAAGGCGCACATTAGCCCGATACCAACTGGCGAAAGAGAGAGAGAGAGAGCTAATGAATCACACGAGGAGCAGTAGAGTAGTAGTAGTTTTAAGAGCAGTAGAACTCTCGCCAAGTTCGTCCGAGGAAGTACTGCCACCATGCCCATTTCTGCCGCCAAGCAGTGAAGCATTCACATTACTGTGTTCCGGTTTGAAAGGTGTGGTTTCCGGTGAAATTACAGGCACATGAGACATTCCGCCTTCACGTCTCAGAGTTGCGGACGCATACGATGCGACTTGGGTCTTGTCGTACCTAGTAGGGGAGGACCGAAGTCGCATCAGTTGTTATGGGCCGAGGTTACCACTTAACACCAGGTGGGCCGTCGGCTCGTTCCGTAACTGTATTACATAAAAAAAAAATGAAAAAAAAAGAGGAGTATTAACAGTGGTAACTTAAAGTTCAATTGAATTATTATACGAAGGTGTATAATAAATTGTTCCACAGAATTACCTAAAAATAATAAAATGTCCGGTTAAATAGATACACCTGTACTGAGACTGTTAAAATCACAGAAATCAATCGTCTCAGTTGAGTTGAACAACTATGTATGTGGATCAGTCGAAAGTCAAACGTGTCGCGGCAGTATTTCTTCCGGCGCTTGCCTTCCCTTTCCAAATCACAGAGGAATAGTCGAGTTCAGCGATTGTTTAAGTTTGAGACAGTTTTCGCATCCATCTTCCTGCGCTCGGAAATTGATATGACACGCAGGCGTGTGCCATGGGAAGCATTGCTATTCAAAGTCGAAGTCTTAAACTTTATTTCTATAGTGTACGGTCGCACACCCGGGTTGATATTTGTGATAGGTTGTGGAGAGAAAGTCACTGCTAAACTTTGATTGATATATTTGTTATAAGTACTTATAATGATATATGATATTGATATTGATATTTAATGATAATTGATATTGATACTGATAATTAATGATAATGAGCCGCGCGGCGTGTTCGCCGATCGATTGCGTACTGATTCTGGTTTGGTTGCTTATGGGTAAAGTGCAACGCGGCGGGAATTATGTAGGTCGATGTGCGAGGTGCCTCGTACATACTCCCGGTCCAGAATATGAGTAAGATATGACGTGATAATGATAAGATGAATGATAAGGTGAGTTACAAGATGATAACAATTTTTTCTTATTATAATGTATTTTTAAAATGATTTCTAAAAACTACTGGAGAGCTGCCCTTGTTTTGGACACGTCTCTCGTATGATACGTTCCGCGCACTACCTAAATTGTCTGGTGAGATACGCGGATTGTTTGGTCTACACGAATTGTCTTTGAAAACACTTTTTTGCACTTCACTGTCACTAGCACACCTAACCGTAGGACGCTCGAAGCCCACTGTTGGTAGCTCGATGTCCGGTCCCGGTGCGCGCGGCGCTGGCGGCGGCGCTGGCGCGGGTCCTGGGAGCGCCAGCGCGCCTCGCGCACGCCGGCCGCGCCACACCCACACCGCAATGCCGATGATGATCACGAACACCACCACGTAGATGACCACGTAATGATGGACGTCATGATATGAGACGCGTTCCAATAGCGTCCCGTCTGAACCACTTTCTTTAAGCTGCTTGAGCTGCAGGTCGATCTTTTCAAAGTATTCTCGATGAGCTGATGATCCAAATAGTGATCCATTATATAGACTGGTAGTAGGCACGGTTAGATTGATGATGTGGTTGATCGGGGGGATCTTGATTTTAATTACATCGGCCTCCGTATTCAACGTATTTGATCTGGCTTTGTGAGCATATATAGTAAACGTGCTACCTTTGATAATGCACTCATCACTTGTTGATATTATTCCAGCCTTATGCAATTGTTCAGCGGTAACCTGATGCTCGCAAATGATACGTACGGTGCATTGACCGCAACAAAAGTATATATATGTGTTTACATTGTTTAATTGGATCCAGGAATCCTTGCAGGTTGATGTTATTGTTTCACAACCTTCTGATAGCTGACTTTTGACACACAGATTTTCATCCGATCTCATTTGATGTACGGGTGTTTTCAAAGGACACAGGTGCTCGTCCTTATCAAACTCGACACAGTTGTGGACCTCCCTCTCTGGGATGGGTACATAAGATTCCTTTTGTATGTTTACTGCGACGTAATCTGATACGGGTATTAAGCTGATCATGTTGTTATTTATTTGTTGTGGAATTGGTATAAGTTTATAAAGTTCAAAGCTATCCCTACTCACTAACGGAATTTTGATCTCAAATATGATGAACTTATTTGAGGCTCTCGCCTTCACGGTGAGAAGATGATACATTTTTGATATGTCTTCTTGTGCGCTATTCAAGGGCAAAGTTATGTCTCTTGATATTAATCCTGAGATGATATTCAATTCGTTTCTAAGTTGCTCAGGGGTCAGAAGATGGAAATTAAATCTTCCGGCGTAAATATTTGTTAAGGAGTCGATGATGGTGTCCTGAATGATGTGCAGATTCACTAGGATGCCTTGTGCGATAACCGATGATAATATGAAGTCATTTGCATATGATAAGTCTTGCAGTGCATCTTTTTGCTTATTCATTGATTTTTCTAAGTTAATCAAATGATGATTGAATAGCTTACTTTGTTTTTCGATAGAAGTCTCCACTCTTTTGATAAGGTTAAATTCTCCCTCTACAACTGACGTCTGATTTTTCCATAACAGAGCAAGATGTTTTTCATTTTCTCTAATCGCCACAATGTCTCGTTCGTATTGTTCCGAGAATTCTTGATCCAATACGCCGAACAGTTTGTTTGCGACGAACCCGACACCATTGATAAGCCCGCGCCTGCTGCGGCGCGTGCGACTACTCCGTGTGAACTGCTGAGTGAGCAACATGCTGTTGTAGTGTTCGAGTTCACTGAGTCCATGATGTAATTGCATTAGGATGACGTCACATTGTGCTATCTTTTTATTGCTTTTATCGTAACAAATTGTGTTTAAATGAGTGATATATTTTTCTAGTAATTTTGAGCTTTGCCAGTAGGGAGACATGTCGTAGTATATGACCAGGTTCCATTGATCTCGTTCTAGTCTTATGTTGGTGATCCGATCGAAATAAAACCCTTGACTTGTATTGAGGCCTGATATTTGATATGAGCTACTCACGGGCATTGTAAACATAAATAGCCACGTGAATAGCATGATAATAAAGCTATATTTAATTGATTTTGTGTGATTTGTCGCGGAGGCGGAAACATTCTCTTGATGTTGAGTGTTGTTATTTGATGCGGTTGTCTCGCTATGGTTCACTGGAAGTTTTGATAATTTTGTGATTGGTCTTTTAATATGACCGTTTTTGGTCTTCACGGTGACGACCCGAACGCAATCGTCTTTTCCCGGGTGCAATTCTATGATTCTAGCTAGAGCCCATTTTCCTGGAGGCAGATTTGCATCGTGAATGATGACGATATCGTTGATATTGAGGTTTTCTTTTTGTTGACGCCATTTGCTGCGCGCCGAGAGTAGGTACAAATATTCTGATTGCCATTTCTTCCATATGTCTGCAAATATTTTTTGAGTAAGTTGCCACCTTGTTCTTAGATCTTTCTCAGTTTCAATGATAGTTAAAGTGGGACCACTTGATAGAAAGTGTGCTGGTGTTAGGTAGTCCATATCTTCCGGATCTTCTGTTAATGAACATAGCGGTCTAGCGTTCAGACATGCTTCTATCTGAGCTAGTAATGTAGTATACTCTTCAAAAGTCAACTTCTGTTCGCCGATGACCCTCTTCATATGATACTTGAGACTTTTTACGGCAGCCTCCCAGAGGCCTCCTGCACTAGGCCAGGCTGGGGCATTGAAGTGCCACTGAATATTCATTTCAGTGATTGCCGTATGGAAGTTTTCATCTAATGTTGTTCTGATATCGAAGTATTCTCTGTTGAGAACCTTGTTTGCGCCAACGAAGTTTGTACCGTTGTCGCTGTAAATGTGACGAGGAGCACCTCTACGAGCCGCCATTCTACGTAGAGCCGCCAAGAATGCTGATGAGGTCAGGTCGGACACCAATTCCAGAAGCACGGTTTTGGTCACCATGCAAACGAATACTGTGATATATCCCTTCGTCGTTTTGATGCCTCGACCCTTGCTTGACTTGACTTCGATGAATCCAGTCAAGTCAACTCCAGTATGATAAAAAGGTCTCTCTGGCCTGCTTCGAGGACCTGGAAGGTCCCCCATGATTTGTTCATGCTTAATTGGATTGTGGCGACTGCATTTGACGCACCTTCGCAGTTGATTTTTCACAATCTTAATTCCTCCTACTAGCCAATATTTTTTCCGTAGAAATGCTGATGTAAGACGAGCCCCGCCATGGAACGAAGCTTTATGTGCCTGGTCGATAAGGAGCTCGGCTAAACGACTTTTTCCTGATAATATGATAGGATGTTTTGTTTCTAAGGGTATGTTGGCATTTCTCAATCGTCCCCCGACTCGTAAGATACCGTTTTTATCTAGAAACGGGTTTAGCTGTGATATTTTACTCTTCGGGTGAACATGCTTTCTCTCATTGATACTGCTTATTTCATTTGTAAAATCTAAATGTTGAACTTGTTTGATGATAATGATTTCTGATCGCTGTAGTTCCGGTAGTGATAAATAGATTGATTTCTCTTGATTTCTTGTAAGTCTAAGCATCCATGATAAAATTCTGATAATTTTGCTTAGTGAACTATATTTTGATAATAGCTGATATATGATATTGTTGTCAAGGTCCTGTTTGGTGACAACGTTTACTTGGCGAAACCTCTTTACTTCTTGATCTGTGAAGAATTCAGGTTGTTCGCTTTGATCGTTGACGTTTGGAAGCCAGGATGGGCCTTGCCACCATAAATTGTGTTGTATCAGCTGGGACACTGTTAATCCTCGGCTGGCACAATCTGCCGGGTTCTCCTCCGACTTCACATAACGCCAACATGCTGGAGGCATAATCTTTATGATCTCTTGCACTCTGTTTGAGACAAAAGTTTTCCACTTGGTAGGATCTCCGTTGAGCCAGCCTAGTACAATCATTGAGTCTGTCCAACCCTGGATTTTGATTTGATAGCTACTCAAGCACTGTTGTACTTTGAGCATTAGTTTTGACAGAAGATGGGCAGCGCTCAACTCCAACCTTGGGAGTGTGACCTTTTTTCCGATCGGTACTAGTTTCGTTTTGCCTACCAGTAATGTGATTTTGGTTTCTACACCTCTATTAATTTTACAATAAATGACGCACGCGTAACTTTTTGCCGACGCATCACAATAGCCACATAACTCGACGACGTCGCATTCCTTTATTGATGTCCACCTTGGTATTTGAATTTTACTTATGTTTCTGATATCGTTTTTTATTTTAATCCATTCTGATAGAATTTCATCCGGTAGAGGGTCATCCCATTTGATTTCGGATAACCATACCTTTTGAAACAGGATTTTTAATTTGGTTGTTAGGGGTGCGAGCCACCCGAGCGGGTCAAATAATTTTGATATATCTGATAGTAATGATCTCTTTGTGTCCTTGCCGGTGGACGGTTCTATTTTTGAGGTGAATGTAAACAAATCTTGCTGGGGATTCCATCCAAGCCCCAGTGTTTTAGTGGACTCCACTTGCATAAAATTAAAGTTTTCTTCTTCTTGTGATTCTGAGGAAGTGTCTGATAATTCGGGAATATTAGATCTCCATTTTCGTAGATTGAAGCCGCCAGATGCTAATAAATTGATGAGATCTTTGCGCAATTGTTTTGCTTCTTGTAGACGGTGTGCACCGTGAACTAAGTCGTCCATGTAGAATGAATTTTCCAGGACTTCAGCTGCATGACTGTTCTGATAATTTGACTTCTCATCTGATGCCAGCTGTCGCAGGGTCATCATTGCCAAAAATGAGGCAGCTTTTGTTCCATAGGTCACGGTCGCTAGGACTTGGTCCTTGATAGGCTGATTTAAGGAATCTCGCCATACGATTTTTTGAAAGTTTTGGTCGTCTTTATGTACCCAAATTTGACGGAACATTTTTTCAATATCTGCAGTGAAAGCGTATTGATATTGTCGCCATTTTATGATAAGTGACTGCAGATCCTGTTGAAGATTGGGACCACGTTTCATGACGTCATTTAAGCTGTATCCTGTAGACGTTTTGGCTGAACCATTGAACACTACTCTGAATTTTGTTGTTGTCGATTCCATCTTTTCTATCCCGTGATGTGTGATGTAAAAGTCAGGTTTCGAGTTATATGTGGCGGGATGCATGTGTCCCAATGATTGATATTCATGCATGAATGATTTATAACTTCTTTCGAGCTCTGAATCCTTTGTGAATTTGCGCTCTAATGATTTGAATTGTGCTACAGCTCTATTTTTTGATAATCCCAAGTTGACAACGAAGTCAGTTTTTAAGGGAAGCCGAACCTGATATTTTCCGTCCTCTCTTCGCGTGGTGGTATCCTTGTAGTACTGAATACACTCTTGATCCTTGAATGATAAATTTGATTCCTCAGTGATGTCTTCAATTTCCCAAAATTTATGTATTTCATCTAATTCGTTGATAACTACATTGCAATGTAATGTCCTTGCACATCCGCTCAGAATCCACCCAAGGCGCGTACTTTGCGCTATAGGCGACTCCTTTTGTTCCCCTCTACAAATGCCTTCTAATAAAATTGATGAGTAAATGTCGGCGCCGAACAAAATGTCTATGGGACGGCTAATGTTGAATTCTGGATCTGCTAGAGTTACATGATTAAGGTACGACCAGTCCGGCTTGGCAAATGAATAAGTCGGTAGGTTCTTGATAAGGTTGTTCATGATAAGTACATCCGATTGAAATTCAAAATTAGTTTGCGTGGAAACGCATTTGATACTGAGGGCTCCTTTGCAGTGGTTTTGTTTGATACCTACTCCAGAGATTACGCCCTTATATCTTCGGCGGGGTAATCCTAACAACTGGGCTGCATTTTCGGAGATAAGTGATACTTGTGATCCTTGATCGAGGAGCGCACGCATTTTTATAAAAGTACCATCAGATTTTTGGACTTTAATGATAGCTGTGGCTAAAATGATTTCACGTAATTCAGGTTGAAGTGATACGTGTGAACTTCGAACCGTCTGGCTCTGCCCCTGTTTAGTTATGCTTGCAGTCGCATTTCTTGAAGTCATCGCCCTGACCTCGTTGCTATGTTTTGCAAACGCAAAATGCAGTAATGTGTTGTGCGCCTGATTGCACTCGCGACATCGTTTACTAGAAAGACAACCTTTTTTATGGTGACAGTAAAGGCAGTTTTCGCATAACTTTAGCCTTCGTACGGTCCTAAGTTTTGATAATGGAGACATTTCACGGAATTCAATGCAATTAAATATTCCGTGATTATTCGTATTGCACATTGCACATTTGACAAATTTTGTAGCATGATAGACATTGCCGTTATTAGGTTGTGCAATGGTACGACCGGCCTGTTTATGATTTGAAAATGATTGATAATTTGGACTGCTTTTCTGTTCCAATTTTCTACGTGAAGATTCCATGGAAGTGATTCCGGAAAACGCCGGTATTTCCATACTGGGTGTAGTCCTTTCTCTGTGTGAGACAGACCACAACTTTCTATTGATGGATTTGATAATGTTATTAAAAGTTTGCTCAGCTTGATAAAACTGGCTGTCATACTCCGGGTTTCGTCCTGCGAGTTCGCTATCTAACTCCCAGTGCAGGGAATCAATTGCAGTCCAACGAGATTGAACAGAACGCAGCAGATGTTCAAACTCCCACTTTTCTGATACATCGTCTAAATGTATGCTGGAGATGGTATGCTCGAAGGCCTGTAAATTACTGCATTGCTTCCGAAGCATTGCGTCCGTCTCGCTGTTCTGACCCCGAGACTCCTGCCCTGAAGTATTCGGCATCGCTAAGCTGACCGGTTTGTTTTCCCTTTACAACTGATGTTGCTCAAGTAGTAAGAGTATGGAAAGATCTTACTTGATAAGTGATGAGCGCGGATTACGACTTAGCTCCACCCGCACACGACGTGATGGAAACGACCCTGCTGATCCTGTGTCTGATGACAGCTACTGGTGATGTGGTAGTTTTGAGCGTGCCCTGCCCAATCCACTGATGATGATGATGATATTCAACGGAACTGCTTGCTCACGTTGAGAGATGATAATTAAATTGTTCCTCACTTGTAACACTATGTCACGTATTGCCACGCACACGATTCACTAGAGTCACACGCGAGGGGGGCAATTAGATCAAAGTTTAAAAAAAGGATGTACGGTCGCACACCCGGGTTGATATTTGTGATAGGTTGTGGAGAGAAAGTCACTGCTAAACTTTGATTGATATATTTGTTATAAGTACTTATAATGATATATGATATTGATATTGATATTTAATGATAATTGATATTGATACTGATAATTAATGATAATGAGCCGCGCGGCGTGTTCGCCGATCGATTGCGTACTGATTCTGGTTTGGTTGCTTATGGGTAAAGTGCAACGCGGCGGGAATTATGTAGGTCGATGTGCGAGGTGCCTCGTACATATAGAATTTATATTTTATAAAGAAATGGGTTGGAAACATCATTTTTATTCTTCAAAACATAACAAATTTTATTCAAACAATAATATAATAGGTCACGCGTACTTATCGCTAAGTTTGAGGCCAGTTCAAACCCTATCCGACCCTCCATGGGGGAAGAAGATATCTTTAAATCAATGCGCAAGCAACTACGAGTATGTGCAAAGCACACATTCGCTCGCTTTGCATGCAAAAATACTGCCTTACATATATTACATAGCTTATAAGTTATATTTAGCGACGTCTTTTTAGAAGTGGCGAGTTGGTAACCTAGTAAAATACACAGCCGGTACAATTTCCAATATAAATTAGCAGTGGTGCCCTTTCCTTTCATTAATATTAAATAATAAATAAGTAACGAAACGTACAGATGGGCCTCTTAATGTGACGCCTCTTCTCATGACAATAGCAATACTACTTGACTCCTGTGGCTATGCGTTTGTGAATTACAGGTATATTAAACGGTCCACTGCTACGCCTGTAATTTCACAGGCATCCATACCCTTACAGTCATGCCATGCAAAGATCAATCCTTTGCCGCGGAAATTAGTGTGGGGTAATATTTCTTGAGATTGGGCCATTTGATTGAACTACCTTCAGGCATTTTGCTCCAAACTTTTTCCACTTCTTGAGAAATATGTTTGTATCTTTCTGTTTAGAAAGCCGATTCATAATAGACACATACAATAAAAAGCGCCATAAAACCCGAAATCCCTTACTCTACAGGTTTGTACGCAGCGTCGGAATCGATGGCAGACGCCATGGCGGCGCCGATTCCCATGGGCGGGGAGCTATTGTGTATTCTGTCGAACAGGACTGTACTCGGGCTGAAATGTGTGGGGGGCAAGACCGTAGTGGGCGAATAATATTTACCCCTACATTTAGACTGACCTCACAGCTCAGTTGGTAGTAGCCCTGCCTACTGCGCTGTAGATCGTGGGTTCGGTTCCCACCCAGGACAAGCATTTGTGTGACAAACATAGATGGTTGTTCTGGGCCTGGATGTATTATATGTATGCATTTACAAAAAAGTACATGAGTATTATATCAGTTGTCTGGTTCAAATAATACTGCTAATGCCATAAACTTGACTATATACTCGTAAGAGAAATATATATTAGGATGGTCTTCAAACAAAGAAATATCATAAACCCCGATACAAATCCTGAGTACGTGCCTGCGCGGCGGGTATCGATGTCGGATTGGGCGGGATTTATTCCCAATATTGCGATGGAAAACAATTTAGAAGCGTTTTGCGTAAGGGCCCATGAATTTCGCACGATCTGATTTCCCAAAAATAAATATTATAATAAAATATTGACCGCAATCCCGTCTGTTTTTTCCGCATCCCATCGTTTCCGTCCTCATTTATGGGCATTCCGGCTTTGTGGCTTCCGCAACCAGGTCTTCCCATGACAACCATGAGTGGATGATGGAGATTATAATTTGGATTCGTAAATGTCACCTTCTCATGAGAAAATAATATAGAGAATCCCTGATGACAACATAGCAGATTAACTTTTTTATATTTATTTGTCAAGAAATGCTATTTTCTCTCTTCAGGTTTTTCAGCATTGTTAACCATTTCTAAATTACATAAAAACATGAGTGATGCATATGTTTTGTAAATCTTTAACGTATGTTATATTTACAAATTCTTGGAAGAATGATGCCAGAATTATTTTCATTAAAAGGCAAAGAAATAACTATGTATATATATCTAACTATGCACATTGTACGTAGATAATATCTACGAGAATTTCCAAGGATTCATAATGCAGCGTGTGTGACAACAGTGATGAATAACTAGTAAGGAGGGAGCGATCGGGGGTCTTTGAGAATTCAATGGAATATGTAATATTTTTGTCTTATTTGACATTGACATCAATAAACATTAATCGTAGAGTGTGGTGTTTACATTAGCATTCAACACGTCAGTACTTTTGTGGTCAGAGAGGATGATAACCAATCAGCCTATGCATTACAAGTTGATAAGCCATGTCGGAAGCCTTGTGAAAATTAAGACAAGTCTAACCGATGCGGCTCCTTTAAGTGTTACGGGTCCGCGACTAGTTAATTGCTATTTTTAACCGCTTCCCTTGACAACAAGTTACCGGGCGGTGCTCACCTTTCTGTTTTTTTTTATGTGATACAGTTACGGAACGAGCCGACGGCCCATCTGGTGTTAAGTGGTAACCTCTGCCCATAACAACTGATGCGACTTGGGTCCTCCCTTACTAGGTACGACAAGACCCAAGTAGCATCGTATGCGCCCGTGACTCTGAGACGTGTAGGTGGAATGTCTCTTGTGCCTTTAATTTCACCGGCAACCACACCTTTCAAACCGGAACACAGTAACGCGAATGCGTTACTGCTTGGCGGCAGAAATGTGCATGGTGGCAGTACTTCCCCGGACGAACTTGGCGAGAGTTCTACTGCTCTTACCGCTATGCCTCAGTTGAGAACGTGGACTGTTTTATTTTTATCCTTTCGATATTACTTAAGATCAAAGTATTTATGCCATAAAGTGTAATGTAAAGTCTAGACTGTATTAGGCTATAAATATAAAGATAAAAGCGGAGGCTGCGTAAATAGAATCTCATATCTGTACTACAGTTTTCTAACCTCACTTTCATAGATGGGGTTTAAAATTAAACAACAAATATACAAGTGGGATCCTATAACATTTGAATCGAAGGCGAAGCAACACATAATGTGAGAGCGTGGTGGCTGAGTGGTATGGACTCGTAGTCTCCGAATCCGAAGATCGCCGGTTCCAATCTTATGTCCGCAACACCACATTCAAAAACACATCAAAATGACAGTAGACTTGTCCGCAGATAAAGGAAAACGTGATGCATGCCCTAAAACTATGTATTGGAAGACTTGACGATCCGTATCTAGCTTCCGTGAGCTAAAGCCCATTCAGTCTCTAGTCTTGTACTTGACCCAACCAACAGTATGAATAAAAAAAATAGAGGTATAAGATACGGCTGTGTCCTCTGTGCGAGAGGTCAGATGACTTGTCATTCATTCGAATTCAATAAAAAAAATAGCAACATTGTTTTTATTACTGTTATGCTTGTTTATTGTAGTTAGTTTTTGCAGGTTACCGGCGAGATATGGCTTGCCGAATATTTACATGAATATGAACTTAAATGTGAAAATAAAATTAAGATAGCTTTCAAAAAATAAAATACAATTATGAGGGCTATTGAATTTTTGTAAAGAAGTTACATTTTATTACCATACATAAACTAAAAACTAAATTTATATTAATTCCTAGAATTCGTGATGTCACAAATGATCTGAAATATGACGCTATTTCTTCATTATTTCTCTTTGTTCTACATTCGGATCTTATATATCATGGTATACGATCATTCAATTGACAGCTATTAAAAACCAAATAAACATTTTTTTATGAAACGGATTGGAAGCTCAGTTCAGAGTGCAAATATTTTCGTTACTATATTTAATATGACCGGAATTGACTCCACTTGTAAATATTTACCACTCGGAATCAAATTACGGGCCGCAAGTTGTACAGAAGGGATGCTGCGAGCGACACGTTTTGATTACGTATTGACGACCCCTGCCACTTGTGCGAATAATAGGAATTTTTCGTCCCCGATTTGAGCTGTATTTTTGTGAAAACGAGATGATTGACGTCCTTCATAGCGTAGTGGTGCGACCAACCTAATATTGGGAGAAAGTTCCCACGGCGTGACGAATATCTGCGAATATATATTTGTTCCGAAACTGGTTATTGTTCATTGAGCAGCAATGTAAAGCAGCAGCAAAAAAATGTATTTGGCTAAGAAATTACCGAATATTCGAACTTCATAAGCATATTTTTATGTAGATGTATAATCTATAGATAAATAATCTTTAATATGTAGATAGTCTGTACCATGTTTTACGACGACGCTGATAAATATTTTTTCAAAAATAATGTGCGATCATTATAGTAAGTAGTATTTACATAAAGACAATGATTTCGTTAGCCCTTGTCATTTTTTATTTATTTATTTGTTAACAAAATCCACAGCTCCTAACAAATACATGTTTATCTTATATACTAAATAAAAAGCCAATTAAGGATTTACATTTTACGGATCGTTATAATTTGGTCATCAGCGGATTTTATCTGAATATTCAAATATTGCAGGCACAGCAATTTGTAAAGGACAAAAATCAGGTCCACGCGACTGCGTCCACAGCATACGTACTCACAAAAAGCAAAACCAACGAGATAGCAAACATATTTTTCAATGTATTTTATCCTCAAGATCCCCGCGATGAGGTTTCATACTTGTCCTGAATACTTGGTATCTAATCCAATTCTGTATGTCTGGACGTCGAGTGGTTAGTTTGCTTTTCAATGCAAACTAACCACTTAAACTTAACTTAACTTAACTTTAACATTTACTTAACTTTTTAGAGAGAGTGACTCCGAGGAATATCTTTACGAGGTTTCTTGCTTGTTTGAATGGTTATAAGGGTCTGCTAATGTGAGTACATTACTCACAAATAAACCTTTATTTTGACTGTTCATGATAACTGGCTAATTACAGTTAGCCACCCTTTTTAAATGTTAAATTAGTGTAACCCAGTATAATATGCATTAAGCAAACGTAATGATTTCAGTAAATAATCTACTGAACACCACCCTAAGTTTGTAGAGATATGGAAACCGGTGTCTCGTTTTCAGATGTTTTCCCCGAATTTCAACTTTCATTCCGTATTATACCATAATTTATTTCTCGAGGCGAGCGAATAACACCAAGATTGCTATCCCTACACTGACGCAGAATACACCACAGTTAGTACATAATGTCGCAAAGTAGCAAAATGAACATGGATTTTCCGACAATTTGTACAATGGATATACTCGACAAAAGTATGAGCAAACAGTACGCGAGCAAAATTAAATTTTAGTTGTTATTAACATCATTAACGTCATCAGTGGATGTGGATGGATGTAAGAGTAAAGGTAGGCCAAAGAAAAGATGGATGGATTGCGTGAAAGATGATATGAGTAAGAAAGGAGTGAGTGCTGAGATGACGTCTGACAGAGAGAAATGGAAGGAAAGTACATGTTGTGCCGACCCCACCTAGTTGGGATAAGGGCAAGAAAATGATGATGATTAACATCAGTCATCTGTGTCTTATCACTCAAAAGTCACTTAGAAATAAAATAAATAAATAAATAATGGTGGACATTTCACACAGCGCCATCTAGCCCCAAAGTAAGCTAAGCATAGCTTGTATCATGGGAACCAGACAACTGATATAATACTTATATACTTTTTTTTGTAAATACATACATCTAATACATATTAACACCCAGACACATAACAAACATCAATGTTACAAATGTCACATAAATGATTGTCCTGAGTGGGGATCGAACCCACGACCTACAGCGCAGAAGGTGGGGTTACTAATCAACTGAGCTATTAGGCCAGTCAGAGAGAGAGGAAGTTATTATATTCATTTTCATTCCATTACTAGGATTTTCTTTAGATATAAAATACCGTGAATAAATTAAATAAAAATAGATCAAGTGCAGGGTTGTCTATACGCAAAGTGAAATCAGGATAGTAGCTGTGAAATGGAGCTGTCTGTGTAAGCAGTTCCGGAAGGTACTACTACCATACATAAAACTACAAATTAACAAATTAGAATTTGCCACAAGAAAACGCCTCCACCAGAATTTTGCACACCTGTATACTTTTCATTGGCCATACCACAGGGCCATGATACAGTAAAATTTGTATATACTTAAACCCATATTTCTAGAGATTTCCGTGAGTTTCAGTGAGATTTACCATGACCAGAGATTGAGCAGCAGTTACTACGCGAACACTTTTTTACATTTTTCCTCAATCCGTGCCTAATGTATTCATAAGAAAATGTGTATTATTTTGTGATCTTTTTATCCCGGGTTTTTGGTTCACTTTATCGAAATTTCTAGGTTATGTTTTGAAGACATATTACTCGGCTTGTTGACAAATTATATTCCAAAAGCATCGTTCTGTGAGATCTAATAACAAACCGGTTTCTTTGATTTACATGCCGGATGAAAATCAATAATTAGTCGGGATACCTTTTTATGATTCAATTCATAAATAAATAATTTTATCTGGCTTTCACAGCTTGACGTAAGTTCAAAGTTTCTTGCGTCATATGTGCTCATTTATTTCGGTACCAGTTCTGGGTTAGAAAGAATTGTTTTACATTGAAACATAAGAGCGCGGTGGCCGAATGGTACGGATTCACTTTCAATCCGGTATTTCCAGAGCAGAAAAATATGTAATTCACTTAGATTACAAGTAATTTTGTACACAGGTTCGGTGTAATTTCCAATTCACTTTGAATCTGAGTCTAGGAGACTTCAAAATAAACTATGATATGGGCTTTAATAATACATTTTACAAACAATTAGCTTTGCTTAGTCGAGTACAACGGTAAGGACGACCTTTCCATCTGCAGCAGAAATAGCAGCCTGTCCTTAATTGTGTAGAATCAGTGTGTCAGTGATCACAGTGTGATCACTTTGATTGACTGGCCTCATAGCTCAGTTGGTAGCAACCCTTCCTTCTGCGCTGTAGATCGTGGGTTCGATTACCACCCAGGACAAACATTTGTGTGACGAACATAGGTTTTTGTTCTCTGGGTGTTATTATTATATAGTAATTACAAAAAAAGTATTTACGTATTATATCAGTTGTCTGGTTCCCATGATACAAGCTATTTACTTAGCTTACTAAGGCTACTGAGGCTAGATGGCGCTGTGTTAAATGTTCACCAATATTTATCATTATTATTACTTGATCAGTGTTTGGTAAACACTCATCATCTCCATTATTCTATTCTATTCTATTCTCCTCTTTTTATAAACCCAGTTTTTCTGTCCATTTGTCAGAATAGTCGTATATAAGCTGACTCAACTTAGAAATCGATCGATCGTGTATCGTATCGACTAGACCGTAGTCTGATTTCTCTGGGGAATGGTTTCAGGACAATATTAAGATCGGCATGTTGGTAATACCCTGAAATTGTTGTGGGAATATTATTTATTTCATATTTCGAGGTGGGATATAATTCTTGAATAATCAAATCTATTTAAGCATATCGTAAATGAAAGAAAATATTGACACTTAATCAGAAACGTTGCTCCCTTGTGAATAAGCTTTCTTACATGTTGTGTATCGCTTATGTCTGTTCAGTTTGTTCCTCATTTGTCTCACATACTACTATATCAAACAATAATCATTTCAAAGAATTTTTCTTGTGATCATTAACTGGGTAAAATTTTGATACTGTTAATTTACTTTAGCCACGTTTCGTTATGCTGAGTATCAATGCTAAATATTATAATTGTTCCGTGTAGCGCTCTGTCACAGCCAGATGTTAAGTCGTAAGCGAGATTTCAGAATATGAGAAATGCAAGGGTCCAATTTGGCAAGTTTTAACGTCACACCAGGACACCGGCTCCGGGGGGCGGGGCGGGGCGGGGGTGAGTTGCAAATTGAATCTTGGCGTCGGTTATTCCTTATTTGGCTGGATGCCGGTTCCGTGCCACCAATGTCGATAGAAGCGAAACTCCACACTGTGCTTCCCAGACGAACTTTTAATAGAGAAAAGGTCGCATAGCGTCTTTATTTTCCGAAAGGATTTTGGAATAGTCATGTTTCTATTCCCAATGCAGGGATAAATTATTCAGTACAGCTTCGCTTGAAATGGTTTTGTATGCGGCGCATTATTTAGAGATGCAATACGATTTAGATCTTCACTGTATTTCTGTTACATGGTATAACATTCAACATGAGTTCCATATATGATTCGTGTCCCTGCTTTATTAACATGAAAAAGGCAGGAAACCTTCGTAGTATTAGCATCATACTCAAAGCTAAATGTATCATGAAGACAGGCGTCGCTAACGCCGGCGTACGATACGATTACGCAGATTCAGAATTCGCCGAGATGTTTCGCTGCTATTATGACAATATAATAGTTATTTTGATGCCTGGTTATTGAGGAAGTATTTCACTGTATTAAGTTATGCCTAAGTTTTTCATAGGAAAGCAATTTCGGCATTCAAATCACACCTAGTAATTGTGTTCTCCAACGATAGTATCGACTACAGTAAAAGAAAGAAACCCATTGACACTGTGTTACTCTAACGCTCTCTCTCTCTCTCTCTCTCTGATAATTTATCTAGGATGAGAAAGGTACAACTCCTGTTTGTATATTCGCTTCTATAATACTTATTGTCGAACCAGCGGCCATTTTGTTGGGGTCCCCGGAGACAGCGCGACCGATCTGAACTGGATGACGTGTCGCGTGCTGTACGGCTGTACGGCTGTACGGTGTGAGGCCGTGATTGGGTTTTGGGATGGTGTTCGTTAATTCAATTTGTGCTTGATGTGGGCGTTTGGAAATTATCTGTGGTCTCTGAAAGTGAATAATATCACATTTGGGTTATTATTAGACAATAAAGCGGGTGGAGACCGCAGTTGTCTACTTTCATTGAGAAAATTGACTATTAATTGTAATCATTTACTATGGATAATGGTCCATAGTACATTTATGTATCGGACTGACCTCATAGCTCAATTGGTAGTAACTTTGCCTTCTGTAGGTCGTGGGTTCGATTCCCACCCAGGACAAACATTTGTGTGACGAACTAAAAATAGGTCTTTGTTCTGTGTCTAGGTGTTAATATGTATTATATGAATGTATTTACAAAAAAAAACGTATATAAGTATTATATTAGTTGTCTGGTTCCCATGATATTACTATTTACTTAGCTTACTTTGGGGCTAGATGACGCTGTGTGAAATGTCCATCAATATTTATTTATTAATTATGTATAATAAGTGACTTGATTGGATGTTGGGTGGATGAACACTATATCAATAATTGTTTATACTGCCCGTTTCGTTTTAGAAATAGAAGGCGATTGAAACCTTGGTAACGAAATGCGAGAGCACTTTGCACATTCAGTTTAATTCTTCATTCACTCTTCGGATACAGGATGTTTTTCCCACGTGACCGAATAGCCGAAGTTTTCCCCTCTCGTTGTCACGTCTCGAGGCGGGCGGCGCGGTGACGTCATCGGTCAGGCTGTCACTATAATTCGGCGGTAAGACGGATCGTGTGTACCGAGACAAAGATCCCTGCCGGTTTTCATTTCCTCAGATTTATTCCTGTGACTGGCCTCACACCTCGGTTGCGGCTCTGTATACTGTGTTTGATTCCCGCTCAGCACAAACATCGAGAGCGTGGTGGTCTAGCAGTACTGACCCCCGAGTTTCAATCCGGAGGTCGCCGGCTCAAATCCCGACGTGTACCTATGAGTTTTTCGATTGAAAGATTTATGTGCGCAATACCACGTTCTCAAAACGATGAAGGAAAACATCGTGAGGAAACCGACATGTCCTAGAACTAAAAATTCGAAGACATGTGTCGAGTGCATGAAAGGAGCCTCTTTGAGGCGCACTTACAATCCTTTCACCACACTGGTTCGACAGAAACGGTGACTCGAAGAAGAAGAAGCACAAACATTTGTGTGACTATCAAATATGTCACAAAACAGATCTCTACAGTTGCGCTACTTCATCACCGACTTGACTTATCTATAATGTATCTATTGCGTGTTAGACAAAGTGCCTGCCAGTTTAGTTTTTGAATGTATATTGAATTATCACACAATACTTAATTATATTGCAAACTAGCTGTTGCCCGCGACTTCGTCCGCATGGAATTCGGTTTTATCACGCAACCCTATTTTACTCCTCGGGAAAGTAGCCTAAGTTACTCCTTGTTACATCAGCTATCTGCCAGTGAAAGTCCCGTCAAAATCGGTCCAGCCGTTTCGGAGATTAGCTGGAACAAACAGAGAGACAGACAGACAAAAATTGAAAAAAAATGTTGTTTTGGTATATGTACCATGTATACATCTATATGCACTTAGTAAAAAGCGGTTATTTTAATATCCAATTCTATTTATTTGTATAGATTTGCGTCACCGAAAAATCACTGAAATAGTGAAGTTTTGGAAAAAACCAGTCTAATATTGTTTTTCTTTTACGAGAATATGATCAATTTTGATACAGTCAGAATCTTAATAGACTAGCCTCACAGCTCAGTTGGTACCAACCCTGCTTTCTGCGCTGTAAGGTCGTGGGCTCGATTCCCACCCAGGACAAACATTTGTGTGACGAATACAGATGTTTTTTCTATCTCGGTGTTTATTATGTATTCTATGTATGTCTATATTTAGTATAGTATATAATTATTTTGTCATTTGTCTTGTGCCCATGATACAGACTATGCTTAGCTTACTTTGGGGCTAGTTGGCGCTGTGTGAAATGTTCACGAAATTTATACACTGATTTATGACCTGACTGATGCCAAATCGTACGCAACTATTTTCGCATAGGTGGCAGCTTAATACTAAAAGTATTAGGAAGCAATAAACGAGAGGCGGTAGGAAGTTTTCATTATCGACTCACTCGCGCCGGTATTGCGAAAGTTTCAGTAATTGACATTCGCAAGCGCTTGTTGCCATCCAGCCGTGTACCAGGAAACTATGAGTTTCGTTTTATCGCAGGAGGAAAACGGCTTAGACTTTTTGGAGCTGCCAAATTGAAAAACTTATTCTGTACTTCTCTATGCACTTTTATTGTCTTTGGATAATTGAGGCTCGTATTTATTTTTATTATCTGAGACATAGTGAGTGCGATGGCCGAATACAAATAATATATTTTTTAGAGCAGTAGAACTCTCGCCAAGTTCGTCCGGGGAAGTACTGCTACCATACCCATTTCTGCCGCCAAGCAGTAACGCGTTCGCGTTACTGTGTTCCGGTTTGAAAGGTGTGGTAATCGGTGAAATTACAGGCACATGAGACATTCCACCTACACGTCTCATAGTTACGGGCGCATACGATGCAACTTGGGTCTTGTCGTACCTAGTAGGGGAGGACGCAAGCCGCATCGGTTGTCATGGGCGGGGGTTACAACTTATCAATAGGTGGGCCGCCAGCTACTTCAAAAACTTCAACACATAAAAAAATACATAAACTGTAGGACAGGTAACGATGCCGTAACCTAAATTAAAGTGAAACTTAAATATAATTTGTTTTTCCCTTTTCCATTGATGTTCCATCACCTTCGTCACACCCCCTATCGTCACGGTTGGGAGATTAATGGCTCCCGTATGGTTATGATATATCCCGTAATACAGTCCCTGTAATGTGATGTGATGTCGCTCGCGGTAATATCTCCAATATCTCAGTGTGATAATATACTGCTTCGACAGACCCGGCACCGTTCATACGAGCGCAATGTATGAATACTTTGCTGGCTGTCAAATATATTTTTTTATTTTTAAGACGTTACACACTAGTAATATTAATTTGATACTTTATAGTACTGTGTTAGCCTTTTTCTCCTTAAGATACAAGATTTCCTAGTTCAAGCATTCGTAGATACTAAGTCAAAATGTTAATCTAAGCACTGAGTCAATGAGTAAATATTTATAGATGTATTTGCGAGCGTGTTACCAGCGAGGTGATAAGGGAACGTGTGTTACAGATATATGCCGTGTACGCTCTCGTATATTATGAACAGCTCGCTAATCTCACTTAATTACGAACCATTCTTGAACAGAAATATATTGTCGCATATTGGTATACATCTTTTGATATAAATGGAACATCTTTATTCAAAACGTATTCGCACACTCGAAATCATCCTACAAACACTGAAAAATGTTTCAAATCATTGCACACAGCGCCATCTAGCCCCAAAGTAAGCTAAGTAAATAGCTTGTGTCATGGAAACCGGACAACTGATTTAATTACGTATAATACATATCAAAGCCCACACACAGAAAAAAAACACCTTTGTTGGACACAAAAATGTTTGTCCTGGGTGGAAATCGAACCCTCGACCTACAGCGCAGAAGGCAGGGTTACTACCAACTATGAGGCCAGTCAATCAGAGTTGATTGATATATTTTCCTGACTTTTAGTATTACCTCGCTAGCAGAATTGAAAAGTTAACATCGGAGTGAAAAAAAGTGATCTTTAGTTCAGTGAAGGATTATATAATTGTTCGTTGTCCGGGATACTAACTCATCTGAAAAATTACCTTTGCTGCTCTTGCTAGAACATAACCATTTTACAATTTTTCCATTTATACTTAGTTAACTTCTAGTGAGTTCGTTAATTAATAATATATTTTATTTTGTTTCAGGTAAATAGTGATATTTTTACTGAACTAAAACTTTTATTAAGGTTTGTATATGTTAAGGTATTTCAATGTTAGTTATTCGAGACACTTTTTTGTTAAGAAATAATGTATACAAAATATTGTTTGAAGTAACTTCACTTGAATATTTATGTAGCTAATTCACGTAATTCTTTGTTAATCGGAACAAAATCGAACAATCGAAATATCATGTAACCATAATATACCATAAAATACCATATATACCATACATACAACCTAAAAAAAAAGCATGAAATGAATACATTGTAATTTCACGGTTCACAAATACCCATACAATATTCGTTAGAAAAACGACCAAAAATATTCGTTAATCCGTTACGTTCTAAATTTAAAAATTGCGACGCATTCCACGCGACCGACACGTACAAAGCGGGCACGCGTACGCGGTGCAAACAGCGTAGCTCGTTGCCACAGCTTATACGAACGTCACATACGTAATTCTCTATCACCCCGAGTACTGACTTAGAGAGCGTGGTGGTCTAGCGGTACTGACCCCCGAGATTCAATCCGGAGGTCGCCGGCTCAAATCCCGACGTGCACCTATGAGTTTTTCGATTGAAAGATTTATGTGCGGAATACCACGTTCTCAAAACGGTGAAGGGAAACATCGTGAGGAAACCGACATGTCCTAGAACTAAAAATTCGAAGACTTGTGTCGAGTGCACGAAAGGAGCCTCTTTGAGGCGCACTTACAATCCTTTCACCACACTGGTTCGACAGAAACGGTGACTCGAAGAAGAAGAAGAAGAAGACCCCGAGTACTCACGGTGTTGTCCATATATTGCGATTATCGCTTGTTCGCGGGGTCACACGAACAAAGTTCGCGCGAACATGCGACGGTTGCTTGACCAACCTGTTATGTTAGGACGACGCCTTCATGTTTCCGTAGACAGATAGAAAGAAAATTCTTTACTGCACAAGAAAACCAATTGTATAGGTGAACGTAATGCTAATTAACATAAATCTAAATAATTAAGTTGCGTAAATTAGGACGGATGAATTTCATCCTATCCTATACAAAAAGATCACAATATCTACGTAATAAAACGGAATTCTGGTAATGGATTATTGTCAAACGCAAGGTGACTTTAAAACCGCACGCTTCAGATGATTTCCACGCCTAAATGACTTCAATATTCAAATTACTCATCTGCTAGATATAATGTTGCGAAAATTGTGTCATATTCGACACAGGTAGGTACCTCAGTCACCCCCATACATAATACTCCCGAGTAACAGGTGAAATTAGATAAACGCTTGTAATGAACCAGCCGTTTCACCCGGCCTGCGTCCGCATCGTTTGAAACAGTGAAAACTCCATACAGTTTTTAATCAATGATTTGTCGGCGCCTTTTGTTTTGAAAAGCGTTTTGATGGAGCCGCCGGCGCTGCCTTTGTGTAACTCCGGCTTAACTAATTGGTGAAAAATTTCCAGTCGCTTTGTCTGTGTAGTGACTGTTCAACGAATATATAATCAAAAAATTGAGTACAAGAAGCTTGTGGTAGAGACTATGAATCTGTGGATGTATTTATTTTCTGTATTGGGGAGAGCGTGGTTGCAACTTGGTACAGACCCTAAGTTTAAATCTCAAGGTTGAGAGGTCGGAGGTTCATTCAGACTTGGACCAATGATTTGTTCGCTTGAAAATTTTATGTGCAAACACGAGGAAAGCAGCATATCCTAGAACCATAAATATGTGCCATGTGTATGAAAGGAGCCTTATTGAAGCTCGCCTTAATCCTTTCATCACATAGTCATGAGAGCCTGGTGACACAAGTTATAGTAGAAGTTAGTTCTATTCTATTATAGTATAGGTAATATAAAGCAACAGATAAAATGGTTGAATTAATGAATTTATAAATATCACATTTCCGATATTTCTTCGTTTCTGGACAATAGACTAAGTAGTTAAATCAACCAATCGTTGGACGAAAAATATCAAGCAGTCGGGAAATCTTCCATATTCGATTTGATATACCTTTGAGAAAATGGTTTTAACCGTCTTAGAGGAGAGCAAATAATGATGACACGAGGCCATAAAATGTAGACATTGTCTGACACAGAGCTGTGTACTATAATATTTCACGACCATGAGATGACCCGCAGACCTTTTTGACCCCGACATGTCTAACCGAGTTCCAAGCTTCATGAACTTGCAGAGGTCAATAATATTTTATTTTATAATTTTTCATATCTCAATCTGTACTCATGTTTCTTTTAGCCACAATACTTTTAGTACGAAGGGCATTCGGGTTGAGATGATCGAAAATATATTATTTGTCCTGATTATGCATTAATTAGTTGTTTTTACTAATTACATGGCAGTTTGTTACTGAACCTACATATCACCTGATCACCAACTCGGCCTTAGCTATCCCTCCGATAATTTCACTATTGTTATGACTACGTTCTCGCTGTAGTTCAACGCCGTTGTTCAAAGTGGACCACTGAAGATCTGACTTCAGTTATAAAGTCGCAAATCTGTGTCTGTATTAGGAAAAAGCTGTTTGTACTAATGGAATTCTCATAAGCCCTGATATTTTGTATTAGCAGCGGGAAAGTTCGCGCGCATCCCGCAATGATTGACGAGGCGGGCGCGCTGTCTGTCTTAATACTGTTTTGACAGCCGGGTTTGTCGCTGTTGTCAGCGGGAAGCTTGACTTTATTGATAACTGAGGCGCAAGTCAAGTGAGCAAACAGAGTGATATTCGTTCGTCGTTACTGTGTGTCAAGAGCGTCAAGTCATGCTACTTGAGGCTCTGGCCAATAAGCATGAGTCGACTGACTTAATAGTCGTTATTAGCCGTTTCATAGTTCATGTCCTGGAAAGTATAATAGGCATATTTTTTGTTTTATTCTAGAAATATACCGGGTTCCATCAAAAGTCAAAGTCAAAGTCAAAACTTTTATTTCCATAGAATTCATAAAGAAATGGCTTGGAAACGTCAATATTATTCAAAACATAAGGTCACGCGTACTTATTGATAAGTTTGATGCCTGTTCAAACCCTATCCGACCCTCCATGGGGAAGAACAGACTATCATAATATACATATACATCTAGTGTGGGAACCACGAAAGCGAAGTGGTAGGTAAAATCTAGGTGACAGTACTTTCCCGGACAAACTTGCCACAAGTTCTTCTACTGCCTGAGCAGGAAACATATGGTTGTTTGGAAGAAATCGCTATTAGCGATAAGGCCGTTCATCACCTTAGCTTGCTTACGAAATTTCCATGTATGGTGATCAATAAAGTGTTATTTATCTCATGTTTTTCCATCCCTTGCAAACCGGGTGATGAGTCCCGCCTTCACTGGAACCACACCTTCGTGTTATTTGTTATTTCTGTTTTCGTGTGCTGCTTATTGGAAGATTTGAGTCCCGTCAAAGTAGACGTGCGACTGGAAATTGATGTGTTGCCATGTGCCATGTGCTGGGACAAGTTTTTGTGTGTTTCACTAAATATTATTTTTTAGAATCTTATTACTTTTGCATTACTGTATTTTCATAATGTATTTCTTTATTTTTTCTTTGACTGGCCTCATAGCTCAGTTGGTAGTAACCCTGCCTTCTGCTCTGTAGGTCGTGGGTTCGATCCCCACTCAGGACAAACATTTATGTGACATTTGTAACATTGATGTTTGTTCTGTGTCTGGATGTTAATATGTATGTACCTCTATATATTTACAAAAGAAAAGTATATAAGTATTATATCAGTTGTCTGGTTCCCATAATACAAGCTATGCTTAGCTTACTTTGGGGCTAGATGGCGCTGTGTGAAATGTCCACCAATATTATTAAGATTATTATTACTTTGTATGCTCACGTTCAGTTGTAAATAAATGTTTGTTTCTTGTTCTTTGTTGGTAGTGGAGCGCAATTCATTTTTACAATGACTGCTTGAAGTTATACATAAAAAATTTCGCTGTCTGTTTGGTAAATTTGAAGAAAAATGATTTGAAAATGAAACTTCGACCCTTGTCTGCGTCCTGTCTCAAACTTACACATCCCAAGTATTAGTATTATATGAGTGCTACGGTATACATACATTTCACAACTCTTATACCAGGGTTTAGATTTAAACCTTAAAAGGTACTTATTAACAAATAGGTGAAAACTTCCTATTAAGTTTCCTTAAATTATTATTTATTCTCTTGATCATATGTTATTACAATAAAAC
Source organism: Chesias legatella (assembly GCA_947359385.1). NCBI lineage: Eukaryota > Metazoa > Arthropoda > Insecta > Lepidoptera > Geometridae > Chesias > Chesias legatella. The sequence goes on along the minus strand of OX375781.1, from coordinate 8,987,565 downwards.
ATGGTTAAATTATGTTTTGAGTTAAATTTGCAATGTCTGAAAAAGGCAACTAAATTTTAAGCACCAGATTATCTGAAAGACCTTATTTACACTTAGTTGACAAATAAATTTTGTATTTGTAAAATTTCTATATGTATATTGTATATGGGTATGGATTTAAACAATAGTAGTAATTATTAAAACTGCATAGATTTTACCGAGACGACATATACGAGAAAAGGGGCGTTACGACCATTTATTGACCGCCTTTTTTGTAATAACTTTAAAACATAAACGATGCCTAGGAGCCATTTTACGTGTCTGCTAACCTGTAGCTTTGTACAGACAGGCAGACTGAACTATTGCCGTTGAGATGGACAGACGATGCTGCTAAGCGTCAGGTGGGTCATCCGCTCGTTACGTCATTCATTCTTGTATGTAATATATATTAACCGATTAGATAAGAAGAGGGCGTCACTCCCAATTGTATTCCAAGCCATCTCTAAAAGAGTTCAATGGAAATAGTGTGTTCTATATGCGCTGATTTATATAAAGTACGTTTGTCTGTGCGACGCTCTCGGGACGCCATTCTCAGTTTATTGGATCTGTTGTTGATGGCGGGCGAAGCTTTAGAGAAAACTTTGCATTTAAATCTTGTTTCTATTCATGCGCATTATAAGCACATACATTCAGTGCCTAAGTGTACACGCGTTATGTTCACCAGGAAAATATTGTGCCTTGATTTTTTTGAAACGCTGTCGACAAAGTAACGAACATTTTTGATAACTGTTTTCATTTAAAATAGCAATTTGTAAGTTACTTGATATTTGAAATGTAATGTTAATGCTAACTGTAAAATTTAAATTGCTTTTCTGTCTCCGGCCCGGACCGGAATCTGCTCAAAATCCGTAAAAATAAGTTACACCAACTCGAATCATTATCACATTAGTCTTACGGAAGTTTCAAAGTTAGATTACCCTTTCTTTAAATTCTTTTCCGAATTTCCCTCTTGAACATTCCACATTTTCTTTAGTTTCAAGTCATCAATTTCGCTTTTTAAGATTGAAAACTGAAATGTTTCAAATCTGCTTATAGTATTTATAAAAAAAATACTATTCTACATCATTTATATCATTCATATATTTAAATCTTGAATAGCTTTATTATATTAAATAAATCTGGTATTATATGTGATCCGCAAGCTTTCGATTCTACTTATTTAATTGAATTAAGCTACTGCGTCGGTCTTTTCTATAGTATAATGGAGAAAACATAAAAAAAAATGTGAGCCGTCACGGGACGCCTGGCAGATGTGAAACATCGACATTATTTTGTAAGAAACTAAGTACCCCATCACTAATAATGTTTATGATTTGTCGTAACCTTGAACGGACCAATCAGCGCTCATGCCGTGGCGACGCGTCGCCAAGCCAGAAATCGGTTTTACGTGCGGCTATAGATGTTTCACATCAAAATGTGAGCCGTCACGGGACGCCTGGCAGATGTGAAACATCGACATTATTTTGTAAAAGTAATATGCAACGCATGCCGTGGCGACGCGTCGCCACGCCAGAAATCGGTTTTACGTGCGGCTATAGATGATTCACATCAAAATCAAAAATTTCTTCGTCTCAAAATAACGCAAACATTCTCATGAACTAAAGGTAACAGTGAGTGGAGGAAGGCATCATATTTACAAGCACGCGGCCGCGGCCGGTCAGATTATCAGCTCAACGTTATTTATTCCAGACGAGGGTATTTTGATGAGGGATGGCGTACCGTAGTACCGTACCGTTACGTGTAATTTACGTGATCTAAATCTCCTCCAATATTCTGCTTGCCTGGTGTTTATTATGGTTTTTCGGAAGATTTCTCACGGAATGTGTGATTACAAATTTGAGGAATTTTATTGATGCCTTCGCGCGCGTAGACCGCGTCCAAATATCTTTGATAAATACAGATAACGCAGCTTTCTATAGTGAAATAATATATAGAATGCTTAGCATCAATGTTCTATGAGATTAAATCCTATTTATAAACAAAACCTAAATGCTACTTCTATATAGATATATCATATAGTGTACAATTAATGTTGATTTTAAATACAAAGCATCTTTTGGGAAGATGCCCAATATTCTGTTTAGAATATATCAGGGTTTGATCCTTGTTTCCTTAACCGTTTAACGTTGAATAATGATATTAGATCATCTCGCAGTCAGCTGTAATCCATTCATCATGCAAATGATTTACTGCGCACTGTGCTTTCTAAATAGATTTATCTCTTGCAGCTCAGTTATTATTGTCTGACTGCGCCAAAATAAATATAATGGTTTTAGCTTGTATGTATGTAATGTATTTGCACTGGCTTCAATATCCTGGTGACCTTTTAAAATTCTAGTGTCGATATTGTTACTTAAATATCTCATATTAATGACGATTTTCATTTTTATGGTAATCATACTTATTTTGTGACACAGTGGTTAGAAATCTATATAAATAAATAAAATCGGAGTGTCTGTTTGTAATATTAAAACAACCGCTTTTTACTAAGTGCATATTGATGTATACACGGTACATATAACAAAACAACATTTTATTACAATTTTTGTCTGTCTGTCTGTTTGTTCCGGCTAATCTCCGAAACGGCTGGACCGATTTTGACGGGACTTTCACTGGCAGATAGCTGATGTAACAAGGAGTAACTTAGGCTACTTTTCCGAGGGGTAAAATAGGGGTGCGTGATAAAACCGAATTCCACGCGGACGAAGTAGCGGGCAACAGCTAGTTCTCAATAAAAAATACATGTAAATCACATTGAACTGGCAAATTGAAAATGCAAACAGCCAGAATTCCGCGCAGCGCTTTGGATTTTCGTGTAAATTATCACTGGATTGTTTCGCCCGCGACTGTGGCTAGCGTAGTTAGCGTAGCGAGCTAGTCTCAATCGATTCGATACATGATTTATGTAGAGCTTGTGCGCGACAATTTCCTACTAGTCGACAATTGTGAACAATTTTTTTATTAATTCTAATAATGCTAAACATGATCGCTGGATCCAATTCATAACAATGATTTTTCCAATTGTGCGACTAAATTCTCAAAACGGTGATAGAAAACATCATGTTACTTGAATGTCCTGGAATCAAAATTTGGAAATAAGTGACACTTACACGAAAGGCGCCTCTTCGAGGTGCGTTTTAATATTTTCACGACGCTGCTTCGAGATATATATCAATAGTATAGAAACTATGAAACTAATTTCATGTGTATAGTTTCTTAAACGGGATTCGGCTTGCTTATATCATAATATTGTTGGACATTTCACACAGCGCCATCTAGCTCCAAAGTAAGCTAAGCATAGCCTTGTATCATGGGAACCAGACAACTGATATAGTACTTGTATAATTTTTAAATACATAAACACCCAGACACAGAACAAACACCTATGTTCGTCAAACAAATGTTTGTCCTGGGTGGGAATAGCACCCACGACCTACAGCGCAGAAGGCAGTACTACCAACTGAGCAATGAGGGCAGTCAGTATGTAACGACATAATCGGAGGTGCAATATGAATCACATTAAAATATTGCATGAAAACCAAAATAGTCTTTCACGTTTGACATTTACTCATGAAGGTAGTATGTACTTCGTACAACTGGAGGGCTGACTGAGGCCCAAAAAGCTGTCTCGAAAGAGACAACTTCTAGGTCAAGTTGTCCTTGTCTAATATGGTGTAATAAAAAAAAATTGTCTATAATGGCAATGTGTGCGAGAGGGAAACCCATACCTTAGAACTTGTCTCTTTCAAGACCGTTTTTCCTTACAATAATTGGTAACGCAAATTGAACTTTATGTCATGGTGATAAAGTATATTTTTAGTTTTTATGTGAAACGTAGTAAGCACTCCTGTTAGATATTATCTCTATGCATTTACTTAATCCAATACATACGGATTGGTTCGTTAGCGGAGTACATACGGGTACGTGACGGTCTCGATACAGAGTTAGTTGAGTTGTGATGTGGAAAACTCTGCCTGTGCAGATATTAATGTCGGAATGACACGTGTTCGGTGCCATCACCAATTCAGGTGAACGTCTACTCCACGGGACGAATATGTGTTGGGCTGCTAAGCAGCTTGTCTTATCTCAGAATGTGGCTAAATAATAATAAATAATGGTAGACATTTCACACATCGCCATCTAGCCCCAAAGTAAGCTAAACATAGCTTGTATCATGGGAACCAGACAACTGTTATACATACTTATATACTTTTCTTTTGTAAATACATACATATAATACATATTAACACCCAGACACAGAACAAACATCAATGTTACAAATGTTACATAAATGTTTGTCCTGAGTGGGGATCGAACCCACGACCTACAGCGCAGAAGGTAGGGTTACTAACCAACTGAGCTATGAGGCCAGTCAAGTTGATCCAATGTTAATGTTACACTACTAAAATGTATATTATTCACGTTGCTAAATATAAACAAGAAAACGATGTGCTTAAGACACTTCAAATTAACTATAAGATGGAACCATTAGTTATTATAAATTTAATGACTGAACTGGAATTTGCTAGACATATGGATACTGATTAATTTAGGCACACGTACATGCAGCAGACTAAATATAAACAGAGCGGATTTCTTGGTCTTTTATTATTATCACTTATCACAAAAGAATTTAATAAAAAAAGACGTGTGGCACTCGGAGACTGCCGCGGTAAAGCTATTGCGCGTGATATTTCAAAAAGTCATTAAAAGTTCTGGTATTTATCGATAGATGGAAAAACTAAAAAGTATCACCGCTGTGCCGGTCGGAGTGGGGGGTGTAAGGTTTTTTCGTTACGGAATTTCTGGATTCGGTCTCCACGCTCAAGGCCCGCGATAGAAGCTATGCAATAGCTTAAAAGTATCACCGCTGTGCCGGTCGGAGTGGGGGGTGTTAGGCTTTTTTCGTTACGGAATTTCTGGATTCGGTCTCCACGCTCAAGGCCCGCGATAGAAGCTATGCAATAGCTTAAAAAAAAAAACTAAATTTTTAATTTCAAAGGTTTAAAAGAATTACAAACATTGTAAAGATCAAGGTGGAACATGCGATTAATTTACTATGAACTTCGTCGTTTCGGAGATGTAAAACAGTAGATTGGCAGGTAGGTTTTAAGAGCAGTAGAACTCGCCAAGTTCGTCCGGGGAAGTACTGCCACCATGCCCATTTCTGCCGCCAAGCAGGAACACATTCGCGTTACTGTGTTCCAGTTTGAAAGGTGTGGTTGCCGGTGAAATTATAGGCACACGAGACATTCCACCCACACGTCTCATAGTTACGGGCGCATACGATGCGACTTGGGTATTGTCGTACCTAGTAGGGGAGGACCCAAGTCGCATCGGTTATGGGCCGAGGTTACCACTTACCACCAGATGGGCCGTCGGCTCGTACCGTAACTACATAACATAAAAAAAAGGTAGCTATCTATCTACCTGTACGTACTTCACGTAGCGTTCGTTGAAAATTGATATATCCCGCACTAACGGCCATCGTTAGTAAATCCATGAACGGTTTTCCATCGTCCCATCAGGTGCCGGCGCGCGTCGGATGACCGCGGCGATTGATGGCTATCATTTCACAAGCCTGACCAATGTCATGAATATGTACGTTTATATTTATTTGTTTAACAGATTTATTTATTGAGTCTGTGTCTTTTAACTAATAAAATGTGCAAATATTAAATATCATTTAGTAATCGTTATCAAAAATAAAAATGCATTATATTTTCTTTTAATTTTGAGTTATTTAGCCATTTTAAGAGATAAAACATTGACCAATAGAAAAACTCACACACACAGATCGACTGAACGGAACTCTAAATTAGGTCTATTTAGTATACATTTATGTGGACTATAGATGTAAACTTATTTGTAACTTGAAGAGTACTTCAGTCGGGAATTACCAGTAATGTGATCATTACCAAGGGATCAGAAATCATAAGAATCCCCATACGTGCGTGATCCAAAAGCGCAGGTACCATTAATAACGAAATATTCACGCGATGATCATTCCGGATAACCCTAGGCCGACCGTGTTACGAGTAAATGAACCTTATGTCCCAGTAATAGAACATATTATCGGTCTACGATAAATGTTAAGTAAACAGTGAAGCTACGGCTTACGTCGTATGGGATTCATAACAATAAGGATAATCTAAACGCCATGGATTTGTTCGTGGGTGTATTATGCTATATTCAATCTACCCATGATTGCCTCTAGTAGGTACGCATGGACTGTAAGTTTGCCTTTGTTAGTTTGGATTAAACATTATTTAAGCTTGAATACGGTTTAATTCTATTGTCCAGGAGTGTTCATGCGTTCAAATTATTAAGGCTTTGTTTCATACTAGTACAATGTGTGATTTCAAAACCAATTATCGCTTTGGTTTATTTACTATATTTTCGATATCTGAAGCCAAGATAGTCATAGACAGAATACTCAGCCGTACCAGATAATCCCGTCGTCCCGCCTCGGGAACGACCTGAGTTATCTAGTTTGTCTATATTTAAGATGCTGTTTTAAATTGCCAAAATCGTCTATCAGATGAAGATGAAACGATTTAAGAACACCAGGGTACTATAACTGGTTAAGTGGTGTATCGCACAGCCTCTCGCGTGGAGAGCATTTGAGCCGGAGCGCCCGCCCTCGTCGCGTCTTCGCGAATCAACAGGCCTATTACTAAGTTGCCCAGTTGTGCAACGAATTTATTTCAGGCTTGCGGGTGGAATGAGGTAAACCGTTTAGGCGGATTCACATTATGTCGGTTACTGACGCAACTAGCGGGCTGACTTCACAATACACCGCCAGGAAACTGAAGTCGTCACTGACATGAGAATTTTGTACTGACTCTATATTTTACGTTATCCTGTACGTTTTTAGTGCTGTTTTGAATTTGAATTCAGTAACTGCATCAACGTAAATTCTCTGAGTACATCTTAGTAACACTCATATTGCATTGTTCCTTTCAAACTCTTTAATATTTATTGGTTCTTAGCCTTCGCTCAAGCACTCAACATTGTTCACTACATACATAAATGTTCATTTTCGGTTATATATAAATAAGTTATATAATAGTAATATTGATAATAGTTTTGCTAACGCGGCCACTTTTTGACACACTAGTTGCGCCTGGCGATGTTATTCGCGGTGAATAAGACGTAAGTTTGTAGGTACACTATATTTGATCAACCCAAGGGAACACTGCACTTTTCCGTCGTCAAAATTTGCCTATTTGCTAAGATATAGGCTATCCTAGTAAAAACTTTCGGCTTCCGATCGCCCGGGAGTTAATTATATTTTTTTCCATTCTTCGCGTCGACTTTTCTTAATAAGACCTTACAATTTATATATTTTTTTTAAATAAATTTAAAATATTAAATGAATAATTAAAAGCTCATTTATGGAGTAATGAGGACAAGGTGGTTTGGATATCCGGGCACCATATATTACAGAGTATAATTGAAGACAAGTACATTCCATCACGCGTCACGCATTTAAGAGCAGTAGAACTCTCGCCAAGTTCGTCCGGGGAAGTACTGCCACCATGCCCATTTCTGCCGCCAAGCAGTAACGCATTCGCATTACTGTGTTCCGGTTTGAAAGGTGTGGTTGCCGGTGAAATTACAGGCACACGAGACATTCCGCCTTCACGTCTCAGAGTTGCGGACGCATACGATGCGACTTGGGTCTTGTCGTACCTAGTAGGGGAGGACCGAAGTTGCATCAGTTGTTATGGGCCGAGGTTACCACTTAACACCAGGTGGGCCGTCGGCTCGTTCCGTAACTATATTACATAAAAAAAAAAAATAAAAAAAAAAAAAAAACGCATCCCAGCACGCGCCACGCGTCACGCGTCACGCGTCACTTGAATATTTACGAGGTGATAGATGAGGTGAGGCATCGTCTAACGAGCGATCATGTAGATTGTAGATGATGCTGGCTTCGTTAGGCACACCGCACACCGCACACCCCCGTCTCAGGTGCTGATTACTGCCTCCCGTAGATCTGATTGTTCATTATCCGCCGACGTATTCAGATTAACTGATCGTGTATCACCCTCATATTTTGGGTTGTCACTCGATATTATATCACGGCTGCGTTACGTTGAAAATGGGGGATGAGATTATTTTAAATTATACTATGTATTAAGATATTATAATTTATTGTAAAATGCATTTTCATAATTTTTAAACATCTAGTTTTCGCATACGAAATGCAAACTAAGCTACGGAGTTGACGAGAATTGATTGGACAATTCTTGTATTTAAAAATTGCATTCCTTTCTTTTTGTTTTTTCTTTGACGCATTTACAGAACAACTGATTAAGGTGATTGTTTACATACGTCTAGTACACGGGCCATAGACCGACTTTCTGTCACAAAAAATTGACACGGTTTTACAATCTGGAGCTATTTGTAACGAATGCAATTATATTGAATAGAAATATTTGAAATACCCCAAAAGCAATAAATACATCAACTTTGATTAGGGGATCTGTTGATAATTCAATTGCCCCGGCTCCAAACCAGGAGTGGGTATAAATCAATCGAGGTGTCGACACGTCCTGTGGGCCACCCCCCGAGGGGTAATATGCAGTGCTGGCAGTGGAGTGAGTCAGCCGAAGTTTTTTTAATGTGATTTTGTTAAGGAACAAGCCGACGGCCCACCTGATGTTAAGTGGTAACCTCGACCCATAACGACCGATGCGACTTGGGTGCTCCCCTAATAGGTTCGACAATCGTATGCGCCGGTAACTCTGAGACGTGTAGGTGGAATGTCTCAAAGAAGTGGAATCTGCGTACAACATAGGATTACAATATTGCTAATTTTTTTCAATCTGCAGCAATGTGTAGTCTATTGATTGAGAATTGGCATATATCTAGTTAGCACATCATCCACGTATCTACTCGGATAGTAAGTACAACGTACCGTAGCAATGATGGCTTATTTGGTGAGACGTGTCTCCAGTAGCTTTACTTTTTTTTATTTATTTATCATTTTTACAAAATTTGATGAACTTAACATCTAAAAACCACTAAGGTTTGTACCGGTGCTACGCGAGTCCACTTATATTATATATACAAAATCAAGTGAGAAGTCTGAAGAATCACTTGAGAAGTTACCATTCCAGGTGTTGGGTGGCCAATTTGGGCTATACAGTAGCTTAACATCAGGTGGTTTGTCAGACTGGCGGTACTATACAATATTCGTCAGTATTAAGTATCTTAGAACACAGGTATAATGCTAGAGAACTATATATAGTGGGTATTTGGGCACGCTGTTCTTAAAGCCAATCAATATTTTCCCCCTGGCTGCCCATGCCGGGGATTAATCATAAAAGTTAGCGCATAACTAGATTATAACAAAGTGTAGGATGAATTATTGCCCCTACTTAATGAGGATCAGAAAAGTTACTGCTATGAAACATACTCGGAAGTAATGTTGCTACATAGTTTCAATTTGTAGTTAGTGATAGTGATATTTGTGAAGCACAGCTTGACACAATATGTCTACACTTATTATATATTATTTTTATTTGTGAAAAACTTTATAGAGCCCAGCACGAGTATACTATGAGTACATTTCAATATATTTTGGATGCAAATTAACTGATGAATTTGAAACCTAATCAGATCACCCTACAAGGGTAAAGGTAAACAGTTAAAAAAATATTTAATTGTTAAATAAATCGCATAAAACATCTCGCCATTTACAAAAAATAAGTTTTTTTGTAAATTTTGTTTAGCGTATTTACTGTACTGTACTACTATTTTGCAGTATACATACGACTAAAATTTTTAGCGCAACTTTCTTTTCTTAATGCTTAGTAGCTAACCATAGAATACAGATGGGTTTTGAAATTAAATAATATCAATTTGTATAACACAGTATAGCGAGGATAATTCTAAGGTCAGCCGACCTCACCCTAACCGACCCACCATTAAATAGAGGAGATGAAAAAAATCTTCAGTTTACTGTTAGCTTCGGTATTATTCCATATAAAGTTCCAAAACGAAGGACACGAGATTAAGTGGTCCCATATTTCGGTTAATTCCAGTCCCTAATAACGTTGAGGTTCTAATCTCCTTATTTCCCCTAATTAGTAGTAGCTCCTCTGCGCGTAAAGACTGCTCCAGACTGTGTTAGGTGAATCCAAATAGCTTTGTACTGGATAATGCTGAGCGCTAATCCAGATATTAACGTTTTCCGAGATTTTTGAGAAGACAATCGTACTTATTTATTTTCGAGTTTTCTAATGATTAAGATAACAGTAAAAGTGGGAAAAATCACTACTGGGACTTGAACTCGCTACGCAGCCTCGCCGAGCCGTGCGCTGTCGCTTTGTGTTCACAAATCGTTTACCGTATTCGAAGAAAATATTCAACTAACTAAGGTTACGTTATGTCCCCGCCTCTTTGGTAAAAGTCCGCCAGTCTTAATAGCAAATGTTACCTAGAAATTCTGCTCCAGTGCTCGATTTCTCATAACATTAAGTTCCGAGAGAAACAGTATATAAATTGGGTTTCTCCGAAGGCTGTATTATTTTATTTACTATAGAGATGAAGTGTCTTTTAGAGAAGACGAATATTAATCGTTTGCCTCTGGCACTACTTAGAAAACATATGCCCAATACAAATAGAGTTGAATGAATTACATCACGAAATGTTGTGTGTGGCCAAAAGTGTCATAGTTGAAATGCTGCTAAATATTTCGAAAGTTCAAGAAATGGAGACTGCCTCGATTGAGTTTGATCTAAAAAATTAAATATTGTTTTAATTCCCCGTTTCGGTAGCGCAGTATTATTGTCCTGTGCCGCCTTGGATTTCAAAATCATGATCTGGTGCTACTCGGATTCAACTCTCAGCTTATTCCTAGGTTGTGCTGCTAAATACGATTAGGTAGTACATACTTGTTATAGGTGTGTTCCTATTATAAAAATGTCAACCATTATTCAGTAGTTTCTGCGCTAAAGAATAACGGATACATCCATTTTTCCACTTTTGTAATCTAAATATTTTTGCTTACAGTTTTACAATGTAAAAGCATCGACAGTTACATACATAATATTTGATTTCAAATTATTTTTTGTTAAGAAAAAGATAATTGTCGTATTAATTTATATTTAAAACTATTCCTTGTCGTTCTCTTCTGTGTAGTTCATTGTCTCGTCGATATCTCACAAAGCCACGGCTCTTATTCAATTTGCCCGTAAATTACATGAACATGGGGATGCAGCACAAAGAGCGGACATGCGATCTAATTACGCATAAGGGGCCGACCAAGTGAGATAAATGGAGCTCTCAGTATCTTGACCGCACGAACGTGACGCTATTTGTATGAAGAAGCTAAATATTATTCAATACAGCGAATGCCGGCGGTTTTATTTTCGTGACGTCACTCTTCCAAGACCTGAAAAAAACTTCCTGAGACCTCTCACTATGCATTCATTCTTGTTACCTACTTATCCAAGCGAGAGCGTGGTGGTCTAGCGGTACTGACCCCCGAGTTTCAATCCGGAGGTCGCCGGTTCAAATACTGACGTGCACCTATGAGTTTTTCGATTGAAAGATTTATGTGCGCAATACCACGTTCTCAAAACGGTGAAGGAAAACATCGTGAGGAAACTGACATGTCCTAGAACTAAAAATTCGAAGACATGTGTTGAGTGCAGGAAAGGAGTCTCTTTGAGGCGCACTTACAATCATTTCACGACACTGGTTTGACAAAACCGGTGACTCGAAGAAGAAGAAGACTTATCTAAGGGGCTGATATTGTTAAGTTTTTAGTCTGTTTATGCGACCGTACTAGGAGAGCGAAACCGCGAGTGAAAACTAGTTTTGTTTGTATTTTTTATTCTTGATATTATTATCTGTCACGACATATTACATTTAGGAACATTCCCAAAATAGTTTCCATACCCGGTCTGTCCCCTAACTAATATACATATTCCATTGAAGTACTAAAGAGGTCTACGGGTGGGTGTGCGGCGATGTAATGTCGGATCCCTCCGAGTGGCGACCGCGTCACACACGGGATAATACGTCTTGCGGTTACCCTTAGGGGGTGGGTGAGGGGTTGGTCCTGAGGGCAAGCACTGGACTAAATACCTCCGGTTTATTCAACCGTCAGTTATAGGTCGTTATACCGATCAGAATTCGTAATCGTGACTGTTATTAATTTTAACTTTTCAAAAAGTTGGTCGTATATCTTAGGTTGCAAAGTATATTTTTATACTAGCTGTTACCTGCGACTTCATCCGCGTGGAATTCGGTATTATCACCCACCCCTATTTTACTCCTCGGAAAAGTAGCCTAAGTTACTCCTTGTTACATCAGCTATCTGCCAGTGAAAGTCCCGTCAACATAGGTCCAGCCGTTTCAGAGATTAGCCGGAACAAACAGACAGACAGACAATTGTATAAATTTTTGTTTTGGTATATATACCGTGTATACATCCATATGCACTTAGAAAAAAATCGGATATTTTAATATACAAACAGACACTCCAATTTTATTTATTTGTATAGACGAGTCTCGGACTATCCGATTTATTTTTCAAATATATTTGAAATAGGTGTACTAATAATCATATAAAGTTCACATTTCAATGATTTACTTTAAGTAGAGATTGTGTTAATTCGGCGTGTGCTTCGGTGCTACGACTTAAAAAAATTCTAAATTCAGTCGGAATTATTTATTGCTAGCTATAGGTAGATCTTTAGGTCAGCATTGCTTAAATATTTGAGAGTCGGTCAGCAGGTAGAAGACACACGAACTTAGTGGATACATTTTTTATGTAGTTTCGACCGGCTGATAGTCTAGTCTGGACTAGTTATAAAGTTTGCCCTTTAGGGTTAAGGATAAGGGCAGCGGCGAAGCTAAGGCTAGCTTGATTTACATACTTTGTTACTCCAGATTATATCAAAATATTGATTTACGTTACTAAATTACATAAGACGATTAATATAATTAATCTTTATAATTTAGCACCAGTAGAACTCACGCCAAGTTCGTCCGGGGAAGTGCTGCTATCATGCCCATTTCTGCCGTCAAGCAGTAACGCATTCACGTTACTGTGTTCCGGTTTGAAAGGTGTGGTTGCCGGTGAAATTACAGGCACATGAGACATTCCATCCACACGTCTCAGAGTTACGGGCGCATACGATACTTGGGTCTCGTCGTATCTAGTAGGAGAGGACCCAAGTCGCATCGGCTGTTATAGACAGAGGTTACCACTTAACACCAGGTGGGCCGTCGGCTCGTTCCGTAAGTATATCACATTAAAATGTTTTGAAACGAATAAATAAATCGTCCAGTTGTTTTTGTGTGGTGATTGCTATGATACGCATATGCGTATCATTAACTTATTAATAGGCAGCTTTCACCAAGCTAATCACAGAGATCAACATCAAAAACATGTTACATTGGATCGCCGATATAATCCGGCGGAACCCGTCGGAATAGCCAAATGCACGAATCGTGTCCAATAATGGAAAGCGGGGAATCCGATAGTCTCAGTTATCCCGGTAATCCCCGTAATAGAAGGGGCTGCAGTGTAAGCGCGATGCAACCACCTAATCGGTGTTTATAGTAAACGGTTTAAGGAAGGCTTTTGCCTGAGATAATATGCATTTAAATTCCCCCCGCTGTCTAGCTTCAAAAATTTGGCGGCAAAAGAATTGTTTTAGAGTTAAGATTGACTTCGAATGTATTATTTCTGAATTTTGTTTTTTTTTGTAGAATACAGAATTAGTGAATTCAATTAGTGTATTTCATTGTATTCGCAGAAAGACATAAACAACATTACCATGTTAGGACACCATTAAAGTCCTTTGTTTTTTCTTTTAAATTTGACTTGACGTATAGATTATGTAATTTTGTAGTTTGTACGCGTACAAATATTCTTATTCCCAAAAAGTGTCTCGCGTGATAATGTATAAAGGTTACGTATAATTCCGTAAATAACAGAGAAGAACTTGTTCTAATTGAATGCTGTTACGGAATAATCGAAGTATGTAGTTTCTCATCTAAAAGTAATTATTTTCATCAAATGTACATAATATTGAATATGATTCAAATTATGTTGTGTCAGTCGTCTTGGCACAAATTTCCCTCAAATCAGGGATGCTCACTTGTAATTAGGTAATAGTTCATATTAATATTGAGGCAAAGATAAACTTTTAAAAGCCCCCCCTTTATAACTCTATTTCGGGAAAAAACCCTGATGAGAATTCGAACCCAGCGATCGCGTTATGTATTCCAATGCAAGAGCGACGACGGAACACTTAATTTGCAAGCGAATGAGGGTATAATCGAATGACTTAATTGGCATTGTCTCCTGTGTGTGTGATCACTATACATGATATGGTAATACCATTCGGTCACAGGGGTGGCTAAAACATACACTTCTCGGTTGCACTGTACCAATTTTATGAGATGTGTTCGCCTGGAGAACTGCTTCCACCATACGTATTTCTGACGCGAAGCAGTAGCGTTACTGTGTTCCGGTTTAAAAGTTGAAAATTACAGGCACAGGAGATATTTCATCTTCAAGTTTCAATGTCAAATGCGCTATAGTTGACCTCGGGTCTTACACAAAAAAAAAAACAACGTATTGCTATCGTTAAAGACAGACAATGCTTAACATCAGGTGGGACGTCTGCTCGGCTCCTCACTTCTCTACCTACTAACACACTACTAAAACACAATTTCTTGCCGAGTAGATGGCAGCCGAGCAATCGCTTGCCCATTTGTGGCGTCTACAATTAATTTCCAATATAGTTATTGATTGAAGTGAGGTGTGGTAACACGGTGCGGTGTTCGCAGAACGAGGGTATAATCGAGTTACGTGTGAGTGATGTATAAGCGAGTGGCGATAGTTCACAGTGTCGGTACACTTGACCTTTCCCCGGACGACGTAAAGCCTCACTACACTAACTAGGTAGGTACCAGTTGGAACATTTTCGATGAGACTTCATTGTACTCAATAGTTTAATGCGTTTACATGGTTTATTGGTTATAGGAGATATAATTTTTTAAATAATGGTGGACATTTCACACAGCGCCATCTAGCCCCAAAGTAAGCTAAGCATAGCTTGTATCATGGCAACCAGACAACTGATATAATACTTATATACTATTCTTTTGTAAATAGATACATATAATACATATTAACACCCAGACACAGAACAAACATCAATGTTACAAATGTCACATAAATGTTTGTCCTGAGTGGGGATCGAACCCACGACCTACAGCGCAGAAGGTAGGGTTACTAACCAACTGAGCTATAAGGCCAGTCAAGCAAAGTAATACGTTTATGTGTCTAAGGAGTTTATGTTAAGTGAACGTGCGGGTTATTATTATATGCACAAGTTAACTGTTCGAGTAAATATATATGTCACAAAAGTTCAGTAGTTTAATTTTTCCTTCCCCACAGTTTAGCTGTACCAGATAAAAAATATATAATAGAAGTAGAAACGGCTGGTAAACCATCAAATATATACATTAGACGATTCGTAAGTAAGTTAGTATAAAGCAACCCTGCCTGCGAATCGGAAGTCGCAGGTTTGATCTCCGGCCGGAGCCAACTTTGTGTGTTAAGCATTCAATTTTTTCGGGTCTTGGTTTGTCTTTGTAATTGTGTATGTGCAAAGTGCCTCCAGCTCAGTGATACTTAACGTAAAAAAAAAGTAGATAGTTAATAAAACTTTCATCACGACATAAAAGTAAAATTGTGTCCCACTTGGCTTTCAATATCTTATCGCTTTATAGCGATAAGACCGCCCATTGTTTCACTTTTTTTGTACTTTGTATCTGATTGTTGTTATTTTGATTTTGTGAGCAATAAAGTGTCATCTATCTATCTATCAATATAAAGTATCCATTAAGCCTTAGGCTTTCTAGAGGTATCCTAGGCTTACGAACTTTTGTTGGCTGAAAGTGTATTGTTTAAACTGTTTGTAAAATGTATTCGTAGACATTAGCTTTTCCGGAATCCCGCATTTTAACAACCTCTAAAGACTGTTCCTGACCACTTGACTTCTGCCTTGCAAACTCATGCAAGAAGTCTCTGGCTATTAGATCTTTCCGTGCTTTTGAATCCACACTAGATTCCATTATTTTATTCTGAAATCCCTTAAATAGGGGTTGTTCCGAGTGTTTGCGATGTCCGGGATACAAAATAATACACATGTCATGTCGTTCGGGTGACGTACTGTTTTCGATTCGTAACATTTTCAATTTTCACGGCGAGTCCCGGATCGAGTAATTAAGTTTGCACGAAAAATATTATAGTTACGAAATTGTACCGACAGTCTGTTATTTATTTTGACTCACATTAATTCTCTACTGTTTTTGCATAATTTATCCGGTTTTGAGTCTCAAAACAGTTTAATGTTTTCGAGGTACGTTAATGGCGCCCAGGAAATATATACAGTAAGGTGATTGCACGATGCTAACCCGTAAATATGAACATACCGTGTTTGTAACGTGACGTGATATATTCTCTAACTAGCTGTTGCCCGCGACTTAGTCCGCGTGGAATTCGGTTTTATCACGCACCCCTATTTTACCCCTCGGAAAAGTAGCCTAAGTTACTCCTTGTTACATCAGCTATCTGCCAGTGAAAGTCCCGTCGAAATCGGTCCAGCCGTATCAGAGATTAGCCGGAACAAACAGACAGAAAGACAAAAATTTAAAAAATATTGTTTTGGTATATTTACCGTGTATACATCCATATGCACTTAGTAAAAAGTTATTTTAATGTTATAAACAGACTCCAATTTTATTTATTTGTATAGATTCTTCTTCTTCGAGTCACCGGTTCTGTCGAACCAGTGTGGTGATAGGATTGAAAGTGCGCATCAAAGAGGCTCCTTTCGTGCACTCGACACATGTATAGATGAAGACTTGATACGTTTGCAACGGAGTATTAATTTGTCGGCTAACCATTGTTGACAATAATGCACTGAAAATATTGGCCGCTTAGAGGCACATGAGCTCACAGAGTATCGGGGTAAAGAGATGAAGTCGTATATATATATATATATATATATTTACATATGAACTTCATCAAAATCCGTATGAAAGTTGTTAAGAAGTTGATCGCGAAACCGTTCCCCCTAACAATCGCTATGCGAACATACTCGCGTTAGCTTCGTAATAATTCAGGTAAAGTTGCATAACTCTCTTCCCGTTGTAACGGCCGCTTTACACGGCGCGACTGCGGTGCCACCACACAAACCATGTTTCACTTTGACTGGCCTCATAGCTCAGTTGGTTAGTAACCCTACCTTCTGCGCTGTAGGTCGTGGGTTCGATCCCCACTCAGGACAAACATTTATGTGACATTTGTAACATTGATGTTTGGTCTGTGTCTGGGTGTTAATATGTATTATATGTATGTATTTACAAAAGAAAAGTATATAAGTATTATATCAGTTGTCTGGTACCCATGATACAAGCTATGCTTAGCTTACTTTGGGGCTAGATGGCGCTGTGTGAAATGTCCACCATTATTTATTATTACTTTAGATAGCGACCAAATAACGTTGGGAGAGACTGGAGACCAAACTAATCTAATATCTCTTCTGAAGTTGAATTATATTTTTAGTGCTATATGCGTTTTACCTAATTAAACTGTATTGTTGCCTTTGAAATGCCAAAGTCAAAACAAATCACGTTAGCTCGAACTTGATGGAATTTTATTGATTCCATCCTTATTAGATATCTCGTGACTTCAGCTTACTTTTTACTTTTTTACTAATTGACGTTTCGAAGCCATTTATGGAAATAAAGTTGTATGTATATATACAGTGAGTTTTTTTTAAATTAATCTAGTTTTTTAAGCCAAGTAGTTTATTTTATAGAAAGTTGATGGAACTAGTTGATGGCCCACCGGATGTTAACCTATACGCTGCTGGCTGCGGAAATGGTTAGGGCGACTCTACTTCCACGAACGATCTCTGCTTATACATATGACTGCGTAAAAACACATTAATTTTAATCTCACCGGTGTTATCCCAGTGTAAACAGCCCTTAACACGATTATTTATTCCACAGCCATACCTGGGAAAAATCTCCCAACACTTTGATACTTTCCCTGGAGAAAATTAGAAAACTTTTCAAGTATCGAGTGGGAGTTTCCAAATCCGTGCGTTCGCGATTTATAGTCATAAACGTGTAATCTACCATCTTTGCTACCATTTAACTTGATACTAAGCACTTAAACTTGTGCCTTTAACGGGATCACGTCCCATTTAACACAAACCTTCTGTTGGAATTCAGCTGTTGTGCTGCTCGCTCCCCCTAACAGTCCGGTACTTGCAAGCGTCACTAAACCAGAGCAATACAACATTTCCAAAACTTTAGCCACTTTTTCTTGTCATTCTCAGCAGGTAAAAATGTTGAGGGAAACTAAATATTCATTCTGTCAGTTTCGAGTTTGTCTTCAGACGTCAAAAGTAGAGTCACTTGCCTTATTAATGATTTTAAAAGTACGAGTTTTTATGTGTGTGGAAAACTACACATTACTCATCCGGTCGCTGCTAAATTATGCATTGAAGGACGAACACAGACGAGGAACTCGGAATAAAATATTACGCGCAGAAGCATTTGTCACGAGGAATCGTCGTCCCCTGCGCCGGCCAGCGTCACAGAGGTCATTACAATACCTCACTACGAGGCTCGCATAAACACAAAGAAGTGAAGCATCTCTCCAAGCACTCGTACAATTTCCGTACAAATTAAATTACCGCCGACGGGACCGTCCGTCTGTCAGAAGAGCTGTGTAAAATACACAACCTCATTTGTATCACCCACTTCTTTTCATGCTAATTTAATTTGTCCCCGATGTCACAGGACAATGGAGGACAACTGATTCCCTCCATATAGAGGTAGCTTTTGTAGTTTAAGCATCACTCCACGTTCATAGGTATTCCCTTGGTTCACAATTGAAAGTGGTTCATTCAGTTTGAACTACAAAAGCTACCATTTTATGGAGGGAATCTGTCATGCGTTATAAAGGAGTCTCAATTAAAATCTAAACATCTTGGCAATTTGCTAAAAAAACTCGATTTTATTTTCGAATGAAAACCTATAAAACATTTTGTTTAATCTGATTCACTAAATGACTGTCAGCGTTTCCAGTTACATGTATTGGCACGACTATTACAGCTTTTAAAGTTCTGTGCTGTGTCGCCGCCTGGGAACTTCTCGTCTCTATTGTTCTCAACACAAAAAAATATCAAAATCTTTATGAGACCAGAAATTTAACGGATGTAATTGTTATCTCTTGCCTTAGATGAAATCGAGACAAAATTCGACATTATTGGCTCAACCTCTGTCCTTGGTTTTGGTTGCCAAGAAGCCTTGATTAATTAAATTGTCTGTAACAATTAATTTCGAAGAACAGAATCCCGACGACTGGTACGCTTAGGGTAGATTCGAACGATTCTAAAGCACTACAAATACATCAGTCTGAGTCTAATGTAAACAACCAAAATAAATACGACTCATCAGAAATGTGGACTTTGATTGATTTCACAAACTCAAAAGAGATTTCGCGTAAAACGGAGCGTAATTCCGATAAGGATGAAAGTTCTCGACGTAATCTGTTAGAATATTCGCGAGGGAGATGTACATTACAAAAGTGATCATCGAAACGCCAGAAAGTAGCTTTTCAAGAAGATATTTAAGGACCAACAATACAAACATTTCAATTTAAGTTCTATGTGCACTCCATCACAAGTTTCGTGCGCTCTGAAATGGGCAAAAACTATCTACTAATTTGCTCAACGACGAACCAGCTTTCAATTTTAAACTTGCTTCGCTTAGAGACTTTGAACAAATGCTGAAGACTTGATTTTTATTTTTATTTACTCTCTCTATTATTTGTGTCTGTGAGTAGTGAAAGATCTACAATTTAATATTTTATATTATGATTAATTTACTTATAAAAAAAATATTTTAGTAAATATTTATGTGGTAATTACACGAAAGATGGAAATAATCTAGACAGAGAGCAGAGCTAAATAAACAGGCGGGGGTAGAGCGAGCCACGCAATCACAATCCCGTCCCGGCTGTTCCCAATTATTCCTCCCCGCTAACTAACCCTAACTCATCTAACGCGCGTAAGTCGCGCGCGTCATCCCCGCGTGTAGCTGAGTCATTAACTGATGCTTACAATGACAGATCCCAAAACAATTATATTATGTCATTTTGTTTGTATATGATATATACTAAAATATATCGGAATGTAATGTAAAATATAAGTAAAGGTTGTGTTTATAAGCACCAAGGAACTTTGCGCAAAGTATTTGCGCGCGCACATAAGGAACACTTCAATATAAATAGTTTAACTTCTGCCTTTGTATGTTGCGCTTATGAGTTGCTATTAACACCAAGGAGGTTTTACTTTAAACTCTGCATTTAAACCCGTAATCAACTGAGAAAAACTTGTGCAACAAATCAATTTACTCAGAAAAAACAAAACAAGAACAAATGCTGTAAACCTATGACGAAAAGATATGAAAAAAAGGTAGGTATTCTATACAAATTGACACCAGACCCGGAATAACCGGATTACCTTTAATATAACAAAAAGCGAATGAAAATCACTCGTTTAATCCGAAGTTTATGTAATGACCTTGAGATGTACGCAAATCTTCTTCTTTACGAATTTTTAACAAAGAAGTATTTTTCCTAAAATTGAAACGAGAGAAACCCTAGTTGTTGTTAATTTAATGAATACAGTTTTGTAATAAAAAAATATCGCACACCCAATTCAAAGTCAAAGTCAACAACTTTATTTCCATAGAATTCATAAAGAAATGGCTTGGAAACGTCAATATTCAAAACATAAGGTCACGCGTACTTATCGATAAGTTTGATGCCTGTTCAAACCCTATCCGACCCTCCATGGGGAGAACATACAAGAAACCCCTAATGGAGGTATTCCTTTTTTTTCGCGAGCACGATCCTTGTAACAATTGAGTACTTAAGTCTATGTTACATTTATGACTACATAATATACTAAAATAAGATATTACAGGATGTTTTGTGTGTCGTTGAGCAGAGCGACATCAGACCATGGGGATTTATCATTTATATAATCATTTACAGTGTAATAAGCTTTACTTGAGACGTGACATTAACTTGAGAATACAAGTTCGTTCCCAATTATGTGGAACTGATGTAACTTAGCGGTCCTCTGTGTGGCCGTGTGTGTGTATGAACGCGGAACAAAGTTCGCGGGACAACCTCCCTACCTTACCTTATTGTATTATTTTGATTTTATTTCGTAAGGAGTTGAAGCGCGTTAAGCTGCGCTTGTGTTGAGGACAGCTATGATTAAAGGATGTAGATGTAGGGTCGGAAGGTCATGTCAGAACATTTCAGGTCTCATCGAAATAAATTAATGTCGACTTGAATTCTTGCTTATTTACAAGATATTTAATTGTAGACGTATTTCCTGATCTAAACATTACATGGATATTACGAGTATGTAACAGATTACCGGATTGCTGACAATATTTTAATTTGCAACTTCGACTATAAATAGGCTTTATAAGATATTATACAATATTAATTATATCATGAATTTGATATCTTACTTGATCTATCTTACAACAGCAATATTTGTTCAGCAAACTTGAAAGGAGCCTACCAGGGGTGCATAGCCAACGAGGCGTCCCAGAAAACCAATTACAAAACTGCAAGCAGCCAACAGACGTATTTGCGGAAGCGATCTGCCCGCGGCTTCCATCCGCCGTCGCAGAGTCGGAGGCAGGAGCGTTGCTAGGGACGAATGGGGGCATCAAACGGGTCGTCAATAGTAAAAGGCACAGCAAGTACCTAATGGATTCAGAAGGAAAACGTATTATAAATGATGAATGACATAATTTATTGCGTAAACATGGTATACAAGGTCGTTTAGGTTATTTAAGGTACTCAAGTTTAACTATTCTATAGCATGCAATTATTTACTTATGTACGCTTTGTTATTTTTATTGTCACTCATTGTACCTAATGCTTTTAAAAATAACAATAAAATCTTTATGTAAACAGGTATTCTAAACACGAATATGTGAAAAATTACTAATAAAAAGGAAGATTAATCTATAAGCCCCACCGTCACTCCCATAAATTCTATCTTTGGGCCTTTCTGGCCAATTTATTTACTCCTCTATTTAGGTATAAACAGAGAAGTAAATAAATTGGTCAGTCCAGGTGGTAAAGCTGAGCTAACATAATATGAGCCCACCAGTTGTGAAAACCTACAATCCTGATTACGACCCTGGAAACAGTAGGAAACAATTTCCCCGACGGCAGCTGTCTGTTACTATCGGCTGTCGTATTTATTTCTTACGCTGTTGTCTAATAGTTTTGTTCCATTGTCATGGGGAAACTTGCTTGAACTGTAGTTTCATGTCATAAAACATGGAGTCATTGATATGTCTACATAGAACCATGCAGGCAGCATTACGGACATTATATCTTATAACACTTTGAACTGAAAAAATCCCGTTCGTTGATAAGCTATGTGATAAGCCCCGGGAGTGTGTTTAGATGGTGACTACAGTGTATGCGACAATAGTATTAGAGCCATCTTGCCTAGTTCCAAAAGTTGCGTAACCCGGTCCCTTCTTACTCGCGGGGCTGATAGCAACGCGAGGTGGGACAGCAGCAGTATCGCACACCCTTGTCACGCCGCCCGCCGCCAAATACTGAAGAACAATGTTATTTATAGGTGTTTTGAAGAAAAGTCCATTTTTTGTCAGTCTTTGGTAGCAAAATAAGTTAATACTCGTCCATGTTTCCCATAAGCTTGTAACATAGGCTTGTATCATTTCCTAGAACCATTATTTCTGGAATGAATAATATGTAGTTAATTTAATCGTACCTTTAATATTGCAGAGTTCTCTGTTATATTACAGTTTCAAGACTATGACAGCTTGTAGTCTCGCTCGACGCCCGATCACAAAGATTTCATTACACTCGTCTGAAAACGCCTCTGTTTTATGATCTCCGAATTAATAAGTTGTCGTTTCACAGCTCGTTGGCGCTTTTTCATTAACGGGAACCATGTTTATTTTGTTTTTATAAGCCTTGGGCCGGTTTAGACCTGGGGGGGCGTTTTGGTACAACAAGTATTAATTTAGATGGGTTCTTTGATTATGTATATGGATAGTGTCTGTGTAAGCTCGACTGGTATATTTTTACGAGCCATTCAATATGATAAATAACGAAATTATCTTCTGCATCCATATAAATGAGCACATAATACTTTTCATAGTCGACGTTATTTACAATCATTGATTTATATTAAATATATACAAACACATATTTTTTTTAATTGATGTATATTTCCCGCAGCTTTATCTAGCCCCAAACTAAGCATAGCTTGTATCATGGGAACCACACAACGGATATAATACATAACTTTTTTGTAAATACGTCATAAAATTAACACATATTAACACCCAAACACAGAAGAAACATCTATATTCATAACACAAAAGTTTGTCCTGGGTGGGAGTCGAACCCACGACCTACAGCGCAGTAGCCAGAGTTACTACCTACAATAAAAAAGTCAGTACGACAGTTTCGCAATGCGGCACTCTTACGTGACTGTTTCTCTGGTGCCTGTTTTAAATGTGCTGTTTTAAATTCTCCGCTAACCCAGTATTTGCTTCGCTGAAAAATACTGGACAAAATTCACTTTGAACATTTTTTGAAAGTTTAAAATGGACAAATCTTGCGTTTTACATTTCGCAACTGCGGGTTGTCAGTTGTGTTTCAGTTGGAAATATTTAACCAAGTTTCTAGAGGTTTTTTTTTCGGATTTCAGTTGAGCTATTGTGGTACAAATTAAATTAGTAACTAATTTCCCATTGGTTTTTGTTTCAGGTAAGCAACAAATACTACACGGATGAACAGTAAATGGCGAGTGTGCACAGTTTGATTAAACAACACGCGGGATTACTTTATTTCCTACGAGCTGTTGCCCGCGACTTCGTCCGCGTGGAATTCGGGTTTATCACGCACCCCTATTTTACCCCTCGGAAAAGTAGCCTAAGTTACTTCTTGTTACATCAGCTATCTGCCAGTGAAAGTCCCGTCAAAATCGGTCCAGCCGTTCCGGAAATTAGCCGGAACAAACAGATAGACAAACAAAAAATTTTAAAAATGTTGTTTTGGTATAGTTACCGTGTATACATCCATATTCACTTAGCAAAAAGTGTTTTTTTTTAATATTACAAACAGACACTCTAATTTTATTTATTTGTATAGATTTTTCCTCTGAACACGGAATCCCTCCTTGTAAGCACTATACACATATTTTGGCATCGAGTGATAGTGACCAATGCAATTCATTAATGCATGGATGGACTATTAAGATTGAAAAAGTGGGAGATTTGGAGAACAATGGCGAGCCTGGATTCTGCAATAAATGTACCAGGATCATAGAACACAGTAAGATATGTTTCGCATTATAGCGAACCCCCCACAGAGGGGGCGTAGAGCATATCAAATGCAACGAAGGCACGCCTCGAAAAGATAAAAAGACCACATGGGGTGCTTCTGTCATTACGAATGTGTTAGAAATCTTTTGATTCATAACAATAGGATACGAACCCTCTGTAATAAAAGTACCAGGGCAACATAACATATCTGAATGTATTGGTATTTTGGCAATGTACTACGCTTAGTAGATCATTTATCGATCGTATTTCAGACAGCTTTGCTTCAGGTTGACTTACTTTTTTAATGTTTAGTGTCGAAGTACCTATTAGTTAATTGTTTTCCTGTTTTCGAAAGTCTCATATCTGGTTATTACATACATATACTTAAAATAATTCAAAAAAATACACATATGTACATGTGTACATATTTTCTGATTTGAATGTGAAGTCATTAATTTATTGAATCTTAATTTAGAGAAAAAATATTGTAATCAATATTACTCTGAGATAGAAACTTGATATTGAATCATGTTTGTAGTTTGAACGAACCTTTTGGGGCATAAATAATTTGGTTGAGTCTTACCACCTTGTTATATCTGTACGCCTGGTACTCATCCTGACGACCGACGCACCGGGCACGCTTCACCAGTCATCCTGTTAAATGTTTCTATCTCTTATTCTAAACCTCTTTCTCTAATCTAATGTTCTATTCTAATCTTTCTTTCGTCGTTGTATCTAATTCTAATTTTGTCTAATCTAATATTGTAAACCATGACGAGAAGGAGAAGAAACAAACAATTTTTTTATTAATTTACGTAAATTGTATTAAGTTTTTTTTGTATTCTTCTTTTTTAATAAATGATTATTCTATTCTATTCTATTCTATATCTTATTAGCCCGTCTCACCGCATGGGGAATTTGGATTTCGCCAGATTTTGAAGGGCTTACCAGATTTGATGTAAGCTAGTGGCTAATTGCGTTTGGGTATTATTTTAGTGAGGCTCATGGTTTAACCAAAATTATTTTACAGATTTACGGAATAAGGTTTCAAGGTCCATAATCCAATTAACGATTAACCCTTTCGTGAATTAATTTAAACTATGGTTTGACCCAAAAGTAGGTTTTTTTTGTCGAAATACTATGTTGTTATAATCCTTAAATAGCCCCTGAACTTGCAAAGGCTGGTTGACGATTCGGAAATCAATTTACAAAACCAGCAAGATTATATAAGATTTTTATAGAGTAGCTGCAAACACTTTGCATATTGACCCATTTTAAATTGGACCATAACAAAGCATTTTTTTTCAAAGTCAAAGTCAAAGTCAAAAACTTTATTTCCATAGAATTCATAAAGAAATGGCTTGGAAACGTCAATATTCAAAACATAAGGTCACGCGTACTTATCGATAAGTTTGATGCCTGTTCAAACCCTAAAACCCTTTTTTTAAAGCCATCCTGTTAATTTGACACAGCTATTGCAAAATGATACCATCTGTCTGTTAATGACTTAAGTCCGCCGCCATTACCCGCCCACGATACGAAAAAAATCAATATTTTAATTACGGCTTATTTGATGATCCGTCCTACTACACGGGTTGTTTATTGATGAAAATCCGGGGAGACAAAGGGACGCATCATTATGAGCGAGATACGAACGAAAATCGCAATAACCAGGTGGAAATGAAGCGAATATTTCGCTATTTGCAATAATTTAATTATTATATAGCACACCCGATTTCCAGTAGTTTTAATAATAAATTTATCCTATAGTGTAGTACAAGAAAACTCAACATATAATAACGCAAACATCCGGACATACCTGTAGGACGTCTAGTTTCTTTGTTATTTTTATACAAAAACTGTACATACTTTGTTAATATTTATTTACTTATACTTAACTTTATGTAGCTATCTTTGTGATATTGTGTGTTGTAATACCCCGTTGTATATTTCCATATCCGGGTGAGTACCGGGTGTCCAGCGCGGATTAATATGTCCACCCCAAAGCGAGGTATGTCTGTATGTTTTGGTAAACGCGACCGCGCGCTCCGAATTATTTTCTCCCCGTTCGCTTGATTTCATTTCTGTTGCGTAATTAAGGTTTAAAATGGCGGTTTTTGTAGACAATAGCTTTGTTTTTATGTGATGAAGTTGGCACCTTTGTTACTAAATTAGAATAGAATAGAATAGAATAGAACATATTTATTTGCAACACACACATACAGAAAAATACAAAATTATAATAACATAATTAAATATTTATAATAACTACAAGAAACAAGAAATAAAAATTAATAGATGTGTTGCAAAAAGGCCCTAACTCAGCATTATGCTGGTTAGTAACCAGCGCTGGTCTTCCGTTAGGACCTTTTTGGAGACGTCACAATCAGACAAACCAAGTATACAATAGAAAAATAGAATAAACGCAAGAATAAAGACGGAATACAAGAATATAGTAGGTAACACTAATACACAATAACAATTAATTGAGTAAACGTTCATAACAGAGTGTCTTCATAATATTTGTTCATGTACACATTTTAATCCTTAATTGATAATGAAGTGCCAAGTTAAACTGTATACACAATAAATAAATAATAAAAAAGGCTAATTAAATAACAATAAGAATAACTAACAAAAAATAATAAAGGAGTCTTGATCTGGGGGAAAATAAATACAGTGAATGTCTACATAGCTCATATCTCAGAAAGTGACGGTCCACCCAAACATTGTATCACGAAAATATTACACGCAAATATGACATTGTCAATTTTGCTTACCTAACAGAAGCTTTTTGAAATGCGATTTAAAAGAGGATAATGTTAGTAGATTTCGCAAAGGTTTCGCAAATTACATTTTTATACTGCCCTGATAAATTTTCACATGACTGAATGATGATCTTCCCCATGGAGGGTCGGATAGGGTTTGAACAGGCATCAAACTTATCAATAAGTACGCGTGACCTTATGTTTTGAATAATATTGACGTTTCCAAGCCATTTCTTTATGAATTCTATGGAAATAAAAGTTTTGATTTTGACTTTGACTTTGACTTTGATATGATGAACCACGATTATACATTTGATCTGCACTTTAAGATGATATTCGAAACATGTATTAAGCTCAGTTTAAACAATAACGGTAACCCATTGAAACTATGATTGTACTAAAAGATTCATGAGACATATGAACGTCCTAGTGAATTACGATACGAACAAAGTTGTAGTTATTTTAAACTGAGTAAACATATAACGCGATTTAACTACTGCAACATGTATCACTAAACAGTAGTCCAAAAATTCTCCTATTTTTGTAGGAGAGTGCTCGGCGGTCCAGTGGTTGATACCAGGGTTGCAATCGCAAAGCGTTAGTTCATATACAGACATGCACCATTGAGTTTTTTGCTTCAGAACAATGAAGAGTCATAAAAACATCTCCAGGTAACCGGCATTTACTCGATCCAAAAGTTTGAACTGTTTTGATTGCCAGCTTGTGGAAGATCTGAAGCCCCATTCACTCTCAATATTCAAGTCAAAAACTTTATTTCCGTAGAATTCATAACAAAAATTGCTTATAATCTTCAATAATATAGTAGTTTGACGCGTGTTCAAACCCGATCCGACCCTCCATGGTACAGACAAGAAACCCCTAAGGGCTTCCTTTTCGAGGCTGCTTGTATCTCTGAGTGGGAGGGAACATTAGATGCTATCCTTTGCAGCAAAATGATCATCATGATCCTATTTTCTAAGATGAATGACTAAAAATACTTGCTGGCTCTTTGTTTGGTCGCAGTATTGATGCCATAATAATAAGTTGCCATAAGCTAATGTTAATCAGTTACATCAGTCAGTCAGCTGGTCGGCTTGAAGCGTAAACATATCGATTGCGCTGCCGTGCCGTGGCAAATACTTGATATCACAGCATTCCCAGTTGCGTGGTATTGATTGATTTATGGTAGAAATATAACTTACAAGCAGATTTTGACATGTTATTCTGCCTCGCAGACCTCTATCCGCATTGGATATGCTATAATTACGAATGTTTGTTTGTGCCATTTTGAGCCGATAACACTTGTAACATTGTTATGGCTCAAAATGGCACAAACGTGGCTATGGGGATTAAGTTTCGTGAAATTATATCTCTTCTCGCGTTTTGCGGTCCTGGTAGCGAGTGCTCATGTGTACCAACAGTCTGAATGTGAAATCCGAATAAACCGAATTCTTGTCTTAATTTTAATCTTTTATCTTATGAAAGGTCCAATTTAAAGTAAAAGCTCACGTCATAACTTGTTTTGTTTTCCTTTTTGGAGTACTTGATTTTGAATGTTGAAATATACCATAACGAATGAATACTAAGTAGTGTAGCTTAGAACACACGCGGCGATTCAATAATGATGAAACTGCAACTTTAGTTTTAAGTTCCATGCTATTTTTCGCCATTATTACAACATACATAACAATTTGAACAAACATTTAAACTATAATTTTAACTGTAAATAACAATTTATTGTTGGGAGGTTGATGGGAAAGGTGTCTTCATACGTGGAGTACCTGGCAGGTATGTTTGACTACAGGATGCAAAAGTATGAGAATGTTCTCAAGAAAGCTTCAAGCTTCAGGCATAAGGAATTAGAGGCACTAAATCGGAAATACATAAACTTCAAAGAACGTGGACGACTTGCAATGATGAGGACCTGACTTGAACGGGTAGTTCAAGTCCAAGGTTTCGACTGTCAGTATACTGGTTCACGTAGGAAAGTGTTGCTTTTACATCGAATTACTGAGTGAAATTAATGGATTTTTCCAGTATGATTGTATTAATTTCAAATGCCTGATATCTCTTCGAGGATTTAGTCGTATGCCATCTTTTAGATTCTTGATCGTGTCTATCGCTTTCGTGATCAGTAGCGAAGCATATCGCCGCAATTTGGAGTAATTTTGAGCGAAACGTCCCACGAGTACTTTTCCTCAAAATGTAAACGAATATTTTATCGCCATTTCCGAAAAACGAACATTCGCCAATTCATGTTTCCGTGATGTCGCTCCAACACTTTTCACGTGACACATTTCCCTCATATCAACTTAAGATTACACGAAATCACATCTTCCATCTCATGATACCCTGGTAGCCCTGTAAATCAATTTGTGCTCGAGGTCCCAAATTCGATTCCCGAGGGCGTTGGATGCGTTCGGAAACGACGGTATCGTCTACGTTGACGCAAATTTAATAAAGTCTGAAAATGTACACTTTGAAATTTTCACGCCTTGTCGCATTTTGCGCGTTGTGAGATTGCTTTTGAGGTGTGTACCATGTCGGTCGGTTAAAAGCATTTAGTATTCAATAATGTCAGTTTAAGAGGTTTTGCGGATTTAGTCTTCAGCTCAGTCAATTCCTTCACTGCATTCAAATTTAACACAGTATGATGCGATCAATATCAGTGTTCGTGTACCCAGAATATTTCAATGTCGATGTTTTTCTGTTAACCTGTTAAATAAGATAAATGATATTTATAAGTTTTTTTTTTTGCAATTATTATGAAAAATTTTACATATAAATATTGGATTGAAGTCTCATTGAAAATTCATTTTTGATTAAAGATAAAAAGCAAGAAGTGATTATATAATGTCAAGCCTTGCTCTGTAGTTTTATTTAATATCTATTACTTACTAGCTATTGCCCGCGACATCGTCTGCCTGAAAAGTTGGTTTATCATACACCCTATTTGACGCCTCGGAAAAGCTAAGTTACTCCTTGAAAGTCTCAAAAAAGTCCCTTCTAACGTTCCAGCGAGCAACCAGAACATGCAGACAGATAGACAAAAACTAAAAAAGAATATTTTTGTATTGGGGACCTTATATATTTTCATGTGCATTAAGTAAAAAGCTGTTGTTACGAACAGACACATCAATTTAATTTATTTATATACGCATAGGCTTGGAGTTATTTTTTCTTTGATGGTAACCGGTCGTTAATTCCATCCCAATCAGGGCAGTCCGTAAAAATGTTTGTTTTTCATAATCCGCGTACAAAAATGCTTTTGGCGTGTTACCCATGAGCCACGCTTTGTTAGTTAATCTCGCTGACCTGAAATGCTTGCTGAAATAATTTCGTAATAATTTCGTTCACGTGGAAGGGGTCTGGCGAATGCCGACAGCGACACCGACACGTCGACACGTTGCCGCAGACCCGACTTAAAGTATCACAACGAGCGTATTTGTCGTCTAATGTAAAAATGCCTATTTAGCTGAACTTTTTTTGTAATCAAAATCCTCGTAATCAATCAAACGACTTCTCTAAACGTGGATTTAGTACAGGCAGCATCAGAAATTCTGTCGTTTGTTTTGAATTTTTCTGTAATTTTCATATAATCAAACGAAGCCGGATTTTGAAAAGTAGCTCATATATTACATAATTTCATACTAAAAGAGCCTTGCCCTTGAGCATTGAGCCTTTGCCTTTTTGATGTGAAACATCTAGAGGTATAGCCGCACGTAAAACAGATATTCTGCCGTGGCGACGCGTCGCCACGGCAGAATATGCGTTGCATATTACTTTTACAAAATAATGTCGATGTTTCACATCTGCCAGGCGTCCCGTGACGGCTCACATTTATTTTTTTATTGATTATTTTTGTCCGACTTCTGCAGCTGTCCGTACCAGTCTCTCAGAAAGGTAAAGAGTATAACAAAGGGCAACAAGTCGACGGCACGGACACAAAAGGCTACAACTGTGTATTCAAATGTAATGGGTTTTGTGGTTCCGAATGTGAAAGGTAAATGCTACACAGTATTGTTGATTAAGGCCTTTTATTTAACACGGTGTTTATAATTGTGTTGTGTCACGTTCATTTTTTTTCAAAAATATTAGCTGTACTAGATTTATAAAAGCGGAGATGCAAGTAAAATGGCCTGCCAGAAACTAACACGTTTAAAACTACAAAAATCTTTTACATTTATTACGCTGTCATAGTTTTGTAGTGAATTAAAAATATTAATATTTTCACATTCCTATGTTACTACTTGACCTCTGGATTGTTTATTCAGATAAATTATGCATGATAAACTTTTCTGTCACATTAGCATTTTCATTACCCATCCCATCCGAACTAACGGACTCCAATTAATAAATTTTGAAGCCAAAAATTCGAGCTTCTTTATATAAGGGTCTGATAAAAAATGTAGAACATAAACACAAACGCATAATTCAATTTTTATGGCCTCTTAAACGAAACTCCATTTTTTTATGTTTGTTCTTTAATTTCACTCGCGAGTCCTCAAATGATGAAGTATCCCACACCAGAACTATCACAAAATCTTCGTTTCAAAATAAGCTAAGGAACGTCAGTTTTTTTTTGTGGAAAAATGTGCCCTCATCATTAAGGGAATAATTTTCAAAAATATTAAATAAGTCGTTTTTTTTGTTTTACGAATAAAAAAGAACTTATTAAGAATAAAAAAGAAAAGACTTAAAAAAGAAAAGATAGCGTTTTTTATACTAAAACTGAATTTTAAACCCGATAGGGCGTCATTTTCCAAAATTGCTTTATTAATGTGCTTCTACATCCTACAAATTAAAATTTGTAAGTCCAGTGTTTTAGGCGTCATTTAGTGATTGCTAAAAACTACTGTTTAGGCTTCAGTTGATGGAAGTTAAAATGAATTATGTTTCTATTTAATCCATCTAATAGTTTATTTAATTATTGTTTCGCTACTTTATAGAAAACATATTCCAAATTTTATGTTATTATATTCTTGTCTTTTCACCATCTGACGTTTGATTTTCTCGAAACTGCTATTATAAAGTTCGGTCAGGTTTCCAAACGAGTTTTGATACAGATTAGCATGATCACTTATTAAAACTTTTGGACTCCGAAATATTTCTCTTAACGTTGGAATGAGACGTCCAAAGTTTATTGGAGACGTCTTGCGCCCGTCATTTTTCTCATCAGCGGTCACTGGGCCGTGGGTAATGCGGGACATTGGAGGATACAAACAGGATGGAAGGTGACCTAATCGATATTGTTATGTTTGTATGTTGTGTCATATTATACGTCGCTCTTGCGAGGTACCTGGAATACTGACAGTGAGTTTTACCAATTAGTTACGAGCATAGTCTAATCCCAAAATAATTAATAGCTAGGTACAATACCTAGCTATTAATACCCATAATATCTAATTTATTGAAATATGCTTTCCACCCAAAGATAAAGTTTTAATAATTATTAACTATGTAACGTATATACAACAAAATTAAAGTTTGCCTTTGGTGATCACCTTGCTTATAACATTGCTCCACGTTTGGATGTGAACCAGTGACATTCGGATTGAAAATCAGATTCAAACCACTAAAACGCCACACTGTCGCAAATACATACATTAATCTTTAGTAGTTCGCGGTAGTACCGAGTTGCTTATTATCTTATCTTATTATACCATTGTATCAGGAAGAAGCATTCCAAACAAAGTTTTACTAAGAAACGTACCAAGTGGGTACGTGAGTATGCTCTAGAAATCCCATAAAATAGAGTTACTGCATTCGCTCACACACAGTCGAAATACTTGTTTGCAGTGCCGATATTTTTCCGCTTTTCGTAAATTCTAGACCGATGTTAAACAAGTTTTGAAACAGGGTTAGCACTGGCAGATTCCCGGACATACAAATTGACCTATTTTGCTGGCTCTGACAATTCAGACAACTGTTTTGTGATGAAATACTGAGTATTTTCGCGATTTTGACTGGCCTCATAGCTCAGTTGGTTAGTAACCCTACCTTCTGCGCTGTAGGTTGTGGGTTCGATCCCCACTCAGGACAAGCATTTATGTGACATTTGTTACATTGATGTTTGTTCTGTGTCTGGGTGTTAATATGTATTATATGTATATATATTTACAAAAGAAAAGTATATAAGTATTATATTCGTTTTCTTGTTTCACATGACACAAGCTATGCTTAGCTTACTTTGGGGCTAGATGGCGCTGTGTGTCAATGTCCACCAATATTATTATGATTTATTTTGTTTTAATCTATGATTTTTATTCCTAGTATTTGAGATTAGCTTAAATTAATCGCTCGAATACGAAAGATTAACGTGAAGTCCTGACAAATAACGTCAGATTCATTTCTGTCAACGAATGTTGGTACCTATGAATTTGGCTGTTCATTATTTTGTCTCTTACTTTGAAGGAGAAATGGAAAGTATCAACCATATACATATTTTGGCCTTAACAGTTAAACTACATTATTTTCTTCGACTAAATTGTTTTCTTTCTTTATATAGTAATATAATCCCTATAGAATAAATAAATAAATAGATATTGGTGGACATTTCACACAGCGTCATCTAGCCCCAAAGTAAGCTAACTAATTAGCTTGTATCATGGGAACCAAACAACTGATAGATTATTTATATACTCTTCGTAAATACATACATATGATACATATTGACACCCAGTCACAGAACAAACATCTATATTTGTCATACAAATTTTTGTCCCGGGTGTGAAATGATTTACCTATTAACTATGAAGTTTTCGACGCCTAAAACATGGCCCCTATCACAAGGCGCTCAGAAACTATAGGCAAACATATTTTCGTAAAGGCGAGTTTACATAGGATCCGGGTCGTTAAATTAAGCAGAAGGTTGAAACAAAAACACGAATTTGATTAGCATTTCGGCCAATTCTAGCGAACGAAGTGTGGAATACTGATGAGATTTAGTTTTTCGGGGCTGTGCGGGGCTGTGCGGGGCGTGCTGTATACGAGTGTTCCCTGGGCGTGTTGTTTCATTACCATATATAGAGAAGTTTGTGAATTTTAATAATGGGGCAGTTGGAACTATGTAAAAAATTCAACCACCATTATTTATGGTTACATTTAAAAATGTAACCGCAAATAATATTTATTTGTTTTCATTTTTTACTAATAATATATTTCTTAACATGAAATTATTCCAGTAATTTTTCGTCAAAGCCACGATTATGTGACATTATTAGGTATATTTACAGCTATATATTTGATGAAGTTAAATGCTATAACGTACGCTCGCTCGAGTTCATTCCTTTTCGGTTTATCCGTATTTTCTTATTGAGGTCTTATTCCAATCCCTTATAGTAGAGTTTTAGAGCTTGAATGTTATGTGAAACAGCTAAGAAAATGGCAGAATACTGTTAATCCCAGATCGTTCGGTTTCGAGTGGAACTGATAAAGGAATATTTTCAGACTATAAAGGAAAAGATGGCGGAATATAGGGTCCAAATTCAAAGAAATTTAAGATGGAAAATAAAATGTAAGAGTAACCCTGATTTATTGAACGTTTTGTGTTACAGTTTTTAAATCCAAATAATAATTAAAGTGCGAAAATGTTTGCTATTGTTTTGCATAAAATTACAACTGATTTGGATGTATTTGTTTAAGGTATGATACCCCGAATAAAATATCGCTATTTTGATACCGGGATCACGCGGCCAAAGCCGCGGACAGGTACTAGTGTATCATAACGTCTCATCGATATAGTATAGGGTGTTAAGACACTATTCAATCCTTTTTGGATGACAACAGGAGATAAGCATGAGCAGTAGAACTCACGCCAAGTCCGTCCGGGGAAGTACTGCCACCATGCCCATTTCTGCCGCCAAGCAGTGACGCATTCGCGTTACTGTGTTCCGTTTTGAAAGGTGTAGTTGCCGGTGGAATTACAGGAGACTACATAAGACATTCCACCTACAAGTCTCAGAGTTACGGGTGCATACGATACGACTTGGGTCTTGTGGTACCTAGTAGGGTACCCAAGTTGCATCGGTTGTTATGGGCAGAGTTTACCACTTAACACCAGGTGGGCCTTTGGCTCGTTTCGTAATTGTTTCACATAAAAAAACTCCACTAAATGGAAAAATTCTAGACACGATTCAAGGGTTACCATGAACTACAAGCACTTGAGACATTATGTCTCCACGTATCAGTCTCAGCCGCAATAAGGTGCGACTTGGGTCTGTCCACATCTGTTATTGGAAGGACTGGGTTGGGTAACTGTGGTTATGAGCAGGGGATAGCAATTAGCATCGGATGTGCCATTTGCTCGTTCCGCAATTTGATCACAGAAAAAAAGTACTGTTAACAACAATTTTTGAATTTTTAAATTTACATTTTGTCGTGGCTGTATTTTGAATTGATGTTTTTACATAAAGCGATCATGTTTCCAATTAAAAAGTTTTCCTGGTCGCCAGAAAATAATAATAGTCATTGTAAAAGAAATGTCTATTTAACCTATATCACACAAATATTATGTATTTGAAAGTGAGTCTGTCTCTGTTTTGCCTTTCACATCTAAACCACAAAACCGAATAATGAGTAGAGATAGTGTTGTCAACTCTTTGGTGATGAAGAGTACTTCCCCCCATGTACCTTGCAGGCGAAGCTGTGCAGAGGAGCTAGTCCATACCTACGCTTTTCGTGCGACTTTGCTCGAATTTCACGGTTATTTCGAAATGGAGGATGAATTTAATCACGGCAGAAGGTAAAATACAAAGCAACACAGACAATTTATCGCAAATTGTTTCGACATCTCGGATCATTGTCTGATTTATTTATGTGCGTGAATGATTCGAGTGATGAAAACAAAACATTTACGGGTTAATGAGTGGTGTTGTGTGCCGGTCAGTGATTATGTCGAGTTTCATTGAGTTGTTTTAAATCACTTGGCAGGAGTTTTGATAATAATGAGCTGAGTGTAAAAAGTGACGGGTCGGATTGACTGTTGCCAACTACAGGCACATGGGACATTCCACCCACACGTCTCAGAGTCTCAGACTTGGGTCTTGTCGTACATAATAGGGGAGGACCCAAGTCAAATCAGTTGTTATTGGCAGAGGTTACCACGTAACGCCAGGTGGGCCGTCAGCTGTTCCCGTAACTGTATCACATAAAAAAACTAATTTACTTTTTTGGAGTAAACTCGCTATATTATTGGATTTGTATCACACCTTTTAATATATCTTTGTTGTGATACTCAATAACATATCAATATTATACACAATTTTGTAGTAATTAATGTAACTGTATTAATGTAAATGTATAAGAGCAGTAGAACTCACGCCAAGTTCGTCCGGGGAAGTACTGCCACCATGCCCATTTCTGCCGCCAAGCAGTAACGCATTCACGTTACTGTGTTCCGGTTTGCAAGATGTGGTTTCCGGTGAAATTACAGGCACATGAGACATTCCATTACACGTCTCAGAGTTACGGGCGCATACGATGCGACTTGAGTCTTGTCATACCAAGTAGGGGAGGACCCAAGTCGCATCGATTGTTATGGGCCGAGGTTACCACTTAACACCAGGTAGGCCGTCGGCTCGTTCCGTATCTCAATCACATAAAAAAACTATTTTGGGACAGTGAAAATTCAACGAGCTATGTAATGAAGACATCGAGCATCATTTCGAGCTATAGATTAGTTATGGTTAAGTTAGAAGTAGATACCTAAGTCAACAATAAAATTGTTTTCTTCGAAATTGTTCATCTCCCTTAGTTTATTTACCATTTAAATAATAATAATAATAAATTTATTCAAATAAAACATGGTAAATATAAAAAAATCGAAAAACTTATTTAGACATAGGTATATACAACACGGGAGCCTGAACTAGGTGGTAATCCTGTGTTTCAGGCGATTGAATCAGTGTTTATTTTGATGGAGACTTGTACTATCTGCTTTGCACTTGTGTGGATGATGCAATTTTTGCCTGCTCGCTTTTTCCTTCTAATGTCCTTATATAAACGACGAGCTGTTTTGTCTTTGTCATTTCATAATAAAGGTAAATAAAATAGCACTTTAAGAGCCGCATTCCAGGTGACACAAAATCGCTGCTTATAATCATGTCCACACTTTGAGATCATCAAAGTCGATTCGCCTTCAATCAAAGTAGTCATGTGTACCAGCTAAATACCAATACCTACTGTGCTTGTAAAAGTAATTTTAAACTTGCTTAACAAGGAATTTTCCATTAATTAAAAAAATGTTCTTGTTTTTTACATAATTAAAAGATAGAACTTGAGTTCACAAGAAAATAATCGAATTCGACGTTATATAGCTATAATGAGATTGAGTGAATGAAAATATAATGAAGGTATTGACGATATCGTTAAGCTAATCCAGGCTTATATCTAAGGGTAGTAATTCTCGTTTACTTTGAGTATTTTATTGTGTTTGGTCTTTTCATGACAAAATAAATACGGTTAAGAAAATATTACTTGTATTTATGTCAATTGAGGGACTCGTAGACAAAATAAAATGTAATTGTAATCCAGGTTTTTTTATTTTATTTATGTACATATTTGGTAAATTCGTTATTTATGTATTGAAGTTGTTCCATTTTTCAACCCACTCATGAAGCTTTATTGATTTTTATGTCTTTGTGGAAAAATAATCAGCAAATCAATAAAAAAAGATACAGTAATTCTGATTTGAGTCTGGTCAAAAGTCGACTGCCCACAGATAACTAATCGCCTCCTGCGAGACAATGGATGGATGCTCTCAGCACTGATACGTTTGAATGAACACAATATTCAAAAGCCCTGTTTATTAGGAGGCCGAAACTCATCACATCAGATCTAAGAAGATAATCGTCTCAAGTATTGTCATCTCGGAGCCCTTCGGCCGTGAAATGGGACCTCGGGGATTCCCCCCGCGCCCTCTCGCCCCACTAACTATTGTCCCATCTGCCGAACCTTTTTGTTGTATGTTCTGTGTATGAAGGTACAATGTTTGTACTTATTCGAGGACCAGTTTTGCCCTTTTGAGTTATTTAGTTGCATCAGTGCGACCGAGATATGTAGTTTTTCCTTCTCAACAAGTTCAATTAGGTTTTGAAAAGCAACAAGCAACATATTGGGCTACGTAATGGTGCCTTAGTTTATGTAAGCATTCTTGTATGAATATAAATTGTTTGTTTTAAGTACCTAATAGCATACGATTTATATATGATATTTATTATTATTTTTATGTAATATTGTTTTATAATATTGCTGAGCTAGAGTTGTCAACCTGATGAGTTTTTTTTATTTTATATGTAATACAATTACGGAACGAGCCGACGGCCCACCTGGTGTTAAGTGGTAACCTCGGTCCATAACAGCCGATGCGCCCGTAAATGTGAGACGTGAAGGTGGAATGTCTCATGTGCCTGTAATTTCACCGGCAACCACACCTTTCAAACCGGAACACAGTAACGCGAATGCGTTGCTGCTTGGCGGCAGAAAAGGGCATGGTGGCAGTACTTCCCCGGACGAACTTGGCGAGAGTTCTACTGCTCTTAAAATAAATGAGTAAGCTAATGGCGTAGTGGGGGAGTCCTACATGCCTCAAAACAGATCGTTGTAAGCCTGTTCTGGAGTGGAGACCACCTTTATTAACAAACTTAGTTATAGGACGCCCGGCTGTGTGGCTCCGACCGGCAAAAGGCATCTGGTGGATGCAGGACAGGCCAAAAGAAATAAAGATAAAATAAATAAATAAATAAATAATAAATAAATCCAGCAGTAGACTTCTACATACGATGATGATGTATTGTCCTATTGGTTTTAGGACATGTCGGTGGACTCTCGATGCCTTCGTTCACCGTTTTCATAACGTGGCATTGCTCTTATAATTTCTATATGTGATAAATTCATTGTTGCGCGATCGGATCAAAGTCAAAGTCAAAACTTTAATTTCCATAGAATTCACAAAGAAATGGCTTGGAAACGTCAATATAATTCAAAACATAAGGTCACGCGTACTTATCGATAAGTTTGATGCCTGTTCAAACCCTATCCGACCCTCCATGGGGTAGAACAGACAAGAAACCCCTAATGGAGGGATTTCTTTTTTTTTGCATGATCATAACTAGCAACCTTCGGAATTAGAGTCCGGGTCCGTATACCACTACACACACAACGCTTTCTTAATAATACAGGTTGCTTATGGCTAAGTTTGCTCACATTACAGTTAAACTAGCTGTTGCCCGCGACTTCGTCCGCGTGGAATTCAGTTTTATCACGCACCCCTATTTTACCCCCTCGAAAAAGTAGCCTAAATTAGTCCTTGTTATATCAGCTATCTGCCAGTAAAAGTCCCGTCAAAATCGGTCCAGCCATTTCAGAGATTAGCCGGAACAAACAGACAGACAGACAAAAATTGTAAAAAATTATGTTTTGGTATATGTAGCGTGTATACATCCATATGCACTTAGTAAAAAGCGGTTATTTTAATATTACAAACAGACACTCTGATTTTATTTATTTGTATAGATAATGTTCACATTACAACGGGTGTAACAGTACCTTTGGGCCAACTTCAGAACAAGACCAAAATAATTAAATACCTCAATTAAAACTTCAATACGTTCTTTTTATCTTTACTTGTATATTAATATTATCAGAAAGGGGAAAAAAGCGTTAGTAATGCTAACAAATCGCGATCCGATGTGAAATATTAAATCTGGACCCATCCAAATGATTGGCATCAATCTTACGGAAATTAAGTTTATCGACGTAGAAACCTTCTTGTGACAAGAGCTTTCTTTATTCTGCGATTACTGATCTGAGAAATCCGATTTTATAAGCTTTTGTAATATTTTTATCTGTTAGTAGGTGTGTAAGGGTCAAACTTTACAACTGAATTTTTAACCAGTTCCTCCAACCATTTAAACTATGGTGACCACTGGCGTGGCGTGGCGTGGCGGGTGTAAAAACACCTTTAAATGTTGCCAGTTGAATGCCTCCTTTGAAAGATTTTCAAAAAATGTTACATTATAAACATTTTTCTGTCTGTTTTATTGGAAAAAGGAATTTTATCATTCGAATGTATTTATTTGACCTGGTTTATATTGTTTTGTTCGTTTTCAGTTTCGATTTATTTTGTATCATTTGCTATTAACATTCAATAACCGTTCCTGTTCGAATGTTTCGCGATATTTGCATTCTAAAATGAGAATCACGTTGTAAAATATTTTTGTATAAATGAATCTAGGCATACACTAACGAAAGGTAAAGTAATTTAAACTATTTTACTACTGTTTGAATTTAAACTGAGGTCGGTAGCAAAGGTGTAACGTTAAACCTTAGAATTGTAGACGAGCCACGTGGTGAGATCATCACCGCTATTATTTTCCCACAAATTACGCAGTTAAATAAATAAATAAATAATGGTGGACATTTCACACAGCGCCATCTAGCCCCAAAGTAAGCTAAGCATAGCTTGTATCATGGGAACCAAACATTTGACATAATGCTTATATACTTTTCTTTTGTAAATACAATCATATAATACATATTAACACCCAGACACAGAACAAACATCAATGTAACAAATGTCACATAAATGTTTGTCCTGAGTGGGGATCGAACCCACGACCTACAGCGCAGAAGGTAGGGTTACTAACCAACTGAGCTATGAGGCCAGTCAAAAGTTAATACTCTCATCGGTTACTTATTTCATACTCCAACGTACAAAATC
This sequence comes from Chesias legatella, assembly GCA_947359385.1. Taxonomy (NCBI): domain Eukaryota; kingdom Metazoa; phylum Arthropoda; class Insecta; order Lepidoptera; family Geometridae; genus Chesias; species Chesias legatella. Next base: position 8,946,573 of record OX375781.1, on the reverse strand, counting down.
CAACATTAGTTTCTCTTCGTTACTTTTTATCATTAGAAATGTAAAACGAATTGAATTTCAATCAAAGACTTGCAACTTAGATCGAGTTAAACCGAAGCGAATACCCTTCGCTCCGTAATTGCGTCTGCAACTGAAGAATAGAGGAGAGTCGCGTCGCGCAAACTCGGCGATTCATCTCTGTATGACTTGTCGATTCGACATTACAGTTTTTGTTGAATTATTTGTAAAGTAGGTACTTGTGCTGTGCTGGTGCTGAAAAAGCTTTCAGAACGATCGATAACCACTAGATTGTGACCAAAGAGAATATCCCGATATATTTGCACGCAAACTAACAAACGATTGATTATTCGTGACAGAAATAACCATTAACAAAATGGTAGACAAAAATAGGTAACGTTCTATTTTTGTCTATAAATTTATTAACCATACAAAGCTGTAAATTAGGTTGGTAATTTAATTTAATTTCATACTCAAATAGTAGATTGGGCGTAGACAAATCATGCGGTCGCTCGGAGCCCCAAAGGTGATAAATGTTTTCGGACCCGCGTTTAATAACTTCATTACATCGCGTGGGGCGGTCAATAAATCATCGGGAGCGGTGTCTGCTCAGTATAAATGGCGACGATTTGATGACGGTGGCTCGCGGTCGATGTAGCTCCTAGAGTTCGCATCTCACAGGGAGCTTTACCTTCCGGTATTGAAAAATAGTGAAGATACGATTACTTGGCGACAACTTTTAAATTAAAGATCTTTCGAAATCTTTTTCTTTAAGAACCCAACGATGTATTCCAGATTCCAGATTTTGCTTGAGAGCTAGACCCTAATCCAGGTCTTGCGTGTACCAACAAACAACTTTTTTACTGGCTCTGTTCTCTGGTTGGCTGTTGTCTGGCCACACAGCTCATTTGGTAGTAACTCTGCCCTCTGTGCTGTTAGTCGTGTAGTCCCACCCAGGACAAAATTTATGTGATGAACATAGATGTTTGTTCTGTGTCTGGGTGTCAATATGTATTTATTTATTTACAAAAAAGTGTTAAATGTGTGTATATCAGTTGTCTGGTTCCCATGGTACAAGCTATGCTTAGCTTACTTTAGGGCTAGATGGCGCTGTGTGAAATTTCCATCAATATTATTATTATAACAAGTACTCGGATATAATGTAACGCAGAGTGGACACCGCCAACTAAGCGATGTACTGTTAAACAAGGCCTTAGTGTGGCGGGGCGGGTCGACCGCACCTGAATAAGCTGTAAAAATAGTGATTTTATAGAGGTTGGCGTAGATTTGTATGTTTCGAAAATTTCTTCTTTCTTTGTGGATTTGTTGTCACCGGTAACCGCCCCCTCCGAACCGGAATACAGTGACGCGAAAGTGTAATCACTTTGGGTCAGGAATAGATATTTCTAATGCTGTACACTCTGACAAATATGCAATCATTTTTCCAAGTAGCCTTCCGCAAATAAACAGACCCGTAATACGTATGTATTAGCCATGTTACAAAATAGTTCTATAAAAAATTATCATACATTCTGTGATATTAAGCCACTCTTGTTATCTTTGCTCTAACATCTGTTAATTTATTTCACCAATGATATGGTCTCTTGGTAGAACACTTTGGCCGAAAAGCGTAACTTTCCCAACTACCCTCTGTCAATAAAATTCCTGAGTTGGCCGCAAACTTTAACCATTTACGTCACTTTAGTAATTGAGTAGCTTCTTGGGACTGTTTTGATAAATTTAATTACCGAAATGAAACACTTTGTGTAGTAAATGGTAAGTTGTCAAGCAATTACCTGCCAGTATCATAATATGAATAAGTAACTTGTTAGAAATTAGTAATTGAGGAGATAGGTGTAAAAAAGAATAATAACATAAAATCATTTTTTTAAAACAAAAATTTTTTTTCTGTCCACAATCTTTCAAGTCGTTTCAGAGCTACAATTTTTTCACCAACATTATATAATGGGGCTTTTATGTTTATTTTTCTTTCATAAATAAATGTCAATCAAAAACACCACCTGTATCAAAATGATATGAAATATATTTTGATTTTGCAAATGGTTCAATACTTTAGAATGACAGGGTAGTAAAAAAATATGTTTGTTTCGTTTTTTTTTTTATTTATAAAAAAAAATCGCAGTCTCAGGTACCAGGCACTCATATGCAACAAAGATCAATTACAATTTCATATATAACTGAACTATCGGTTGCGAACAATGGCGAAGCTTCACGAGACTGAGCCCAACCAGGCGTGTCTCTGCCGATAATTAAAAAAGTTTCAAGATTATTTTGTAGCTGTCTCTTTCCTACGCGTGGGTATTTAGCGGAGAGAGTGCAAGAGCTACGAAGCACTCATAGAGTCGAACAATATTTAAAATTTTTCATTGTAATTTCTCTTCATACAATCAATTCATAACATTGGGAGATGTTTAAATCAACTTTTTAATGCTGACATTCCATCCGTTTTGGCCTTTTATGTTTCCTCTCAGTAACACACAGTGCTACTCTCGACAAGTGAATCCGAGAACGGATGGGCTTTAATCTATCAGTTTATTTTTTAAATTAGTGTTTTTTTATATAATTTGTGTTTGTAAAATCGATAATATCTTTTTCTTTCATTCTATACAATAGGAGTGAGGTGCGGATTGTGTCTTCTAGTTTTGGTTTGTAAGATACGCCGGGTTCCTCACGATGTTTTCCATCATCCTTTTGAGAACGTGTAAAATACATTGCTACTCGTTTGGATTGAATCAGCCACCTTCGGATTCAGTCAGTGATCATACCACTCGGCCACCACGTTCCTATTAATTATTAATTCTATAAAATTTTCTCTCCGAATTACGCAGGAACTGTCTGATTCGTTGCGTGAAAAGTGAGTGACGGCAACGCGTCAGACAACGCCACACAAATTTTCCAAATAAGATTTCCTAGCTCGTGTGTCGTCTCGTCTCTGGCGCAACATTTTGTTTCGTCTCTATGGCACTCAGAGCTCGGCCGATTTCCGCGAAATTGTCCGCCACGAAACAATACAGAATCTTTTAACGCCCCTCGAGATTTATGTGTTAGGTTTTATTGAAAAATCTTTTTGGAAGTGTTCCTTTCGGAACCGGGTGCCCTGGGAACAATCGTAATGTATTACTGGATATTTTTAGTACTATTTTTAGAGGTTTAGTGCTTTATTATATAGTAAATTGAGAACGACCCTTAATTTAGCCACTGTTTTTGTATGTTTGAATCGGAGATTTAATAAAGATTCTGCTTTTGTCAGAATTATTACTAAAACCTAAAACAAAATAGAAAGAACACCTTTAACAAAGTACAATTTGCGTCGTCGGCGTCTATTTCGTGGGAAAAGCTATTTACTCGAGCGATAAACAAATGGCGTAAAGACGTGAATACATCTCAGGCTTTTAGAAGAGGCTCAGCAAATAATCAAATACTTTTAGTGTAAATTAACTCAAGCTGAAAGTCAAGTAAAGTTATACTCGCGACCAAACGACTCAAGAGTAAATTATCTCATTAGTTATTGACGAGTCAATGCCATGCCAATTTGTAACCGGGATATTACTGCTCGTATCTCTCATACCAGTCTGGTGAAAATACTAAAGTGCGCCTCAGAGGCTCTGCTTATGCACTCTGTGTCTTCAAATTGTTAGTTCCAGGATATGCCGGTATCCTTAAAATTATTCCGTCACTGTGGTAACGAACACCGGAATAATCCTTTCACAAATGGTTTTTAGAGCCATTCGGTTATACCATTAATTTAATTTTAAATGATTTTTCGATGGAATCAGGATAACCTTTTGAGGTACTGTTACACTGGTCCAGTGCTGTGCTATGTGGCAAGTGGTGTCGTGGTGTCTCTGCGCGCGAGTCTCTCAGTCAACAGTGACGAGTACAACTAGATACCTTTTAAGCTATTGCTTAATGCTATTGCTTCTATCGCGGGCCTTGAGCGTGGAGACCGAATCCAGAAATTCCGTAACGAAATAAACCTAACACCCCCCACTCCGACCGGCACAGCGGTGATACTTTTTAGTTTTTCCATCTATCGATAAATACCAGAACTTTTAATGACTTTTTGAAATATCACGCGCAATAACTTTACCGCGGCAGTCTCCGAGTGCCACACGAGAGCCCATTTCTGCTGCCAAGCAGTAACGCGTTCGCGTTACTGCTTGGCAGCAGAAATGGGCATGGTGGCAGTACTTCCCCGGACGAACTTGGCGAGAGTTCTACTGCTCTTAAACCTATTACCTGGTATTCCAGTTTCGTGAACCTCGTAGTTTATAATATGAAGTCATGTTCAGCGAAGCATAGTTTGGATCTTTGCAAACGAAATTGAGATAGCTTTACAACTTCCAAGGTTTTCCCATTACTTACTCAACATTTTCCCTACCTCTACATGTACTTAAGACAAAACTTTTAAGACGTGTCTTGTGACATGACAGATTTGTATTAAATATGTCTGAAAACTAATCTGGATGTCGATGAGAATGAATAGGCCAGGTTTTTTTAAAAGTCAACCTCTTTTATTGAAAATTATAATCTATAATAAACTTTCTGAAAATGCAACGTAGCTTCCGTTCCAAAAATTCAAGCCATAATAAAAAGAAGAGTTTAGTAATGAACGTTTACTGCACTTTAGATTATTATTTAAATGATAAATCCCCATGGTCTGATGTCGCTCTGCTCCACGACGCACAAAATATCTTGTGATATCTTAAGCATTCCAGTATTATGTAGTCAAAGTAACATACTAAATGTAACATATATTTAAAGTACTCAAAATGTTACTAGGAAGTTGGTGGTGTGCATTAACGGCTTAGTAATAAAATAAACTCTGAAGGCAAACATAACAATCGGATAAGACTCCCGTTTGTAGATAGCCAGCTTTCGTCTGCTCAAAAGAAAGACGACGTTGTTCCAGAGCTACATTCGGATATACAGTTAATTATAACGAATATACCTTCGTATATTCTACCAAAATAATTAACTTTGTCTCATATATGTGTACATGCAATCCATTCCGTCTCGCGCATGACAGCTTAATCCAGCCAACGAGCGCTGCTAATACCTCCTTGCGCGTCGTGTCAGCCTGGTAACGTGTGCTTTTTGCGTGTGAAGCACCTTCATTTAATTTCTGGCGTGTAACGGAAGTAATTAGACAGACAAAGTTTCGAGAATTCATCTCGTTTTGCAAGACTAGAAACTGTGGCTTTTGCTTTTACACTTGCGTTACAACAAACATTAATTGGTTGATACAGTTCGGTTTATGAGAGACTAAAGACATAATAAGATCATCTGCTTTAATTTTATTCGATTTTGTTTTATCAGTTTTCGTTACGTCTTGTTACGGAATGCTTAAAAAGATGCGATTCTTAAACGGCTATTAATATATTCTTTCAAACGTCGTCGCTTTTCAGTTACTTAAAATTTCATATGTGACTGTAACATTTGGTTCTAAATGCCACCCACCTGGTGTTAAGTGGTAACCTCTGCCCATAACAAGCAATATGGCTTGGGTCCTCCCCTACTTAGTTACAAGAAGACCTTGTCTGATAACCTTGTATCAGTCTTGTATACCTTGTACCTAAGCGCCACTAAAACCGATCTCCGGCCGCACCCACTTCCTGCCACCGACGCGACGCGACGTTAAGTAATTCATGTCTCCACTTGTCGGGGTACGCCCTAGTCTACTTATACCCATAACATTCGCTTGAGAAATTGATAAATTCAATATTTGAATACTTTCTTGTTTACGAATAATCTCTGCCCGTAATATATTTAACACATACATTATAATGTAAAACATTTGAATAATATCCCCGAGACACGTTCGCGACGTAATTCATTGCCGGCGCTAATCCGACGAGACGCTTTCAGATTTTACTTAACAAAATACAAACAACACAGATTTCATGATTGCTTCTTGAAGAAAATTTTTATCCATCTGTTGAGAAAATTGTGAATGTCTTATTTTTTTACTACATTTTACTTATGTATTTTTTTCTTTGAGACCCAAGTTGCACGGTTTTGGAACAGTCGGAATACAGTAACGCGAACGCGTCACTGCCTGGCGGGGTATGGTGGCAGTACTTCCCCGGACGAACTTGGCATATGTTCTACTGCTAGTAAATTTATACTCAACAGCTCAGCACACACTGATTGACTCAACAGATATACATTGTCGCAGGCAGAAGGTAACAGATTCCTACTTGCACCAAGGATATATTACTAACTTACATACATACATTCCACCCTGAGCATGGGTTCCTCTTGCGACGCGATTAGACCCCTGACCGGCCATTTAAGGCATGCTAAGGTTCAGGGCCTTCCTTCGACCCCGGGGAGTATCCAAGTCTACACACCAATCACTCGCTACAAGCGTGTACCCTGCTGTTTTATTATATGAACTGTTTTCCATTGTTATTTTTCCGTACAAACAAAACTGACCCAGTTGTCAGCGAAAATAATGCACTATCCCGCATTTGTTCAGCTGCGCGGCGGCCGCGGCCGTGCGGCTGACAGCCTATCTAAGTTCTGACTAGTTATTATACTATCGGACATGGAAAAATGAGCGGGATTTGTAAAATACAATTGTTCAATGTCAGTTCAGACTCAGTTTTAGAGCAGTAGAACTCGCCAAGTTCGTCCGGGGAAGTACTGCCACCATGCCCATTTCTGCCGCCAAGCAGGAACGCGTTCGCGTTACTGTGTTCCGGTTTGAAAGGTGTGGTTGCCGGTGAAATTACAGGCACATGAGACATTCCACCTACACGTGTCATAGTTACGGGCGCATACGATGCGACTTGGGTATTATCGTACCTAGTAGGGGAGGACCCAAGTCGCATCGGTTGCTATGGGCCGAGGTTACCACATACCACCAGGTGGGCCGTCGGCTCGTTCCGTAACTACAAAAAAAAAGTTTAATATTGACAAGCTGCAGCGGGTGGTGGTCCCTGTATTTGCGATAGTTTTTTCAAATTGCTGGTTGGCACAACCGCACTCCCTTGCAGTCTTCGTATCCTTACCGTTGAACAGTCTATTTAAAATTGCAGCAACCATCAACTTTAGTCTTAGGTTGCTTAGCTAGCTAAACTCTAGGGCACCATGTTAATAGTTGTCAGTTTCTCCCTTGAAGTAGAGCTAAGTCTGAAACACTGTCTATTCCAACGCCACTAACGGCCGTTTAAGTTGGTTCATTACCCTCATCTCCTGTGCTCCGGTTTACGGATATTGCCTGCAATTTTCTTACGCGTTTTGTTACCTCGTATAACGGATGCTCGGTTTGCCGGAAGTCACGTCATAAATACGAGTTACCTGTACGCGTTTCCGGTCCCGTGCGTACTGACTTTTGTACGGCATATTGGTATCTTCGAAAACTAGTCCACTTAACTAAGGGGTAGGCATTTTCCAAAATGTGTGCGTCTATAGTCCCCATGCAAAATTTCAGACTCGTAGGTCTTGTAGTACAAGAGGATACATTTCTTGGCCGATTGTGTTTCGTTCTTACTAATGAAGATTCTGAGCGACAGAAAAGATATGCAAAAATTGTTAAAGAAATTGATAGAGGAGCAAAACCAAACACGAATAGTTCCCAAACTTCGAAGTATCCTTTATTATAAACAGCGGAGGTAGCTTTTAGCTCCGGGTAATTAATAAGCAGACTTAGGAATCCCCGCACAGAAACAATAGTTATCCCGGGCAGGCGTGGCGGGCAAAGATACTTAGTAGTTTCGTTTCGCCCCTCGGATATTGATTGCTAACTGTATATTTCAACTGGTCGTATAACGGTACAGCTATTGTTTCCACTGTAGGCCACAGGCTAGTCTTGACAAGCACTCGAGTGGGCCACGGACCACGGGAGCCTAATTGGTATTTAGTCTTGGCTATATTAGTCGATTTTTCCTTTATCTTGATTGTGAACACATTTTCATGTATCACGTTAATTTTTACACTGCTTCGTTTCAAAACCTTGCGCTTTTACCATCCGTTTTATTCGAGGAAGAGGAAAGATTCAAGAAAGAACTCAAAGATTAAAGCGGTAGAAATGGATTATCAGGCACAGAAAATGTATTGAGAAAACTACTGGATACGGTAATGTCACTATGTCCATTTTGATATGAAACCATTGCGAGATATTAAAATAACAATTATAATTGTGTACCTATCTTCTAATATGATTTCACAATCTGCTTAGATACGCCGCCAATATATAAAATGCTTTAAAATGTAAAATCCCAGGTACCAACGCCAGCCGGCGCGGCGGGCGGCATACATGTTTCATGTGTGTGTGTGTGTGTGTGTGTATGTGTGTGTGTGTGTGTATGTGTGTGTGTGTGTGTGTTTTCGTGTGTGTGTGTGTGTGTGTGTGTGTGTGTGTGTGTGTGTGTGTGTGTGTGTGTGTGTGTATCTGGTGTGTCCATGCCAACCTCGATACGGGGTACAAGGAATCCTAGTGCAATGGTGTGAGTATGTAATCGACGATATTTTTTCAGATCTGCCCAGATAAGGTACAAGCTCTCGCGAATCAAACCTGCAGCCTTCTAAGGACTAATATATTATCTTTTAGGAATGAAAATAGACTTGAAAATGATAAGATAAAAGCTTCAAAGTTAAATTAATTTCGTCTCCACGCTGCATTCTTGTCAAAGCTATTGTGTCGTTATAGGCACTCACTTACTTGAAAACCCACAAACACGCTCCAGAAAATTATCAAATAAGGCTCGATCTACTAGGAGACGATAAAGCCACAGAAATTAACGCTCGGATCAGGAGCTCGGAGGCCACATTCGCTGCGTAGGATGTCTTCATGTTAATTTAATTTGGTTGCGTAGTCAACCACTTTAATTCGGTGTGTATTGGCCCAATCACCTCCTTGTCGTGTCTGATCTCTTAGTTCGTGTGCGTAAATTATCACGTGTCACATCAGGATAATGGGTAATTTGATTTTAATTGGCATTGGTATTGGGTATAATTTTCGCTCGCAGTAACTATTATCATTATTATATCCGGAACATACAAATCTACAAGGTGATACTTAAGTGGTAGTAGTACTTATTTATTTTAAATTATATTTTATTTGATAAAGAAACAAAATACATCAGCTACATAAAAAGCAGAATAAATAAACCTACCAAGTTTTAAGTATGAGATTAATGTAAATCAATTGTTATTTAACAGAGTGATCGAATGCAAAATAAAAAAAATTACACTGCTTCTAATACGAACGGAGGATATTTGAATTGAACTTTGATATTGAAAAACATGAAGACGGCAGAGAGTAGGTTAAGCTTGGCTTGATTTAACGTAAAATAACATATAGTTCTTATTTCCGTAGACTTTACTAACGTTTATTGGTTATGCTAACTTAAGCCCAGAGTCATGCGATCATTTCACATGTTTTTAGGACCAGTCACATTCGGCCGTTAATTTAATTCAAGCTATGAAGCTGGATAAACGACGCTTGTTGGCCATTCTAGTAAAAGCTTATCAAAGGAGGCTTTTAATGTGCTATTAATGCTAATGCATAATCGGCTTAACTTAGCGATGGAGGAGTGATCGTGGTTTTAACGTGACTTATACGTCAAGAGTCACGAAGCACCTGGCGTTTGAAAAACTTGGCAAAGAGCTCTTAAGCAGATTAAAGGAAGTTTAAAACAAGTCCAAAGGTAACTTCCCAACAGTCATCAGGGTACTTAATGAGCGAAGGAAACTTTTAATTAATTCTACGTTAATAAAGTTGAGTCAAGGAATCCTGACAGTTCGGACGTCTGACTGTTTCGGAAGTGGATGCGACAGATTGTATACACTCAAGGGATTATTCCGTATTTAGATCAAGACGGCTTACCCTCTCTGGTTACGAGTTTAACAGCTTTTAAATTGAAGCAATTAGTTACTCAATTGTTTGACATTGTTCAATAACTGGTTTTCGGATAGCAGAAGCCCTTGTTGGATTTTATTTTTGTATTGAATTTGCCTTAAAAAGTATTGTTAGCGATTAATATACCATGTTTAAATTGGAGCCATCGCAAAGCATTAATAACTTTTATTCATATGAGGAATAACAAGACACAGAAAACTTATTCATGTTCCCACCCTGTAGACTAAAACTGAACTGACAAATAAATTTACTATGTACTCAAAATGTTAAAGTAGTTGCAGTTTTACTACCCATATAAAACTAATAACTAGATGGCGCTGCTAATTTAAATTATAAGTTGTGTAAGTAATTCCATAATAGATACTTATTGCGGGGCGAACACTAGTATTAGTGGTATTATTGCGGGGCGAACACTTGTATTAGTGGTATTATTGAGGGCGAACACTAGTATTAGTGGTATTATTGCGGGGCGAACACTTGTATTAGTGGTATTATTGCGGGGCGAACACTAGTATCTATCACTAGTGTTATTTTTGTGATTCGCCGTTGATCTAACAATTACACGAGTAGGTACTTTACCCATCTGTAACAAAGTTATCTAGTACATATTATAGAACAAGATACGTGTGAAAAACTAATGAATATGCATGCAGGCGATGATTTGCATTAAAATTATTCATTCCAAAGACGACAGCGTCATTTAAAATGCTAATTTCGCTGTGTAGTGTGCAGTAAAGATGATAAATAGGGAACATGCTTAGAAATATATATATTTATACGTCAACTGAGATTAGAATATCTATGATATTAAAACTCCGAATATTGTTTATAATTTTAATTGTTTATATTTTTCAATTGTAATCTATAATATAATGGAAACTGTAAATAAAGTTTTTTTTTTTTATTAGCCATAGGCTATCTGATAGATATTATAGATTTCACCTGATGTTAAGTGACGATGTGGTCTACGATGAAACATGCTTGCCTAGAAGGAACCTATTCACTCTCCTCTTGAAGACCTTCATATTGTAGGTTTCAGGAAATACGGACGCAGGCAAGGAGTTCCACTCTTGGGCTGTCCGCATAAAGTATATCTATTATTTCTGTAAGAACTGTAAGTTTCTTTGTCTATCAGTTTAGTTTTCTTTCGGAGGTTTTAGTATTTAATTTGTTCTTTGTTATAAGTATATTATATATTATTTATTTTATTGATAAACTTTGTGCAGCCTGGGTGGAAGAATGCGACCACACTTTCGTGTAAAAAATAGGTTACGTTTATAAGGATTATGAATATCATGATTAAAATCTTGTCCAAATTGCTACTACAGTGCCACTTTCTACCCAGCGTGGCGAAAGGATTAATGTGCGCCTCAAAGAGGCTCCTTGCACTAAAATAAACCACTTTACCTTACCGTAGGCACCACATGTATCACTCTTATGTCACAATTCACAATCAGATATTGATCTCCGACCGGCTTAGTTCACTTGAGACATCCTCAGATTTATCTTTTATAGAAAGCCATCCAATAAAACCGTGCTACCAGTTGTTGGCCGGCTTCCAGCTCCGCGGTGCGAGTTCAACTCCGGTTGGGTGCACGCGGACCGTAAATCGTTGCAACGGAAAACGTTGCCGTTTGTAGCAAAATGCTGGTAAATTACGTTGAGCTTCCGACCGTTGAGTGATGAGATGAGGCGGGGACTAATGGATTGTGTGTTATTATGGAGCGTCAGGCAGAAAACTTAATTTGACGGTGAGCTTGATTTGGGGATATTACGCCGTTCGGATAGGGTTTGATCAGGCGTCAAACTTAGCGATATGTACGCGTGACCTTATGTTTTGAATATTATTGAAGTTTTCAGGTCATTTCTTTATGAATTCTATGGATGTAAAGTTTTTGACTTTGATTTCGACATGTAAGCTTAGGTAGCTTAACAGTTTCCTCTTGAAATCCAATTTTGCAGTTATCCCCGGCAAGTAGGGTGATTACTTACGCAAAGATCCGAACACCAGGTCCTTTGACTTTTACTGGGAAAGGTCTATGTCTAGCATTATTTTATTTATTTATTTTATTTTTACAATTTTAAGAAATCTTACAGCTAGCTTAATGAATAGGTTAATAATTTAAAGGCTTAAGGCTAATTAAAAGATTCAATTGGACTGGTATAGGCTATAATTTTTATGTATTGATGATGACGCTGATAGAAATTTACAAATTGTTATTTGCATTTACGTCATCAGTCCAGCATCAGTATCCATGACCATCGGACTATTCCACGTACCGTTTATCGAACATTGACCGCAGCTGTGACAGAGTCAATCCAATACAGACATTGAATACAGATACAGTTGGGAAAGATATTTAGATGACAATTCATAACAGTAGTTACATTTTCAATTCGTTTTTTTTAGTGCACGAAAGGAGCCTATTTGAGGCGCACTTAAAATCCTTTCACCACACTGGTTCGAGAGAACCAGTGACTCGAACAGAAGACAGTTACATTTCAGCGGTTCTATGATTTTATCAAATTTCACTTATACACACAAAGCATTCTGATTTAAATTATGATATGACATTACCGCTAAGAATATGATATAGGTATATGGTATCACACCTTATTCAGTCGTCAGTTGATAACACAAATGCAATAAGAAATATTAAATATAATATATAATAAAAAAAACAGAGCTTAGAAGTATTTATGTGGACATTTATTTACATGCACTGAATTCACCTACGGCCACCAATAATCTCGCCGCTGTCGTATCGTGTAAAGACCCCATATCGATTGCCGATGGAGCGCAAACAATGTCGGTGATACGATGTTTGGCGATCCAGTTCAGCCCGAGATGTGTGCGCGTCACTCACGTCAGTCTCCAGTATCAGGTTGTTGGAGAATTCCATCAGTTCATTATGAAACTGAACTTCCACTTCAGTTTATGTGCTGTAGATTAATCTCATTGTTAAATCATTTTAACTCATACTGGGTTTCAGTAACGTTCGTAGGGCAGTTTTCATCGTAGACAGGTTGCACCTTTGTTTATAAAGGATGTTAAACCCACATAATAAAGAGAAGATTCATCACATTTCAACCATCAGAATAAATAAATGAATATTGGTGGACATTTAACACAGCGCCATCTAGCCCCAAAGTAAGCTAAGCATAGCTTGTAGCATGGGAACCAGACAACTGATATAATACTTATAAACTTTTCTTTTGTAAATACATACATATAATACATATTAACACCCAGACACAGAACAAACATCAATGTTACAAATGTCACATAAATGTTTGTCCTGAGTGGGGATCGAACCCACGACCTACAGCACTACAGTACAGAAGGCAGAGTTACTAAAAACTGAGCTGTGAGCTCAGTCATATTGGTTCAAAGTCAAAGTCAAAACTTTTATTTCCATAGAATTCATAAAGAAATGGCTTGGAAACGTCAATATTATTCAAAACATAAGGTCACGCGTACTTATTGATAAGTTTGATGCCTGTTCAAACTCTATCCGACCCTCCATGGGGAATAGCAGTCAAGAAACCCCTAATGGAGGGATTTCTTTTTTTTCGCGAGTACGATCCTTGTAATAATTGTTGTGTTCAAAATAGTTGCTATTTGTTTAGCATGTGACAGATTATTTTATTGATTAAAATATAGTAATGGTTTGTGATCACATAATCCTCACACAAGAACCAATTATTATATATAGTGAATATAAGTAACAATAGCAGAGTTTGTCATGTGAAATAAAGCGCCCAACTGCGTACCTACTTAGATTCATTACTACTACTTAGATGGTTTACTTGAAGGTGTTTTTATTTTATTTTTACATTGATATGTTATATTACACACTGAAATATTATATTAAGGGTAATATTCAAATACTTGGTTTGTTTTTCATTGGCTTTGCGTCGTTCGTTGTTCATTCGATTGGTTTGGAATCATTACCGGTTGAATCCTGTCGGCCATCCCGGATGTAGTTATCGTATTATGCTTTTGACAGCTGGTGTCCAGTTTTATTTTCTTGGTATCGAGCTGTGGTTTGGACTAGGAGGACATTAATGAAGATGATTTAGGACAGGAACGAGGAAGCTTTAATATAAAAATAAGCTAGTCATTGTTCCCTGTTTCGGATAAATTCTTTAAGAATCAATACGGTGAACCGAGTTAGCAACTCTGACGCCAATTAAATATAAATATGGGTATACGTTAGATAATTTATTATCTAATTACCTGTCCTCCTGCAGTGGAAACACTAGGCTACTAGGCTAGTGTACTAGGCTGGTGGGATTACGATACGGCTTATCCAAACATTTATTGAAAATCAGGCGCATACGATTCTGCGAAATTGAAATTGTAGGAAAGCTTTGCTTATCAATTTCACTATGTACAATTAACAAATAATCATATTATCTTTAATCTGGTTAAGGGAAAACACGATTGGATAAAAAAAAACAAATTTACAAAGTTGAGTCTGTTTTTTTCAACTTCATCTCGCCAAATGACCTCTATTGGAGCCATGATGTTTTGCGCGCAAGAACATAACATATATTTCAAAAAACTGGTGGAACAGAATTCTTTATTTTTACCCCAGTTCACTTTTAGACTAGATTATTTGCTTTTTCTGTTTTAACGCCGAATCTAACGCGTGTTTTCGCGTGGAAAGGACAGTGACCGATGTCCGTGCACTGATTAATTCTATCTTTGTACCTACATTACTACATACTTACTTACTACATACCTACATTTACAAAACTTATCTATACTATCTCTTATATTTGACTGGCCTCATAGCTCAGTTGGTTAGTAACCCTACCTTCTGCGCTGTAGGTCGTGGGTTCGATCCCCACTCAGGACAAACATTTATGTGACATTTGTAACATTGATGTTTGTTCTGTGTCTGGGTGTTAATATGTATTATATGTATGTATTTACAAAAGAAAAGTTTATAAGTATTATATCAGTTGTCTGATTCCCATGATACAAGCTATGCTTAGCTTACTTTAGGGCTAGATGGCGCTGTGTGAAATGTCCACCATTATTTATTTATTATTTATTTATTTATATATCTCTTGAAATTGTTTTCCTATTCCTATTCTATGTGGAACCGTTTTATTTGCAGCACTTATCTACAAGAATTAACGTTAACACAATTTGCTTTGTGACGGTCCCCGATATAAATTATCACCACGGTCATGGAAGGAACTCTAGTTCGCATTACGAACGATATTGTGGTCTCCCACAATATGGCATCTTACTATGCATTTATTGCCATATTTTCATCTCATACCGGTATTATAGAGCCGTAGCTCACTCTGCCGGAAAGCTATTCTATTGTCAAGAATTGAAAATACGGGTTTAATATCAGATTTCAACCGACTGCGGCAGAGCGAAAGGAGATTTATGAGTTTCATAGTCTATGTTTCTCTCTCCCTATGTGTTACTAAAACGATTTGAAATAGAGCTGTCGTTAACTATTCAGAGTGTAATGTAACCGAGCTATCACTAATTCAAACTCGTACACGGACATTCTGTTTTATGCCTCCCTCACATCGCACCAATACTGCATGACGTGTGTCCTCAGCTCCTTTTATTGCTGAGCTCCTAGTGAAGTGATACGATTTTTCTTTGTTGTGTCAGTGGGTCAGTCAGTCAGTCAGCCAGTCAGTGGGGTTGGATAGTCTTTCAGAGTAACGCATCGCAACCGGCTCAGCGGAACTCAGTTTTTGCCTATTTTTTATGACTAGAATAAAACAATCTTATTTTTTTATGAGTGCTATAAAAACTTGTTTAATTTATAATACATATATTTATACAATTATAATATATTATAAATGTATATAATTATAATTATCGTATCGTATATTAAAACTCGTATCCGTATCTGAAATGTTCTGTCGTTTTAGGTATTTTAGTTGAGAGTGTAGAAGAAAGAGGTAACTTTAAATATAACTTGTGTGTCTCTTAAATATGATGTCATAATAGAATCATAAAAAAATGGCACTTTTTACCCTAAATGTCTCAAATATACAGCTGTCAGCAAAATCTAAAGGCAACAAATTCATAAGCATTTCTTAATTTAGGTACCTAATTATTATCATTGTTTATTCTGTGTCACGTGTACTGTGTAGTTAGGAGACTGTTGGTAACGGAGCATCAGACTTACCAAACGACAAAATTTTGCGACAGAACCCAAATACTTCGCAGTGTTTTGACAGTCTATTAAATTCGAAGTCCTTTGAAGACACTGCGGTAAAACAGTCACTTCAATTGCCGCCAAAACAATAAAGTTTCTTGATTATGTGTACAGTTATGGCCCGCCATTTGCATTTACAGCCCAATGAATAATGTAGTGGAGGACCCTTTTTAGAAAGGAAAAGAATACCATGTTTTTATTCCATGTCCCTTTCAAATAAACCAAACTTTTTACTGCTGTCCCTTTCTTCGGTCCGCCCTATCCGTCCCTTATCCTATGCATTTGACATTTGTAACATTTGAGCTCTGTATGGGTTATGGTGGCCTGGTACTTGCAGAAAAATGTCACCAGATATCTATTGTTCTACAAGTTTCTCTTAACAACTCATTTTTTGATTAAAGAAATTTAGAAAACATCAATTTATCTTTCTTACACATGTATAAAATCAAAACTCATGGTGCTGTCCTCTACAAGTTATGGGAGCCTGGTATTTCATGAGTATTGAATTAACCCTTACGGGTCAAATTTACTCATAAAAATTAGACAAATGACATAAAAAATATTTGTAATCAAGGAAAATAACACTTGCCGACCAAAGTTGTTTCAATTAGCGACCACAATTGACTGATTCCTACCGCCTCTGGGCCGAAGTTCATCCCTAATTCCGGAACTTGGTAATTCCGCAATCTTTTTCCCGCCGAAAAAAGCAATCATTATTATTTAGCATAATAAATGACCGGGATTTCGAGTTATGAAGTTGGAAAAATGGCGTTGCCAAAATTGGTCCGTATTTTAGGCGCATAACTGAGGAAACCGTTGTAAAACTTTAAAATTTATGTACATTATTGGCATTACTTTTTATATTTTATTGGTTGTCACAAACTAAATTTGAAAACAATAAGTCGTTAGGAGTTTTAACTTCTTAACTTATACCGACATATGAAGATAATCGGATTTATACTGTATCTTAATTTACGTAACATAACTTAAGTGTAAATACGGATTCCATGCGGACAAGCCAATTAACATTAAAAGTCGGTTTTATAAACCTTAATTTTTTTTATTTATGTAGTACAGTTACAGAACGAGCTGACGGCCCACCTGGTGTTTAGTGGTAACCTCAGCTCATAACAAGCGACGCGGCTTGGGTCTTTCACTACTAGGTACGACAAGACCCAAGTCGCAACGTATGCGCCTGTAACTGTGAGACGTGTAGGTGGAATGTCTCGTGTGCCTGTAATTTCACCGGCAACCACACCTTTCAAACCGGAACACAGTATCGCGAAAGCGTTACTGCTTGGCGGCAGAAATGGGCATGGTGGCAGTACTTCCCCGGACGAACTTGGCTAGAGTTCTACTGCTTTTTGTCAACGTAATCTGAACATTATGTTGGCTTTCATAATGACAAAATGATTTGTAGGTTCTTGACAGATCTAGTATAAGATAGGTTTGCTAAATAACTTCAGAATCATTTTACAAAATGTGAAATATTTCACACTCCAAATCTGATCGATAATTACATTGCGCCACACCGGACCCCGGGGTCCGGGGGGACGTAACTTCGGGGCGGGTGACCGAATGCCTGCAAATTGCAACAAAGTGTCCGCGGGCTTGTACCCCGACTAATTCCCCCAGCGCGATTTAATGCCATTGTGGCATCTGAAATCGAATCTCGTTCACTTCTAATGTCCTGGTATTTTGCTACACCAAGTCGCACGGCTTTCGCAAATTACGTAGTATTCGCAAATTTTAGGTTCGCCGAAATGACACACAAGTTTGTTAGGGTTTTTTTATGTTAAAAATTATATACTCGTAGTTAAACATACGAGTTTGAAGTTGAAACAGTTTATAGTTTAAATTATTCTCAAATTAGTCGCTTTTAAATACATTTTACACAATAATATCAGAAATAAAAAATGCATTTCCTGTGGAATTCAGTGGATTAAGTAGTTCTTGTAGTTTCATAATAATAATTCATAATTCATTTATTTGCGGAACATAGGTAAACAAAAGATGACAGCAAGTTTTTATCAAGTTAAAGTTACTATTCAGTTTTAATAGCTCTAGCTAAAATATAATTTGTATATATTTTGTCTACTAATACAAGACTTAATAGAAACATGAAAAGAGAAGACCATGAATGATACAAAGTAGGTCCTTTATAAAAAGCCGCGCTCCTCTCGATATGTAGAATAAAAGGGATTTCTGAGGTTTTGTTGTAACAGTTACTGACGCCCTAGGTCTTTGGATAAATTGGCCACTTATTTAGATATACCGCGGTAATGCTTTTCGTTATCTTTAGTCTTCTATAAAACCGTTTCTTACTACTAGCTCCAGTTTCTTAAGAAAGAATTAAAAATAATAATTTTGTAAACTAATTTCTTACTTGGATTTTTTACACTTAGTGAACTTGGGGCGCAATGCGACATGAGTCTTCTCGTACTTTGGTGGAGAGGACTTGAGTTGTATTGCTGTTGTCTATGGCGGCAGTTACAGCTCGGTCCGTCACTTTAAACAATTAAAAAAAGACAATACAGCCATACAAACGGCATCAGAAAGCTAAAGATATTAAAGAACTCTATATAAGCCGGGGTATTAGGTATGGGGGATGAATAATTGACTCGCTTGGACATGTTTTCAGGTCGAATGCTGTGTTTTTCTTTTGTTGTTTATTAAAGAGTAGAATAATGTTAAAATTACTGCTTATTTCTATCATATGAGATAGTAGTAAGTCGTTTAGGCCGCCTGGACTAATTGAAGGTGAAAGTGTGTTTTATCTGAAAATATGACTTAATATAAACAGCATAAAACTGATTTCGTTAGCCGAATGATAAAAATACTACTTCTACTGAACCCGTAAAATTGACTACTTAATAAATTTTGCAAACTATTACATGACGAGTTATATAGTTTTTCCTGGATATTGTTGATTTGAATTATCTGGATGGTAAAATAAATCATATTGCACAAAACATACCCGTGGCTGATGGCGGAAAGCAATAAGTGTTGCCATCAGGGCGGCATGCGGCAGGAAGGCGAGGTATAATCATGCGGGAAACCAAGCAAATTGTAACGGCACCTTTATCTGGAACTCTCGATGCTTCCCCTCCCCGCATACGTAGAAGTATACCCGTCTTGAATTTCCGAATACCTACACATTGTTTTGCGACGAAATGTACCTTTATGGGAGCAATATAACAGATGAAGAAAATAAGTTATGCACAAAATTGCGATATTGCGCCTAATTTGCATCAATGTTTTTTAAATGAGTTGTTAGCGCGCTATTTTGTATCCAATAATCTAGCTAGTTTAAAAAAAAATAAAAAAAAATATATTAGTGGACATTTCACACAGCGCCATCTAGCCCCAAATTATGCTAAGCATAGCTTTTGGGAGTGTACCAGATGACTGGAATACTACTACTACTCTTTTTTGTAAATACACATTAACACCCAGACACAGAACAAACATCAATGCTCGTCACACAAATGTTTATACAACGTGGAAATCGAACCCACGACCTAAAGCGCAGTAGGCAGAGTTACTAGCAACTGAGCTGTGAGGTCAGTCAGTCAGATAAATCCCGAAACATTGAATAAACGTTACAAACAAACCAGCTAGCTGGCAACTGTTTCCTTATGATAAATTATTATGAAGCCTAATTTATTTTATCACAGGTAAATAACAAGCCAGAGACTATCAGAGGCAGCTCGCAAACTTTCCGAACAGACACTAGAATATTTATCACCCTCTTCAGAAGGTGCTGCATTGACCTGGTTTCCGTAACTCATAACCGGGGGGAACGTTAATATAACGGGCATAGCGATTTGAAAGTTCATATCCAGTCTTGGTTATCAGGCAAGTTGAATTTGGGCGATGGTGAAATGAGGCTGCCTAACTATACACCATATTTATATGGATATACTTAGGCACCTAGTTTCAATAGTTATTTTAAGATTATACCATTTAAATCTGTTTAAAACGCAAGAATTATCAAACTTTAGTTTGTCTATATTTTTAGCTGATTCTTTTATGTATATTTTGACAAATATATTGTCAGAAAGTTCTTCATCTTCATAGTCTTCATAGAGGGAGGCCTATGTTCAGCAATGGACTTTTACCGGCTGATATGATGATAGTCTTCATATCAGAATTTCATTATTTTTAGAGTGTGAAATGGAAATAACTACAAATGTATGTATCGCTCCCGCGGTCGCTCGCGACCACAGCCGAAGCCACACTTGAAACTCGTTAAACAGTTCTGAAGCAGCCTCGTGATTTAGGTCTTTGTTTTCAGTTCTCTCTATTAAATTACTGGAACTTGAGCTTAGGGTTTTTATGACGGAACTATTGTAATAGCGCAAAGTATAGGAAGAAAAATCTGCTTTTATATTCATACTTTATAAAACAAACTCACATTTCAGATGTACCGATCCGAGGCACATAGTTATCATGGAGAATATTGGAATAACGATTTTTGTTCTTGGTAATTGAAAAGTTGAGTGTGTTTCAAATGTTGATTACATTTTCGGATATCTGATTCGTTTCTCCAATTCTGTGCCCCGATCGGATGAGGTTCGCGACCCGACGCGACGCAGAGCTCCTGTTCCTACCTGACAAGCTTATTCAACCGTTCAGAGAGAGTTGAGTGTGTGCGACGAAGGATTATACGAACATCAATATCGAATACATAATAATATATAATATAGAATTGTAGTTCAGATGCCCTGATTCGATATCCGCATCGGGAATCGAACCCGACGTGTGCTGCCGGGTTCCCTAATTATGCTACAGAGTCGTCAATAACGAATAATATAATGACTGTGTTTGTTGCGGCAATGACTTATCTCCCTTTATTCTTCATCACATCTAATGTATGTTTTCCGAAAAATAGTCAAATTGTTTAAAAAAAATAAAAAAAATAATATATAATCCGTATTTTGATCACACATGTCGATGTAAACAATGTAGACAGCGCCATCGAGCCTGTTAAATAAATGACATACGTTTCGGATCCACTTAGATTATTTTTGAAAGCGTAGTACAAATAAAAATTTTTGAATTTAAAGCCACCAGGCAAGTAGAATGCGGAAGGAGGTCACGTATTGGTAATTAGTCGCAACTACCTAATGGTCTCCATTCCGGCTGCATTGCGCTTTTACGTATAATTTCGTGGAATAATTTCAGCTGGGAACTACGTCGTTACCATAAAGTTTTAATGTTATGTACGAATTAAGCCATTTTAATTTCATTGCTGACAAATGGCTGACACGGATGAAAGATTCAACATTTTGGTCAAGTTAACATAATAGACTTGCGTTACCCATCTGTCTCGATCTCTGTCTCTGATCTTCTTAAAGCAAACCCTGATTTTGACCTGTTTGTTGACTGAATGTTGTATTACGTTTGTTTTAATGGTTTTTTTTTAGTCGCTTATTGCTATAATTATAATATATATTACTTACAATTGTTAATAAGAAACAAATAGCCAAAAATCCGTAACAGAGTTAAATGTATGTATGTACACACACGAGGTATTGACGCGGAGTTGTTAAAGTCCACAAAAGCACAATAAACAACTATATCTACTAGGTGATCATAACTTCCAAATACAGACCTAATCACATATCTAATATAACATGATCCTTTATCGCCTCCTTCGTAACTAAATTCATCAAAGGTCTTAGGATTAAGCTCTTCAGTATTATGAGGTCCTGGTGGACCGAGCTCCTTTTGAGGGATAATGTGCCCTTACGCGAAATAGATGTTTTCTAACGTCGAATAACCGGATTAAGTATGAATCTCAAAATGTTAAGTTTAAACAGATATTATGAGACGGAAATTAATTTTAAGATATAAATTGCTTTTTGAAGTGAAATATATAATAATAATAATAATAATAATATCTTTATTTCGGACAACATAAATTTACAAATTCGGTCCATAGAAAAAAAAAATCTTAAAACTAACATACATAAAACTACAATAAAAATTACACCCTGGCTTCGTATAAATTAAATTAAACAAAATTAAAAATGAAACTGAAATTGAAAACAACATGAAAAAAAAAAAAAAAAAAAAAAAAAAAAAAAAAAAAAAAAAAAAAAACAAACAACCTAAAATCTAAAAAATTTGGTCAATTATCGGCAGGTACTTAGGAAAAAATTCGTGTGTAATGTAGTCAAGTGAGACAGCAAAGTGGTGTCCCAGTGGTCGGCCAGAGCGGACAGGATGCTGTTGGAGCTGTCACGCCAGCGGCTCAGCAGGGAAGCGCTTCGCTTGCGGATGATGGCTTGGAAGCCATCAACCCTCGCCCCCGCAAACATGCTAGATGCACTGCAGCAGCGTGGCAGCCTCATCAACACCCTGAATGCATTGTTATATTGGACACGCAGATCGTTGTATGCTCGACGCGTATAGTTTACCCACAGGTTGCACGTGTAAAAGGACTGACAATAGGCTTTAAACAGTGCCACCTTAACCTGTTGTGTACACCGCGCAAACCTACGGGCCAACATATTACATCGGACAGCCAACGACCTGCGTTCCCTCTCAATATCCAAATTGTCTTTTAGGTCCTCAGTGACCCAGTGTCCCAGATATTTGAAACGCGATACAACAGACAGCGGAATTCCGCCAAGAGTGACTGTAGGTACATGGTAGGTTTTGTTTCGCGCCTTAAATAGCATTACCTCGCACTTACTCGCGTTATATCTGAGACCATGGGCCTCCGCATAGGACTCACAAATGTATAACAGTCTTTTCAACGCCCCCAACGATGGACACAGCAGAACCATATCATCAGCGTAGCTCACGTTGTTCACACAAACACCGTTAATACGACATCCGATATTGGTTCTGCTGAGTTCATCGAGCAGCCCGTTCATATATAGGTTAAATAACCCGGGAGAGGACAACCCCCCCTGCCTCACCCCACATTCCAGCTGGTACTCCCCGGATAGCGTCTCTCCCCATCTCACGCGGTTTTTTTGATGTTTATACCAGTATTTAAAAAGTGATGTTAATTCATGTGGTAAAGTAGTATCGCGTCTCAGTTTCTCCCAAAGAACTTCATATGCTACCATGTCGAATGCCTTCGAAAGATCTAGAAAACACGCGTACACAGGGGTTTTTCCATGTGTATAGTATTGCACAGTCTGCTTGAGACATAGGATAGCACTTTCCGTTGACAAACCAGGCCTGAAGCCAAACTGCGCGTCATTCAGCTTAACATGCTTCCTCAGATGTCGATCAAGCAGACTGTCCAACACTTTAGCCGTAATGTTAGCCAACGAGATCGGCCTGTAGTTAGAAAGGTCTGATCCGTCTCCCGTTTTATTTTTAATCACTGGAACTACTACCGTTTCCATCAATTCTTTAGGTAAGTACGAATGGGTGAGGCAGAGTGAGTAAAACATAGCTAGTATCCTTGGTAGGTGAGCACCCGCATACCGCAAATGCTCAACGCTTAGACAATCTTGACCTGGAGATTTCCCCCTGACCATTTCTTTGATGACGGAAGCTACTTCCTTTGCGGTGAAACTCACCCATCGCTCCGGAGGCTCCTCAATATTAAACTGTTGCGGCAGCGGGATATCCGTCATCACGCTGACTTTAAAATGTTGCCGAAAAGCATTTGCTATCTCACCAGACTGATGAAAACCCCCCACACTCAAAGGTAGTGCTGGTCTTCGATTCAATTCCTTAGTTTTACTCCAAAACTTGGAGAAATCTTTATTGTAATGGTGCCCAGCAATAATGTCCATTTTAATTTGTTGTTCATTATTTTGGCACCATTTCAATTTAGATTTAAAAATCCGCCTCGATTCACACATGCTGTCATATACCTGACCGGAAGTCGGTCTAGCGTGCAATAACCAAGTACTGAAACAAACGCGAGCCCTTCCGTGAGCGTCTTTAACATACTTGTTCCATCCCGTAATGTGTTTACGTTTAGATGCCTGTTTTTTTTCATAGCTAATTGTGGCCGCCTCACCAAGAATACCAGTTATTTCTCCATACATGTCATCCAGTAATAATTGATGGGAACGGCTATTACATAATTTATGAGAGCATTCTTGAAATTCTTCATTAAAATCAATATTTTTTAATTTGATATTACATAAGTCGTGGTATATACCAATTTGTGTATTATCACGATTCCCCCATTTCACTTTGTTCACAGAAAAACGTTGTAAATTTACTTTAGGTTTGACAAAATTGACACTGAATTCAAGTAGAACAGGAAAATGATCTGACCAGTACGTATCGTGTAGTACAGATACACTAACTACAGACAACTTTGCCGCGGTGGTAACAACGCAATGGTCAAGCCACCTTCTGCACCCGTGTGCCTCACTCACAAAAGTAAACGTGTCTTTCGGCAACAGTTCAAAATCATAACAAGACCATGATTGATCCAAACAAAAGTTCGTAAGTTCCGTAAAAAAGGTCTCACCAGGATGAGCGTTGTAGTCTCCGAGCATAAACACATTTGCTACGTCACAGTTTTCAACAATAGCATTCATTTCGCTAAGGCATTCCGTAAACTCGACCAGGTTATCACTAGAGTCCGTCGGCATATATACAGAGAATATAAGTAACTCGCGATTAATGAGTACTATTTTTATTGCTGTCAGACGCACATTATTGCACTTAATCACGGAAACACTAGGGAAACAGGATTTTCTCCACAGTAGGGCAACCCCACCATAGGGCCTCCCACGAAGTACACCCGCCGACGTATCTACAGCGGATACTCCAGTAAACGCGAAATCATCTTCGATTCCCCCCAAGAATGCCAAATCATGGGGGAGAAGCCAGGTCTCCTGAAGCGCGACGACATCAGCTACTTTGCATAATTTTCTAACACAATCAGCCGACCTCATCACGTTTTTGCAGTTAAAACTTGCCATTTTAATTGACTTTTCCATTAAATTGTTATATGTTATTCCTCGACTTCAGAGCATTATTATCTCTGTTCATATTTTTCTGACCAAAGGTTATAAAACGCCGGAAACATATTCCCTCTGGCCAAAAACTGTCACACATAAATATGTCCAACTTAGATCTCGGCACATATATTTTATAAGCATCATATAATCTCTCAATTTTCATTTCCATTTTTTCTAACTTGACCGTCATGTTTGTCTTAGATTCAATATAGTTTGTAATGTCACACACGGGCAATCCCTTTGTCACGTTAGAAATATAAATAGGAATCATAATGTCTGCGGCTTTAAAGTTACAATTGGCCTCCAACTTAGCTATTCCTTTTTTCGCCTCAAATCTATTTCTTAGCCTTTTCCTTTGCACAGTAATCCATTCCTCATTAGGAATCTGTTTGCTCCATTCACCGTGAGTAACAATATTCGCCAGATTGACATTGCCCCGCGGAGTGGCGTTGTTTACGTCCGCTGCGGCCGTGTGTCGCAGCGCTTGACCAGTTCGTACATCAGAAGCCAATTGCGGGCACTGAGTCATCACGTCAGCTGAGTGGTTAGCGGCCGGTTCGAACACAATAGAAACGGGTTTAGATGATGCTTGGAGTGTACCCGCATTATTTGTACTATTCACATTTTTTGCATCCAGATAGCCATATTGAGGCGAAGATGAAGCTATGGGGTGACTATTTTCTATTATGCTATTAGAGCACGCAGGCTGCAGCCCCATGGGGCCACTATCGCAGTTGAAACTCTTCAACATACAAGCGCCCCGCTTTTTATTGACGTTACACTCGTATTTATTCACAGAATAACATGTTTTTAATCCATCTAGGTCCTTTCTGACAAGTTCCAACTGGGATTTCGTAGCATAATCCTCCTTTATTTCCTTGATTTCACTTTGTAATTTCAATAAATCTTTCAGAAGTTTGGTCACATCTACATGATCAAATAATACCGGCGGTAGTTTTTGTAGATCCCTCGCCACAAAAACAGGTATTTCATCGGGATTTGTTTCCTTCAGGAGAGTGATGATATCATCGATGTCACGTAGTGTTCTTCCATCTCTCTTTCTGTTAATTTTTCGCTTTCCATTCGAAATAGATTCAAATAACAGGTTTTTTGCACACACTATATCCGATTCAGAAAAGGCACTTATACATATACGACTGATTCCTTCTTCAGTCATCACATCCATTTTGTTACTAACAAAAGCCAGGACTTCGTTAATCACTATGTTACAATTAGAACATTTCACGATATTTGAGGACATTTTGCTACTTTTGTCTCTCTTCACACCGAACACGCACGTCACGACAGAGTGAAAGCGCGCACGTGACTGAATGATGAAAATATGATCCTCCGATCTAAACTTTGATTTTCTGAACTTAAGTTCGTTGTCTTGTTTACTATGTGGTTACTTATTAATTTTATTTACCACAGATAATACAGTGATATAACTCAGCTAGTTGTTATGCTCTCTGGCTATTGGCCTCATACAGAAGCGGGTAACATAAGTTGATGGCTACCACGAACAGACGCAGCGTAGGGCGGCCCCCAACCCGAAGGACTGACGACATCATTAAGTTCGCAGGAAAACGCCGGATGGAGGTGGTTCAAGACAGTTTTTCATGGATATCTATGGAGAGGCCTTTGTTACTACGTCTGACGTCTGATATGATGAACTCAGTGCTAATTGGCGATTTGTACCGCGCGGGGTACACTCAAGTTTACATTAGTCTCATTATGATCCAAGTTGATGTCCGTACTTCGCTTTCGCTTTATACGTTCACATTTGATTGGCATTTCAATGGTAACCGTTTCATCAGATAAGCAGTAGTTATAAAATAAATTGAATTTTGCGATTAAGCAATAACGAATATCAATGTTTGCAGTCGGCCGATCAATGACATCAGGAAATTTAATAAAAAAACTACACTTGGTGAGCACTTGGTCGAAATTTTAATTTTTCCAGTTTGAAATATTTGTTGTTAAGACGCCAAGACTCACCCGTTTACTTGTATTTATTTATTTATTTTAGGTACATAAGTTTTCTACCCCGAAATATCATCCAAAATCATTTAAAAATCACTGAGCCTGCCAAAGAACCAAATAATAATAACGTCAGAAAAGAATAAACCGCCCGCCCTACTTGTAATCCACGCCCAAAGTATAATAGGGCAAAAACTTGTCTTCGTCACAGACTATCGATGTTGCGGCTAGGTTAATTTGTGTGAACGCAACAATTTTCAACTCTTGTGTACAAGTGGCCCGTTGGCGTCGGACTGCATTTCCTCGCTTAAGTTCTCGCGACCTGTAAACTTATTTTTAAACTCTTTAAAATCTATGATGGCAGTTACACACTTATCACAGTATCTTGTACTCCATTTCACACGTACTGTGACAGTTGTGTTCTGACATTTGTAAGGATGTGGTGAAGAAAACTGAACCGATTTATCGGTGGTTATTGGCCCGAGCACTAACTTATATTCAATAGAATTATTGATGTGAAACATCTATAGCCGCACGTAAAACCG
This sequence comes from Chesias legatella, assembly GCA_947359385.1. Lineage (NCBI taxonomy): Eukaryota > Metazoa > Arthropoda > Insecta > Lepidoptera > Geometridae > Chesias > Chesias legatella. The sequence continues at coordinate 8,919,005 of OX375781.1, read as the reverse complement.
ATTTCTGGCTTGGCGACGCGTCGCCACGGCATGAGCGCTGATTGGTCCGTTCAAGGTTACGACAAATCATAAACATTATTAGTGATGGGGTACTTAGTTTCTTACAAAATAATGTCGATGTTTCACATCTGCCAGGCGTCCCGTGACGGCTCACATTTTTTGCCCCAGTTGGGACTCTGCTTTGCAGGCAGGACTGCGAGTGACTTAGCTCTTGGTCTTCAATTTGAGATGATTTACGTTTAAAAGGTAGTATAACTTATATAATACAAGTTATTATACAACGTAAGACGTAATGTTTGCTAGTATAGACGTTAAAACTATCAAAAATTTCATATTAAGAGATCAAGACGATCCGTCCAACTATTAATTATGACTCCGTAAAGGTCTTAGTTCATTTGGGATAGTCAGTATAGCTGTTCCACAAATGAATAAGCTGTCCTTATTGACCTGTGAATTTAATAGGGCAAAAACTTGCCTCAGGGAATAACCATTGAATGTTTTTAGCGAGATGAATGGGATCATCTCGCTGCGTTTGATGCTAGGATTTTTCTTAGGAGGGCTTACAACGTGACACGTGGTTCGTTCGCCTAATCGACCACACGCACACGCGCCGCTGTGAAAAGGATTTTGTTAGGTTTACGTGTAGGATTCTACTGAGTTTTTTTTTTTATGTTATGTAGTTACGGAACGAGCCGACGGCCCACCTGGTGGTAAGTGGTAACCTCGGCCCATAACAACCGATGCAATTTGGGTCCTCCCCTACTAGGTACGACAATACCCAAGTCGCATCGTATGCGCCCGTACCTATGAGACGTGTAGGTGGAATGTCTCATGTGCCTGTAATTTCACCGGCAACCACACCTTTCAAACCGGAACACAATAACGCGAACGCGTTACTGCTTGGCGGCAGAAATGGGCATGGTGGCAGTACTTCCCCGGACGAACGTGGCGAGTTCTACTGCTCTTAAAAAATACTATTACATACTATATATTTACCACTGTTAATTATGCTTTCCTAACGTTATTCTGATTTTAGGAATGAAGGCAGCTGAAATTTTAATTTTTTGGTTTGCTGTTGTAATACGATTTAGATCTTTCACGTAATCTGTTGTTAGGAACTAAGATTACTAATTTACATCAGTAATGAGAACTGTGAAAAGGTAGCTATTTATTATTGTGCGCTGACGGTATTGGTAGGAAATGTTTCTTCGTCTTTTCTGGCTTTCAAACGAAACTTTATTTAAAAATGAGCAGTTAAAATAATTATCTGCCTATCTGTTTATATAATATATGTATATACATATGAATAGAGACTTAATTCAAATTTCGTTTGAATTGGAAAAGTTATTTTATCATTGCAAATGAAACTCACATATCTATCTTATGCATTACTAATCCGGTCAAATTGAGATCATGTTGATATGACAACGTATCATTTATTTATTCATCGTGCTATATTTTTGCTTGTGAGATGATTTAGAGAGCGTGGTGGTCTAGCGGTATTAACCCCCGAGTTTCAATCCGGAGGTCACCGATTTAAATCCTGACGTGCACCTATGAGTTTTTCGATTGAAAGATTTATGTGCGCAATACCACGTTCTCAAAACGGTGAAGGAAAACATCGTGAGGAAACCGACATGTCCTAGAACTAAAAATTCGGAAACATGTGTCGAGTGCACGAAAGGAGCCTCTTTGAGGCGCACTTACAATCCTTTCATCACACTGGTTCGACAGAACCGGTGACTCGAAGAAGAAGACTTGTGAGATTAATAGGTGTGCACAGATATTCCACAATACATCGGTTGCCGGGAGCGCGTGTAAGTGTGCTTTCGCGCCGCGCCGTGGACCGCGCGCCGAGCGAACTAAAAGCTCTGTATGACTCTCCAAATCGTCGCTTTACAAATCGGATTTTCCAAGACTTCAGATAGCGAGTCATCTTGTACGTTTCCAGATTTTTGAATCGGCCACCTACGAGCTTTTATATGCTTTACTAGAATTCTCTCCAAAAATTGAGATGTGCATTGCATATTAGGTAAAAACGTCCCATTTTTTGTGCTGAAGCGAATCACTCTTCACTTAAACAGATTAGTGATTAGATATACAATATCTCCGTTCATCAGAAACATTCGCCAGTGCTCGCTAGCTGCTAAACATCGCCTGCAGTGCCCATCCGTACATGTTGGAGCCCATTGGGACATCGTTGGCAGACGCTAGGCGTTCTGAAAACATCGAAAATGGTTCTCTACTCGTTCATGTTTGAAATTATATATTTTATACTAAGGTTTTCGTACTTTCATTCTACCCATGAGGCATAAAATCCTGGTAAGTATTTACGTAAATATATCTGTAAAATATTCTCTTTGATGTAATTTTTACATAAAAATATTGTATTCTGAGAAAAGGCCCTGTAAGTATGGTATTGTTTTCAGTACTTCAATTATATACCTTTACAATTTATGTCATGAAACCGCAGGCAAAAGTTAATTATAAAATCCAATCAAAACTCGGAATGTCTGTCAAAGCGTTCTTCAGTACTTGGAGTAGAGAATTGTAGATATCGAAATATGGCCAGTCGTTTCGAAATTAACTTTGATTTCACTTGGTCTCAGTTATTACCCTAATTTTGTATCAGCGATATTCAGTACAGAATTTCCAATAGCTTGGTTATGTATTGAAAAGCCATTGTACGTTTTCAATTAGTCCGCCATTGAATACTTCAACAAAATGGCGGAGGCGGTAAAAGACATAATAATTTTAACATTGTTTTGATGGCATAAGATGATTTGGAATAAGCGCAATTATTGTAAAAGTATCAGTAGATAACGTCCGTAGATAAGTTGATACTTCCTGCAAAACTAGAATTCTCGGTATCGATTTCCGGCTGAGACGATGAACCACTTTTTGCTCATTTCATTTACCACTGAAAAAATAAACCCACATAATATTTATAATAAAACAACATAGTGTACAAGGGATAAACAGCATTACGAACACAATTAATGTGAACCTTATTGAGTTGCAATAAGGTGTCACACCCGGGGCCGGCTCCGGGAAGTAGGTGAAATGTGCTACGTACGGTCCACGAATACGTAATGTCATGTTATTCATGAGGTTAGTATTGATCGAGAGGTTTGTCCACTAAGTAAAAGTATGTCGCACAAATAACTACGTACAATATCTATGTTCCTGGCGAATATTTTTCACGATACCTTTTGAAGTGAAGTCTAAAGCCATCCTTTCAAACTGCTAATTTATAGATACGGAATTTATGGGTTCCCAAGTACTACCTACTTAACCTACACTAACCGAGTGTTTGCCCTACTTTGAAAGGGAAGGAAATATTGATAGATTAAGTGTTTTATGGCATATTTCCTTACAATTAATAATAAATCCCATACCACGGTATATTTAACCGTCACCATAATCTTATGGTTAAAGCAACTCTTCCCCATTGACTAATCAATGCCATCTTGCACCAATACAGTGCATTTGCAACTTCCCAATACGCGTGTCAATTTTCAACATTCTTTTTTACATGTGTGACGTCACGCATCCCACACAAAACTACCAGGATAGCATGAGTTACGAGGAGGTTTCCATACACACAGTGGGTGGAGCTTACGACCCTCCGTTCCTTACAACCAGTTCGGAACAAACATTTTTTGTTGCATTGAGCCACTTGTGGTGTGTAGCCACTCGAAATGCATATCTTTAGCAAAAAGACTAGCACTTGATTGGTGCATCTCATATGATAGAATGAGACGGATAATTTTATTTTTAAACTTTGAAGTATTCATATGTTTATTATCCTTGGTTGTCAACCCTATATTTTATACACTTTTGTTTGATTTGTATTACCATTTTGTTCATAATATCGTAACCAATAATTTTTTTTTATGGAAAATTGATAATTTTGTTCCAAAAATTTTGCACCGATTGTAGCAATACTGATAATTTATAGTTGTTTTAGGACTTAGTACGTTTAATAATATGGCAACATTTTAGAATAGAATTTGCCCGCATTTTTTTTCTTGTTTGAGAAGTAATATAAGTTGTATAGTTTTCTCGTTTTCTAAGCTCGATTCCTGCATCTGGAATAATGATACGTACAATCCATATCTAAGATATCGCAATTTTTGACCTTGGAATTCATGTGCTAGCCAAACAATATTAAAGCTTTCAAAATAATTATTTATTTAACGAGGCGTATATTCGGGGTTGACTTATTGTATGTTATTGTATAAATACTAGTTTTGATTTGACATAGCCATCTCGTTTCATTGTATCATACTTGTACACGGCTTGACCTGTCATCAAAGGTAAAGTATATTAACGAATTACCCCATTGACCCGAAGGGTTGTTCCCCGACCGTAGCCCACACTCTAACGGGAGTGAGAGTGAGAGTCAATCGCAATGGCCACTTGTTATCGTGGTCGCTATCATTTGAGCGCGGTAACGGTTGCATTTCTGACTGTTTATGATGCCTTGGTAGCGGGTATTGTGTTCCATGAACAAATAAATATACTGACAGCCCCGAACATCCCCACTGGTATTTGTTACGAACGGATTTCAGACAAAGCGAAAGTTGAAAGTGTTTCACGCTTTCAAAATGTATGTTTACATTAAGTTCTGTTCATTTTAGTTTAAGATGATAAGAGAATGTAAGCGTCCGATATTAACAAATGTATCAAATTTGGTGAAGATGAGATGAGATTACTAGTTGACTTACAGCATCAAGATATGATTATGTTACTGATATAACCACAAATGTAAAAATCTAGGATGACAGCTGATGTCGCAAATAGTTATTTCCCGTAGATATTGTTGTGTTTGCGGACCGAGAAGATTAAGTAATTTAATAATTAACGTTCCATAAACTATTAATAATAAAATTATGTGTGACGTAAGCACATTATAATCTTATTATATACATAATAATTTTAAATTTGTTTAAGTGCCTGAATTATATTAAAAACAATGTGTGAAATTGTTTAGTAAGTAGCAAGCATTCTATTCCGTGCGTTCCACATTTACAAAAAATATTATAATCCCATAAAAATAACCTTTTAAAATACGATTATTTTATCGCATCAGAATAGTTCCCTACGCCACATTTCACTATTTCAACCATACAAATATTTACCCACCCGTATTTCCAAGAGTAAAATGTACCCTCTGTAGTGTGTCCCCTGACCGCGCAGCATCCCTTGCGAAACATCCGTTGTGCTCTATGCTCTCCTGGTATATTTATTGCATATTTATGGCAGTTTTTGAGTTTCGCATACACTGGGGTGATTTAATGAAAGTTGATGAAAAAACTTATATGACTTATAGAGGAATTAGAGTGAAAATTGAAGACAAGATAAGCGTTAAGGCATTTTTTACAAGACTTTGCACAGCATATGTTTGAGTTTTTTAAATCATTGAAATAAGCCATGATTTTGAATTTTAAATAATGTGTTTTACATTATTTTACACCATGACCACAATAAATAAAAAATAAAAATAATAATAATATTAATAAACAATAATGTAAAATAAGTAACAAAAAACATCGAGCTTATTAAAAAAAAAAACTTTGATGCTACTTGGTTTTTTTTTATTTGATATTTTTTGCCGAATGCCCAATAGTTCTACTAAGACCCATTTCAAGGTTATCCATTCATTACCGGACACCCTGTATAATAATAGATAATAGAATTGAATAGTTTGCAGGAAAATATTGCTTGTAAGAAACTATATAACAGTAAAAGCTTTACAATAGTCGAAATGTATAAGTTAGAAATAGCATTATAGAATACAAAAGACAACTAAGATAGAATAGTTCTAATTAAGGTCTATTGTTGTAACAAGTGGTGGAAATATAATTAGTTAAGTCCCTTCCTGGAACATATAGAACAAAAGATGAGCCGCAGTATTGTCGTACCGCTCCCACTAGCAGCGGCAGCAATGGCGGTAATAGATAAATAGCATTAGTTAGTATGAATAATAAAAAGAAACTGGAAAGGGAATTCTGGAACGTCAATTGTCCAAGTGGTATAAATATAGCGCCGTTTCCGGCTTTAGCCCAGTGATTTACCGGTTGAGAGCCGTCTGTTACCGGTTGAGAGCCGTCCGCTCTCACCAAAAGCCCGTGTAAACGCTATCAAGGCCATCTGCGGCCAACAGCAAATTGTGCAGTCATAAAAAAAAGATAGCGCAGTCTTCCGATAGTTCTTCATATAGCAGTTCTCCGCAGTTCGTTAGTAGTCGCGCAATAGGCGACACGCAGTCCTTCAATATAGTTCATAGATAGCAGTTGGGTAATACCACTCGGAACAGGTCGGAACCCAACCCTCCAGTATAGAAAGTTTTCTTCATGGAACCCCAGTGATGGTGTGTACAAACCCCTCGGACTGGCGCGGCGCGGCGGCCGGCGGAACTATAAATTACAACAGTAAGATACAGTCCACTTTTCCACCTTATAGACCCCGGTACGAGCCCTCCCGTACGTAATGATTGAGCTTATTTTTATGTTTTAGTAGCCTTAACTAAGAGGACCCTTATTGATGCAGACATCTATTGTTATTATGATTATTATATCAACGGAACAAATACTCTTTCGGAAAAATATTTCTCATGCGCATTCGTTTTACATTAAGCGTAACCTAAAATAAAGCTCAGGAGAATGTTTGTACTTGAGCCGGCCACACACACGTTATCCGCTTTGGGAAACCGTATCATGAAGCCGCAGTCGTAATTCCATATAAACACTTTGATTCTCCGCTGCGGTACGGAATTCCGAGAACTCAGTCTGTGAGTAATTTCACGATTTCGACGACGATGCACGAAACTGCATTTTACATGTCATTAAAAGAGAAAAGTCATTTAAAGTTCCTTTCCGAATTCTTCGGCCGTGTATGGCGACCGATAGTAGCAGGTTTTGAGTTCGATTTGGCATTATTTATTATGCGGCATTCCAAACGAAAGGGAAGCATTCGAAGCAATGAACGAAACAAATTTTTACCGTATGGGAAACATTGAAACATGTGTGAATATGTTGTTCGGAGGGACCGTATCGGAAAACTAATTAACCCGGCGGAGACCATTGGTACGCCATTGGTCATCCTAGTTTGGATACCAATATTTTTCCAACCAAAAATGTCAGATATATTTGTATGTTACCTATGTTATTACATTTTTATATTTAATAATGTTTGTTCTCGAAAACAAAACTTTATTTCATTTCATTTTAATTTGCAAATCGGGGTGTACCTATAAAGTTACCTTTCTTTTGCGTCGCAGAGTTAAACTTAAACCTTTCGATTTCTGTACCATTGTCGTGCACACATCTATTTCAGTTGATGTCATAATATCGTTTCGATCGCTCACACATAGTCTTTGAACATAGTCCGGAGGTCGCTGGTTCAAATCCCGAGTGCACCTATGAGTTTTTCGGTTGAAAGATTTATGTGCGCAATATCACGTTCTCAAAACGGTGAAGGAAAACATCGTGAGGAAACCGACATGTCCTAGAACTAAAAATTCGAAGATATGTGTTGAGTGCAGGAAAGGAGCCTCTTTGAGGCGCACTTACAATCCTTTCACCACACTGGTTCGACAGAACCGGTGACTCGAAGAAGAAGAAGACACGTAGTCTGTCGCCACGAGAACTTAAGATAACAATAACATCCATTGTTGTTTAATTGCTCTATTAATTTCAATATAATAATACATATTACTAAATTCTCGGTAAATAAATCTTATTACATATATTTATGCTAAAACTAAAAGCATAAAGCTTGTAAAAATATCTTGACTCGCATCTTCACTGAAAGGATGCTAAGAGGCTTACAATCTCCTGCCGCTTTCTGTTCGCCTAATGACGATGTGAATCTATAATGCCCCCGGAACATCCCTCGGGATCTTCTTTGAAAAGTAACGTAACAGAGATCCTATTGATCTATGCTCACCTGGTACTTTCGTTCACACTGCTCAACCCTTTCCTGTAAACTTTCCCACGGATTATAATAAAAAGATCGAAGCTAAGATAAACTAACGTTTTACCACAGATTGGTGAAATAAAATACATACATGAATTATATTTTTTTTTGCGTGAAGCCCTGCAGGCTAGATACCACTATTTTAGTTTAAGAGTTTATTTCTCAAAAGTTGAAAAATCTGCCAACAAACGCTACCCTGAAAGTTGTGAAAAAAAAGTAAATGGTCTTAAAAACTTAACTTTGTTTAAACTCTTTCCTCGTTCTTAGTTCCTCATCCTTAATTAATCATTTATTTGCCTTAAGAAGGGTTACACGCGAGATCTTACAAGTATGTATAAGCCACCTTCTTTTACCATAAACGGCGTGCAAAAATTGATTCTAAAAATTAGCAAACTATACAATTAATAAATCAATAAATTACAAAAACGTTACAGTAAACACAGGAATTTAAAAATACAATTTCATGTCGGTCAAATTATAAAAAGTGAATTTTAAATTAATTATCGTTTTATTCCACTGATTCTGATCCGTCAAATATTCTTGTACATTATATGTCTTTCAAACAAATAATCAAATAATTTTGCGTTTATATATGTCAGTGCATTCAATCTCAGCAATAGAAGGGAGGACTTTATTGTACATATTTGAACAGGCATCAAACTTATCGATAAGTACGCGTGACCTTATGTTTTGAATATTGACGTTTCCAAGCCATTTCTTTATGAATTCTATGGAAATAAAGTTTTTGACTTTTTTTTTTTTTTTTTTACAATCATCGAGCAGTTCTGAAAATGCTTTTACTAAACAAAGCTATTTTATGCGCTGCGCTGGGGTAGCGATTTTGTGTCTTATTCTTTTACTGCTTAATGCAAGAGTTACATTTTGTTTAACAAACATAATTGTTTCAAACTCAAACAATGATTAAAATGTCAAAATGCTTAAGTTTGCGAAATGTGGCAAAGTATCAATAAACTAAATGGACAAGAGCAAAGGCGCCATCTTAACCCCGTTGCGAGATATGCCCAAGCGATGCCCATAACGTTCTTTGCAAGTATATGTGTTTACGCGTTCATGACACATCCTCGCTTATATTCACTCCTGGTAGTCACGACAGCCGTATGCCTACACATACTTAGTACGCCTATAAAATACAGGTCAATGGACCGTGTAGTAAAAAATACACGTTTTTATTAAAGTAGGGCGTTTTCTTTTGGAAACCCCCGGAGTACGGGCCGAGGCGAGGGCGGCTAAATGCGGAATTCCCGGTAATTGAGACGCATTCACCGAAAATGTTTTCTGGAAACTGGCATTGTTCCGGTTTCTGTGTAAACTGTGCCCCGCCGCGCCCGGCCCGCGCCCGCTGGAGCATTATTAAATTTCATTTTGCCCCGAATGTGTTTTCTTGTTTATATTTTGAGGGCCTTTGTGTGATACACTTGACTTTGGATTACTCTCTGTAGATGAAGTGAATTCAAAATTTAATTTTGAATTCATCCAGTAATGTTGTAATTTTTTAACCTTATGTACCTTTATTTTCATTTTTATATATTCACTCCGTAAGTAATAAAATGCAGCTCTGATTTCGTCAGATTAATCTATAGTTATATAAATGTTTAAACCTGAACTTAAGCGCCTAATCATATGACAACGTAATTCTAAACTCAACGTTCAAGACATTTGTAGTTAGGTGAATATTATTTCGTATAGTTTAAATTGTGATAAATAATACATAAATGGATGTACTGCCTGGAAGATAGCCTTTATAACTAAATGTCATGTATGTCAATGTCAAAAGAACTGTCACACAGACATGAGCCTGTCAGTCAGACATCATCCTGTCAGAGTTGACATCAGTCAGCACGTATGTCGCCGCACGTACGAGAGTGGGCCTCTGTTTGGGTTATTGCATCCACTTAATGCTAAATATCTTCCGCAAGCCATCGCTCCACCTAGACGCGGGTACTCTTCTACAATTTCGGTCAATTGACAATTACTTGCGCCGGTCACACAGTCTCCGGTTTTTATTATAGTGTAATGTATTTTTTATAGGTTTTACTATTTGTATTTATTTTGAATTATTTCGTTCTTTGCCATGAGAGCCCCAAACGAAAACGAATGCAATAATATAATTGTAATGGTGGTCGTTACCTTGGGCGTGAGATATTCGCGTAAAGACCCTGTGAGGGCGACAGCGACCCTGCGATTTGTCAGGCGGCTCGTCTGCGCGAGACGTTACGGCCACTTTGCTCGGCCCTGACTAATGTGTAAGCGCCATTCTCTCCGGGTATTTGTCTATATTTGGCTTTATACTTAAAATAAGAAATGTTTTAAGACAAAGAAGTATTTGAATTCTGCTTTTTGATAAACGTGTTTCAAATAGTTTTGACCTTTAAGTTAAATGATATCATATAGCTGAATGGTTATTGCATAAATTAGTAGTCAAAATAATGATTGAATGACAATCAGTGCAGTATATATTCTGATAATTTTCCTAACAGGAGTCGTAATGTCATCAAGCACTTTTACTTTGGTTATTTATTACAATTGTATTTTTACAATGTTTTACACTAAATATACTACAGCATCTAAATTATTTAGTACATGACTTCTTCAGTTGACCAGCTGAAACATCTTAATTACGTATTGGGGTCAAAGACTTGTAGTCATAAAATACACCTTGTTTGGTTCCCTAAAGTTATGAACGGAAAACATTTCTAACTCAGACCACATTTTAAGTTCAAAAACATGTTTTGGTCGTAAATTCTGATGGTCCGCGTCGTATTAAAACAATTCTGCAATTAAATTAAAAACGACCGTAAAACCGACATGCCTTTTCCATTACTAATTAAATAACGAGTGTCTAGCGCCAGCCGTATTATGACCGGGTGTAACCGAATGGATCCGGTTATAGGGTCACCGGCAGTAATAACCGGTTTACAGCTGCCAGGGTATGAAACGCTACAGGCAATTCTTTTTACTTCAACATGCTGCTGTATTGTCCTCTTTTGACATAAAAGACAGAATTAGCGGAATATTTTGCATTACTATTTCCTCTGATCAAAAGTTTACTCTGTATATTTTATTCCCTAAGCGGTTAAATTATTTGGACAAGTTAAAATTGACAGATATAAGTGCATCTGTATACGCTCATTTATCATATTACAATTACCTAGTGTTGTTTGCTAAGACTGCACCTGTTGCAAACCTTAAAGCAAAGCTTTGAGGGGAATAAGGCAAAAAACCTCTCATATACATATTATATTAAATACTTAAAAAGAAATAGCGGTAGACAATCAATTATTGATACTAACATAAAAATATAGATGTGTTGAGTGGGTCAAAAGGGTCCCTGTCTCAGCATAGTGCTGAACACACAGAAAAACAGTGCAGCTCTGGTTTTCAGGCAGGGACCAGAGGTGAGCTCACGGGCATAGTAAACATACTCACTTCGGAACTAAACATATCATTTATAAGACAGTAATTATTATTTAAACTAAATATATAACAAACATACGTTCTGACATACCAGCTATTCAAACATCAAAAAAAGGCTTTAAGCTAAGAAAAACATATAAAATAAGTTATGCACCTGACGATTAATTTGCAAACCGGATATGGTGCGGTGCACCGCGCCGCCCTATCCGGTTGCAATCGTATTACCAGCCGGGCCGTGGTTTCATCCGGTAATCTCGTATGTATCGAACAGGGCGATGTCACACATGTTTTTTGTATTAATTTCGTTGATGGATGCGCGGCTGAGGGTTACTTTGGGGTGATGATGAATGAGGATAAGCGGATTTTGCGGATGTGATGGTTCACAGTCACTCCGCAATACAATCTGAAGTTCATAAGTTCAAATGAATACATTATGGTAGTTTTGGCATTATAAATCGTTGTGTTCCTGCTCTACCCAAGCATGGTCGTTTTAATAGAATTGATAGGTATATTCAACAAATATTTGTAAATAAAAAAAGGTGAAGATAAATAAATGTAACCAATATTATCGGTGTCTTCCGGCAACTTGAAACCTATTCGTTTATAGATAGTCTTATTTGATATTGATATAGTTTTTTACGACGCAGAACAAAAAACAAATAGAGACACTATCAAATACTTTATTTATCCCAGAATTATCTCATTGTGGCTAGAAAAAATGTGTATATAACGATCTGTGCCCTCCTCTACTAATGTATGGGAAGACCCAAAACGCATTGTGTTGCGCCCGTAACTCTGATCCGTAAAGGTGGAATTTCCTTCTAAAACACAACATAAGAGTCTAAAACTCGTAAATATTTTCAAATCATGTGTGTTTTATAGTTAGGTCGCACTTACCACCTACATTTTAAATTTACGTATCCTCATCAGTTACTCTTTCATACTAAGTATTCCACCATCCACGTCCGCTTTCCCAAGTATGTGTGTCCATTGTATGATGCAAGCACTTGTATATATAACACACCTGTATATTAAAGGCCGTAAAGTGAAAAACCCAATGTTTTCGGTCGTTCCATTTCATAGTGATTGCATTCCGCATATAACTATAGAGCTGCCAAAAAACGGAAACTAAAAATAACTTAATTATTTCGCCAGGCACGTTTTTAATAACAGTTTTTTTTTTCAAAATGGTATAGCTTGTTGCAACAAGTCAAAACCCGTTCACTGGAGGCTCAAATTGGAACACAACAATGCGATTGTACTAATGCCTGGTATCAAATGGTTATGGTGGAAGTACTTTCCCGGAATAAGAAAAATAAGTAAAATCATATAAATGGTTGTCAACATTTCACACAGCACCGTCTAGTCCAAACTAAGGGTGGCTTGTACTATGGTAATTAGATAACTAATAGAATAATTACAGACATTTTCTTTGTAAAAAATGTAAAAGTAAATTATCAACACCCAGACACAAGAAACATATGTTCCTCACACAAAATATTTGTCCTGGGTTCAAATCGAACCCACTACATCACACTAGGCATAGTTACTACCTACTGAGCTGCAAGGCCAGTCGATAGAAGACGGCACATACATACGTTGGTTCCATTGCCAATAGTACATTCATCTGAAAGTGTCTGCACAAGCAATTATATCATTTTAGAAAGAATACTACTTTGCACCTTAAGACTGACAAACTAAATAAGAAACAGCTTAACATTTACCATTATTTTGTTTGAGTGTATTTGACGTCGGAATACAATTCTAGTTAAAGGAACATAATGTCCACAGAAATAATGCTATGTTTTGTGGGAGATTTTTCTTCGACAACTTTTTCTCTAATATCCATTTCTTTGGAATCTATTTCATTATCGTAAAATGCCTAGTGTTTTCTGGGGGATAAACAATTCTGATGTTTTTGATTATATACCCAAGGGTACATCATTACAAGCTTCTTTCATTTTATGAAGCTCTAGTATTTCATAGTGACTATAAATCATGGGGTACTTTGTTAACATTTCTGGGATTTAGTTGGTTTGTTGAAGTTATTAAATAAAGGTTTGTTTTGAACGGTTACTCTTACTATAATGATTTAAGGACATTACTAAAAAAAAAATTTTTTTGATTATATATGATAATGATAATATAATAAATGATAATCAAATATATGATTATATTATTTATATTCATTAAAAATACAAGTCCTTCACTTTGTTATAGTTTTTCTTACACATGTTATTTCAAAAATTAATAAACAATATTTTCGTTCATATCTTTCTGAAATAGTAAAACTACCCCATATAATTTAGTATAACTCCTCTATTTATTATCCCCTGGTACAGAAACACCGTAAGGGTATAAAATTCATTGTTTGAATTCGAAGGGGAAGTAAACTATGGGGTAGTAAACTAAGTGTAGAAAGAGATATAGTGAAACAGAGACAGCGATACAATACAATGTGTTATGGCTACTCTTTTTATGGAATTGAGGGGATCGTATACTCGGGGAATATCATCATCACTTTCGTTTTATGAAACCCTGGTACAAACGAAGATGCTTTGCGAAGGGGTTAAATGTACTTTGTTTAATGTAACGTCTTGAGATTATTATTTATTTATGTACCCTATTACCTGGGTTTGAGAGGTGCGGCCACAATTTATAATGAGCGGATGTTTATTTTATATCCTATATTTATATAATAAATGTTTTATTGTTACTATTATTATAATTAGCCTTTATTTCAAACGAGGGCTTAAAGATAACATGTATTTATGTTTCGATAGCGTGTGTTTTTGTGTGCGAGATGACACAATGTTACTTATTAGCGGCTATTTTTCACGTCTCAGCCGCCATTGTTGATCACAAAAGGTACGACTACCAGGCGCCCAGAGGCAGAGAGAGATTGACTGATCGCACAAATTGAAAGCCGGTCGCACGTCGGCATTGGCCCCATTGTCTGCTATTCAACATACAGGCAATATTTCACTCGGACTTGATAAGGGTGCGTAAACGGAAGCCCGGTACGTGATTTGCGCGAAAGCACGTTACGACAATGAGCAAATTTGATAGTGAATGCTAGAACATTTGGTAGGAAATTTCGTTCTGGTTCGTTCGAACGCAAAAAAGCCTTATCTTGAGTACGTAACACGTCACTTTTCTATGCAGGAAATGTCACCACTCACTCATATCCACTTTAGATGAAAAAAAGGATCGAACATCGTATTCTAATAATTGAAGATTTGTTACACATTTCAAAATGGAGTCAAATAGCATATTGTTTTTATTTTATTTTGTCCGATATATTGTAAGTATTCTAACGATATACATCATACATCCAAATCAGTTCAGACATTTAAAAGTTATGGTATAAAGAAACTCAAATGCATACATACATAAATGAAACCTGAAAATCATTTACACTCCTTTGGGCAGTTATTGCAAACAATTGTCGCTATAAAACATAATCCAATGCATTTCATAATTTATTTTTAAATCTGTGGAATAAACCTTTTACGGAAATGTATCCAGGGAGACGGGAATCCAATATTTATTAGGGAACGGGATAGAATTCCCGTGTTATCGATAGTCCTTGCACCAGGCTCGCATAACTGTGCAGCAGGTGTATAATATTTTTCGCTTCACAGGAATTTATAGAAAGGGAGAGAATGATTTTTTAAAAGCTCAAGCAGGTTGCAGCGAACGAGTTTCTTTTGTATTGTATTCATGCAACGATTACCTACGTTTTTACTACGACTTCAAGTAATATAAGGACTACGTCTTTGTCGTTTATTTGAAATATGGTATTAATTATAAAAAGGGATGTCTCTAACAAATGAGCAGCCGTCGAGAGTTTCTATATATGTGTATCTGTCTGTGACATCATAGCTCCTGAATGGATAAACGGATAATGATATTTTTTTTCGATTGCAAGGTGTTAATCATGGTTGTCTTTAGCTACGTTCAAGAAAATCTGCTCAGCCGTTTGAAGATTATCACTTCTTTGCATGTTGATGATGAGGTATAAAAAAAGTCCACAGATCTGATCGATTCGAATTTAGAAATCCTGGCACTTGTCAATGATATAACAAAAGCATGATAACATAATTGAATTATTCAAAACAATTACAAAATCGTGTCTGAAATATAAGTATTCTAACCAACTTAAAATTAAATTTACTTAATGATAAATAATATGGTTTTTCTTAAAATATCTAAAACTAGCACGTATAAAATTAATGTGATGTTGTGTTCAAGCAATGTGTACTGTTTGTTCCAGCTGGTGGGCGGGGAATTCGACATGGAGCTGAACTTCGTGATCCAGGACGCGCAGAACATACAGCACATGCTGGAGCTGCTGGACCACTGCCCCTCCAGCTTGCAGGTACTCTCAGCTAGAGCTCAGCGTCATCATCAGCATCAGCCTTTATTAGTCAACCACTGGGCAAAAGCCCAATTTTTTTTTTTGAAATTTCGAAGGTTAGTTTTAGAAAATGATTTGATTAGCCAAAAACGAGTAGCAAAAGATTACTACTCGTTTTGTTAGTACTCAAAACAGATTATACAGGGTTTTGACAAGAAGAAATAAATAAATTGTTTCCAGATCAAATCGACATGGTTGTTAAGAAAGCCATCTATAACGACCCCGGGTCCGCCCATCTGGCAGCTAATTGGATCAACATTATTTTTTCTTATTTCGTCATAACATAACACTATCCCTATCCTTCTCTGGCCAATAAAACTTTACGATATTGACAGAGACGGGAGAGGGATACTTTTTATGTGTTTGACTACCTGAACATCTTGGGAGTCCTTTTTAGTTTGGAAACCTTCAAGCCTGTTATGTTGCCTTGGTACCAAACAAGTTCAAAGTAACCCTTTACTTATTTTTCAACCTAAATTATAAAATAAATACAGTAGGCAAAATGTTTTTACAAAATTAAGTCCTCTCTTTCTGCTCAGGTGATTAGGATAATTTGTTGGTTTAATTAAATCGTATGAAATACATTACTTATTTCGCGTAAAGAAACAGATTTGCTAATTAATAATACCGTGTATCTTAGTTTATGTACTTTATTTGTATATTATCATAAAAACATAATTCAAAATAATGATTTCGTCAATAACTAAATAAACAAACATTGCCACACCATAATTAATCCCTTGCATTTGATAAGCCGAGGTAAAAAGTAGGACGGAATCTTGGTAACATTAATAAAAGCCGCATCCTAATAAAACTAAGAACATCAAGAAAAGGGACGAATATCCCTTTTTCTCAAAATGTTAACCTCCTCCACAGATATGTGCGCCTGGTAGCTGTCAGATTTGATTCAAAAGGGCTAAGCGGTCCGTGAGGTATTTAGAGATTTTTGCCCTTTGGTCTTTTTTATCCCTCTGCAAATTTGCCCTAAAATCTTGCGTAATAATTTCGCGAAGTAACCAAAAGAGTTAAAAGTTGATCTCGTTTTGTACCAGGACGGCATAAGTTTAGAAGCAGTAAAGACAATCTCCTAAGACTCTGTGGGATCAAAAAAGGTAAAAGTAAAAAGATGGTGTATATGTATGTTCCATCTCGTTCGCTTTGCTTTCAAGTGCGAGGTTTTGAGTGGGACACAACATCGTGAATATACGATTACTTTTTCTTATTTTCTACAATACAATCTTAGTTTCATTGGAGGAGGTAACTATTTTTAAATAAAAACAATATATTTAGGTGTGTTATATGATTTATCCAGTTACGAAAAATGTTAATACTGCTGTCATCATAATAGCCGGGCTTTGTAATGCATTATTAGATAATGTATTTAATAAATATGTGATTACTT
Source organism: Chesias legatella (assembly GCA_947359385.1). Taxonomy (NCBI): domain Eukaryota; kingdom Metazoa; phylum Arthropoda; class Insecta; order Lepidoptera; family Geometridae; genus Chesias; species Chesias legatella. The sequence continues at coordinate 8,901,765 of OX375781.1, read as the reverse complement.
AATGTTCAACGGTTACCGCGTTGTTATATTAGCGGTTTATCAACTTCTATTTAGTTATCACTTTTCGATATAGTCCGTAACTTAATCTTTAGAACCTTACATTGAGTCTCCATAGCTAATACATTGCCAACTTCATCATTACAAAGCTGTTGGTGCTCCATTATATAAAATAAATAAAAAGGATTTCATTTGAAATTGCTCGGCTACCAAGAGATGGAAAACTGCAAAAACTCCTCTAAAGAATATTCATTGTTTTCAAAAAATAAATCCGTGTATATAGACATTTTGTGATAAGTTACCCAAGATGAAATAAAGCATCGCAAGGCAATATTTTATCTCGGATTGACCCAACGCTGTATCGTGTATCGAAATCGCATAAATATCGGTGGATGCGAGCCGAGCATCGATTTACTTGCGCGTCCTATAAACTACATTATGTAAGATGTAACAAAATATATTTCGCGTGGGAGAAATTACGCAGATTACAATAAATAAGCTGTATAGATTGAAGGACATTTTTCAAACGATCGACTAGAGAAACAAATTCACAATTGAGCACAATTTGCAATGTTATTTAAATTTAGTTAATAAGTTAATTATCAAGTTTTTATGTCATACATTATTTACGTGAAGTTAGTCGAGCGTGTCGCCGACGCGACGGTGGCGACACGAACTCGTGGTTGCGTTGCTTAATTTAAAGGACGCAATCGTAGCCTAGGGATTCGAATCCACGACCTAATCATGGCAAGCTGAAAGCATTAACTGAGCGGTCGCCGCTTCAGTATTCCATTCGTTTCCAAGATGTTTAATTAGCCACTAGTTCTGAACTATGTTTGGCAGATGACCTAATTCCAGTTTGCTTAGCACTAATTCCACAACTTGGCACTAACTCGCCAGCTAAATAACCGTTGACAAAGCTAACTTGGAATAAGCTACGCCGGCCATTAGTTAAGTAGCGCTAAGCAAGCCTCGAACTTGGGAAGTACGCCGCCGGCTCAAGTTGGCCTTCACGTACCTGGTAAACAGGTGGTATTGTATTTACCCCCTGTTACCCCCTAATTTTACCCCGTGGCTAATTACCATACAATTTCAGACTATTTTTGATCCTTGTTTGGTTAACAACGAACTCTGGGAAAATGTGTATGCATACAAAACCCATATACTACTCGATATTTTAGCGGAAGTAGACCCTTGTCACGCCCGTTAAACGCGGAATGTAGAATAAGCTGTAATAATTCATCGGTTCCTAAATTACATTAAAAAGTCGATTTAACTCGAAAGATGTCGCTCTGCGCATAATCAGCAAAACTCCACAAAGGGTATCCAAGTTCAGTATTAGATAACTCTCATCAACGCCTCGCGTCTCGCGTTCGCCTGGCAACGAGCGAACTCCACGTAATGATGAACGCTAACTTTGAGAAAGCAATACTTCAAAGAAAACAAACGTTTCCATTCGCATCTTACATACTCTACACTATTCGCACTCATAACTTTACACCGACACAATTTGCACAAACTAATGCTGGAACTTAGCATACTGTTCCACGCGTCGACTTTTAATATATTATACACTTAATAATTATATTACTCACTACTAAGAATTCTTTCATAATGAAAAAGGCTTTTCATGATGTCTAAATATAAAGAAAAACTAACTAAAAGTCAAGTTATCTCATTAGTTGTGTACCTGAAGCACCAGGCGGACATTACATTGAATTACATTGAAATTACAGGCACATGAGACATTCCACCTTCACGTCTCACAGTTACGGGCGCATACGATGCGACTTTGGTCTTGTCATACCTAGTATGGGAGGACCCAAGTCACATCGGCTGTTATGGGCCGAGGTTACCACTTAACACCAGGTGGGCCGTCGGCTCGTTCCGTAACTGTATTACATAAAAAAAAAAAAAAAAAAAAAATGACGCTTTTGTTATCGTGCCTAATTAAGTGATACATCACGTAAGCTACCAGGCACCCAGCACTCACGAGTGATGGACGACCCGGCCGGCGCGGCGGGAATCCTGACGGACGCGACGGATCAAGTGCTCGGCTCGAGGGCCGCGGCCGGATTTCGGACAGTCATCTTATGAGACGTTTTTGTGGCTTTTCTACCAACCCGGGGCACAGAGTAAATAGCAGTCAGTTCGTTCCGCTTTGAATGATTTTATTACCGGTTTTATTAGGGTTTTTAGTATCGGCGTTCGCAAATTGCATTGAGGTAACGTGATGTTGGCTTTAACAACAGATCTAAGTAAGATTTTATTGTTTTGAGAAGTAGGTTTGCCCATATATAACTAGTATTATAGCGTATTTCCATCGTCCTGTTTATAGAGTTGGAAACTACTATGGTTATTTTGTTCAGATTTTTTCACTAAAACATACATCCATTAACGATAAAAATTACGAGGCTGGATTGGTTTTTTTAGAAAAATTCTTGTGTTCAAACTGGTCCTTACAATTTTCAACCTCGCACCCATAACAGTAACTTATATGTTGTCCGGTCGTAAATACGGCTAGGCGTGCGCAGGACGGACCACTACTTACAAATATTTTAATTTCCGGTATCCAACACCACTAAAGTGATGTTGTATATTGATTATTTATTTCGATGAGGCTCAATTCACTTAGAACGTGTAATTTGTTGACGCCATTGATTCACTTGTGCGTATTGACAAAATATTGTGGATTCGTAGACGAGGCTTCATTCATTTGATTTTACTCTTCGTAGTTATTACTTCTACATTATTCATTTAAAGCTGTAATTAGGAATTAATACCAAGTCGTCGTATCCACATAAGAGGTTAGAAAATACATTCTGGTCCTGAACAAACCCTCATTCAAGTGTGTAATGAAATTTACTCGGAATTCCGTCTGCGCGACCTCGGAATCGCGGGAACTTGAAAATTACGCCCAGAAACTTGTGATTCGGCTCAGATTTGACCGCTTACAACTAATAAGATCTCGGTTAAATGTTAAAATACCACATATTATATGTAATATGTTAAAAATGTATATATATCGTGGTAGATAAGAATGGGACAGTGACAGCGATGTTTCGAATAACCATCAATCAGTTATTTTATGGGGTCGAAGTGACTTTGTTGATCTTTGTTTGACGTTTAATGGTCCATAACCATAACCAAATTGCAAAAACCAACACCACCGTGGTTCTTGCGGCTCCTTGTCCCATGTGATTCTGTCTGTCCGGGGAGAAATGCTAAGTTTGATATTACAATTTTATGTAAATACTAGCTGTGCCCCGCGGTGAATAACTCATCCCACGGGTGCAGTGTGCATTTTACCGGGATATAAAGTAGCCTATGTGCTATTCCAGACTATAGTCTATCTCTGTGCCCAAATTTCATGCAGATCCGTTCAGCCGTGCCGGCGTGATTGAGTAACAAACATCCATCCAGCCAAACTTACGCATTTATATTAAGATATGAAGAAAGAACGGATGAAAAATAGACGTTGAAGATACTTACGTGTAAGAATATATATATGGCATGTGTTACATACATAGGTGTGGGATAAACTGAGCCCCATGTATACAAGTGGTGTACCCAAAATAATTCTTTATAACAATTTCGACCAAATTAAATATTATAGCCAAATTTGAGCCAATATTTTACTACCTCTCTCTACCTCAACATCATTAGAGTCAGCTTTTCAGCGAATTAAGTTTTACACCAATGCAAAAGTTTTTTCTTTTATAATTTCAACTATGTCCAATTAACATTTGGTAATTTCACTGCAGTGCTATCTTGAGAGCTGAAAAATTAATATATTTCAGTCAGAAGTCGCGGACAAAGTACTTGGTCCTGTCCGTGTCGCTAACTGGAAGAATGTAATTACACGGGACTCGTTAACCGTCAAGTGCTTTTGTGCACCGCCGCGGTTTTATGCTAGCCTGGTGTTCTCGTTCGCATGTTTGGTTTTGTTTTATGTAAGTTAGTTAGTTTGCTCTGTATAAAAAGGAATTTCCACATGGTGGTTTGACAAAAGCGAAGGATTGATGTGGATTGCCGGTTTCCCACTTGATTATGCAGTAGTTAGAAAAAACTGTAAAGCAAGTTTACACACACTTTCTATTTTAGTGCTTATAAGCTGTTACTACGCTATAACATCGAGGTGCAAAATATGGAATTCTCAGAGAAAGATTGCTAAGTTTTTACTCTCTTTTGAAGCCCAAAATCTAAATATAAATCATCCCAATGTTATGATAGCCTGGTGAAGGTGTGAACCAATAACCCTTTTTAGACCATCGGGGCTTTTAAGCCGTTATATTTTTTGTTGCTTATCCCGTTGTAATTCATTTGGAGCTTAGTAGCGGCCCATTTTTTGCCGACATCAATATCCATAAAATGCCTTCTCAGTAACGGTTTGTCTATTTTAAATGTGAACCTCCAACGATTTTAACCCTGGTTTTGCTATGTCACCCTGGTACCTATGGGAAATTTGAATCCTTTGATGTAATTTAATTGTACCCTGTAAATTAATGTGTATCTACGTAAAACGTATTTTATTTGTGTTTCGGGCATACATTTTTAGACAAAACATTGTTTACTACGCATAAAATCATAGTAGTTTGTTTTTTCTTTCTTATATGAATATGTAATTGATTATCAGATGGCGTTAACGTTAACCTCTGCTATTATTGATATTCTTAATAATTCCTTGGCAACTCTGAGTTAGCTCATAATGGCCTAAATGTCACTTTTCATGTCTCCGGCTTAGCATGAGACAAAGGCTATTGTAGCCCAGCTACAAATTGCACCTGCGTCCACAAGCCGTTCCATCCAAATAACATTATGTAGCATTCTGAACGTTACTTTGCCTAACTTAATAGAGGCAAACCAACGGCTGTTATGCTTACATACTGCTGTGGTAAAATAAATCTAAAGGAATACCTTAATAAAGTCAAGTTTAATAAAAATATTCCACATAGTGCACTTCCGCGCAAGCTGTTTAAATAGAGCTCTGAAATTGAACATTTCTGGCTAGATGCGCCCGTCGCGTCGTGGCCCAACGGACGCCACACAGAGTTGCAATTTAAAGAAGTGGATTTTTGTGGTCTCTTAATACGAGCACCAGAGCTAAAAAAAATTTTATGTGAATAATTTTTTTTACTTAATTTTTACTTAATCTTTTTAGTATACCACCTTATACTAATATGATTTTTAAACCTCGCAATTATTTCCAATTGGAATACATCGTGGCGCTATGATTAGATTAGCTTGATCGCACATTCTTGAGGGTCGTTAGATGTCCAGGTAACATATATTTTAAAAAACCCTATATTAAATACATTGCTATTAAATTAATTGATAAATAAAGTATTGAAACACAGTTGTTAACATGAACTGAAGTATTTTGAACTCGAATCGATTATTTTATATAGCAACTTACACAAAAACAATTGATTTGAGTTGCTGTCGGAAGCCGATATATCGAATTGGATAGTTCCAGTTCTAAACTACTAGATGGCAGCACTAGTAGTTTATATGACATTGACATTTCGAGTAGGCAGGCAATCTTGTGAGATTTGTAAAAATTAACCAAGGAACCGAGGAAACAATGTAATATATATCTCAAGAGAGAAGTCTGCTATATTATTTCGCCCCCCTGGAACTCGTTCAGTTACTAATTAATAAGATGTATTGAGCAGTTAAATAAAATCATATATTTGTAATCTCTCATTACCTATAACAAAATAAATCCAGTCGCTTCCAAAGCGGCGATACTGTTTGTTTGTGCCGACCGGATTACGCGGCAAAGCCTGCCCCCTGTTGTACAACTTTTTAAACTCCGCATTGTTTCCGAAGCTATTAGCGTTTTTTTATCTGTCGTTATTGCATTTGCCCAGGTAATTGAGATGCTGGTAAACTTTGTACGCTTACGCTAAAATGTATCCAATATTTTTTGGAGATTACACGAGATTGGAGTCCATTTACGTGGGGACGGATGGAGATCAGAAACTTATTTTTTGTTTGGAAATCTTTGGGGGAGGCCTATGTTCAGCAGTGGACTTTTACCGGCTGATGATGAAGCCAAAGCTAGTTTGCACCAAAAAGGCTATGTTCCATGAGTGATTATAACCTCGTTTGTTGTTGTTGTTGCAGGCGGAGATATGGTCCGTGTTTATCGCGATCCTGCGCAAGAGCGTGCGCAACCTGCAAGCGTGCACGGACGTGGCGCTCATACACCACGTACTGCAGCGGCTGCCGCGGGCGGAGACCGTGGTCGCCGGTATGTTACCCTCTACTACATCACTTCTCTCTACTTCACCAACAAGGATATATAAACATAGAAGCGATACTTAATCACAGTTAAGCGCACCGTGAGAGGCCGCACCGTGGATGTACTACAAGGTTCAATACTCCACGACACATAATACTTTTGTATTATTTAGTAATCTTTAGCATTCCATAATAACTTAGAAAATATGTCTTGGAATTTTATATCTCGTGCAAAGAATGTAATATTCTTAGGGATTTCTTCTCTGTTCTTTTGCATGAAATGTTTTATCTATCTCGCACCACACATCGGAAACCTGACTCCATTCTCCAGTTCAGTTCCCATACTGGATGAGCAACGCACACACACGATTCGGTGTATGCGACATATCGCGTTTACATTCTAATCTGACTTGAATTTTAACTCGCGTGACCTTTATGTTTACAAATTGACGTTTTCATAAAAGCATACATAGAGAGTGCGTTTGTTCTCAGTCAGGCCCGTGTTCTCAGTCAGGCCCGTGTGTTGCTAAAGCTTCAGTTTGGAATGTCTTCTTTGGCCCGTCTCTGTTACCATAATCCTTACAGATCATGCTATTAGGTATTGTCGTTGGGTAATGTGATAGCAGATAGGACTTTCCCGGAAAGACCAAGTATCAGGAGTGGGGGAAGCCTCGTTGTTCTTCGTTAGGACTTGGAGAGCGCAGTGACTCAGTGATACAGACTCGAGACTATCGATACGGAGGCCGTCGTTCAAATCCTAGATTTGGAAAAGCGTGTAATTTCAAGTTCTCTAAACGGCGAAGGAAAGTTTGAGTAAAAGAATATTTGAAGACATGACGTCAAGTGCACGCAACTTTTTGAAAATCCCTTTAATCCTTTCACCACAGTTTGAGTTAAATCTTTTCACCACACCCGTAGTGGTATCAACAAATATTAATAATAGTTAATTAATATAATAGGACCTAAAATTCTGTTTTTTTTGAAAACATATGCCTTTTTATTTACAATTCAAAGAGTTCATTTCATGTATGGCCGTATGTCTACACAGAAAACGCCCATACGTTTTTTGCGCCTCTGCATCTAAAATTGGAAACCTTATTGTGGAGCGAGAGGGAATATGCTATAACAGAATGGGATAACCGGGAGCGCACACCTCTTGCGGATATATGCGATCCTGGTAGCAGTATGATACATTTAACCCTTTTCTAATCTCTCTTTGATTAAGATTTATCATATTTAGATTTCTAGACTTTTTTGAATAATCCTCAATATATAACTATCGCTGCTCCGTCTCATTCTGCTATTATTTCAACTTAGATATTTAATATACAGGATCTAGCAACTCATTTCGCCTACCTGACTTTACATTACAAATATGTTGCATATTATCCATGCTCTATCCCTGTCTTCCCGCGCGCTCCTTTAAATATCTTTGTACGTTTCTCACAACCTCTTTGTTACTTCTGATTGCCCAGTCATCTTGGGAATCGTAAGAATAGCTTGAGAATTGCATCGTCTTACAAACGTTTGGAGTTTTTAATTCCAAGATCCCATTTCCATGAGAAGTTTTTTTTTTTATTTAGTGTGTGGTTGTTTTTCTTTTCTTCTCTCTTGCTTGTTAGTAGCCTAAGTGGAATGCGAATGATAAATTTCCGACCAAAGATAATTATTTTAAATAAATATTAATTATACAACTTTAGTTGTTATTAAAATTAGCTAGGGACTCCTCTTTAGGATTTTTCGCTATTCCGTTATGCTTTCGGTATTGGCCACCCAGCCCAGGTAAAAAACTACTAATACATAGTACACTAGTATACCTACTGTTCGATTAATGAAGATTTTTATCGAATTTGGAGATAAAACAGCTTCCCGTTCATAATTGCCACTTGCGCAGGTTTTGAAGATTTCTATGCCAACAACAATGAGACTGGGATCAATTACACTCCATACCACAAGGGTGTCAGAACGAATGAAGAGGTAAATCAAGAGAACGGATATTTATTAAGTCCATGGAATGAATGTTTATGAGGGGTGCGTTTACCTGAGGTGGCCGAAATCTTGCATCTTAAAACATCTCCTACGTGCCTATGCTAGCTTAGTATAGGTGTGAAGTAGGATTAACCCTTCAGTGAATTTGCTAATCGTTTCCCTATAGGGTTTTTACCGTCCGCTACGTATATTTCACACGAACACGAAACAAAAAAGAGGCAGTATCATTTCGTACAATTAGTTCCCTAGATAAAGAAACGCGTGGCCAATAAAAAATGCGATATGTTTTAAGTTTTCAATTTACATTATAGGCTCTTAGAAGATAAGCGGCTGCTAGACGTGCCTTGTGACGAAACATAAAAAAATACCTCTAGATCTTCTAGTTAAAAATCTTTGTGTCCATTTTTCAATCGTTTTTTTACCATACCATACTGTCCTTTACGGTAGCCAAGTTTACATGGGAATTTCAAGAGTAATATGATTCACATACCAAAGTCAAGTTTCTCAAGGATACCAAATTACCAGAAGTCACAAAGAGATACCAAATCTTAAACTACACGTGAAAAAAAAAAATGAATCTCATCAGTGGTTGGCTGTGATATTGTAAGCTCCTCCCTTGAATTAAGGGTGAAAATATTTGAATGGTAGTTTTTTAACGTATTTTGGCTACGAACTTTTACGTCGTTTCTGGTAGCCTGGTTTCCATGAGAATCATAATGAGCTTGAAAACCTTTTTTTTTTTAATTTGGTTCAAAAGCTTGACAAAGTGATGTTAATCTGTAGGAATATTTGGGTTAAAAGTTAGGATGTAAAAAACTCAATCTTGTCAGTGGCTGGATGTGATAAAGCAAGCTTGTAAATTGACTTAAGGTAGAAAATTTACAAAGCTAAAATAATAAAAAGTAATAATATAATGTATAATGTATGTGTATAAGTAGTAATATAATGTATTATGGTATGAAGTTGTGTGGTAGCCATAGCATTTCCAAAGATCAACTTGAGAAGTGAATCTTAAGTGCAGCTTGGTTTCGTATCGTGCGTTATTTTACAAAAAATAAACATACAGGTACTCATTTATAATTTAAAAAAATGTAACACTTCAGTGAATTGTTGAACCATTAATTTCGTTTATTCTAGATGTCACGAAGTTATTTAAGAAGTTAGTATGAAATAAAAGGTAGTTTGAAACCTCTCGGTCGATTTCTTGGTGGGGTTGATATTCTGTTCTGAATAATTTGTTCATTACTTTAAATATCCATTTTATGGAAAATAATATATCCGACAAAAAGCTATTTTATATTCCCAAAATAGTTCCTGTGTGCTACGGTGGTACGTTTTATGCCAGTAATTTTGCGTAGTATGTATATTCCCATTAATACCAGGCTCTAAGAAGACAAAAATAGAATGCTTCTCGACTTTGAGAGACTTCTAAATCCCGTCATGTCATAGACATCCATGAGAAGGAATTCACCGCCTTACCCGTAAAAACAATGTTGAGTGTAAGGATTATCTTTACCTGTTACATGTTCTCAAGACTAGCTTGAAGAACATTGTAGACGAAATATCTCAAGCTTTCCTTACAATTCTCAGGGATACCAAAGTACCAGAAATCAGCAAGAAGTGTTAAGTCAAGTTAGAATATAAAACGTGGGAAATACTTGAATCTCATCAGGGGTTGGATGTAAGCTCCTCCCTTAACGGATAAAATATTTGAATGCCTGTTTTTATCCTATTTTTCAATGCAACCTCTTTGTGAGTTCTGGTAACCTGGTATCCATGAGAATCTTAAGAAAAGCCTGAGAAGTAAAATCTTGAATACTTTTTAGGGTTGTTCCGATCCAGGCAGTGACGCTGATGGTAGGGTATGTTATTATTGTAATGAATATTCTCAAGATCATTTACTCTATTAATATTCTCAAGAATACCAGGCTAACATGACAGACAAGGAAGTTTCAACTCCCAAGACCCCGTGTAGCCGCTTGTTGTTTTTAACAAAAAACTCAGGTCCACCTTCCAAAAATACGAATATAACTGATGTTTACATATTTTGAAATCCTGTAGATTTCTGATAGCCTTGTGTGCTTGGGAATTACAGGTCATTACCGTGAGAGAGCTTGCAAATATCTATCTGATCATATTAATTTCTCATGTTTAACTTATTATTCCCAAAAGCACGAGGGCAATATGAAATACGAAGAGGTGTCACAGTGTGTCTTTATATATAAAAAAACATGTAGCCGTTAAATATTTTGCTGGGAGGAGCATCGTGTATTGTGAGAACACAATCCCAACGCAAACGAATTCCAGTTACAATATTTTTTGTCCACGTTTTTATCTTGTTTTTATATTCTTGACACATCCTTGTGGTTTCTGGAAGCCGGGTTGGCTTGGGAATTAAATGTTTCAAAATCTTAACCGTGAGAAAATCATAGAAGATTTTTTGATCCACGTAAAATTATCGTTCCAAGAAAACCAGGGTCATACGCCTATGAAGAATGACATCTAAATAATATAGTGTAAATACACCTGCGTATATTTGCAATTAGAAGAAAAAATATGAGAATATACCTCGGAATAATTATTCAAAATAATGGCAACCATGTGAAAAAAATATATAAACTTTCGGGGAAAGAAAGGATATCGGAGAATATCAATTTATTCATACAATTTTTTTTATAGTTTCGCTAAGACCTCAAATGAACTGCTGTTTGTGCGCAGAAGAGAGCTGTTCTGTGCGTCAGCTCGTCTCGTCACAACAATTACATAAACTAAACCTTAAACGCTGATCTTACAATCTTCTATCTAAATATATAAAAATATCGTGTCACTGCGTTTGTCGCACTCCTGCGAAACGGCTTGACCGATATTTATGTTTTTTTATTATATATTTATTAGGTATGAGAATCGGTCGTAAAGTTTTCACCTGTTTATTATTAGTAACCTTTTTAGCAGCATGATAAAAAAATAATATTTCTCTTTTTCACACGTCCGGCGTGGCTACGGAGATTGCTATGATTATTCATTGCCTATTGCAATTTTTAAAGTGCAAGGGGTGCTTTAGAATTTCATGATGCATCAGTATTTTTGCATTATCGGGTTGATCATGCAAAAATAATTAAAATTACAGGCACATTCCACATGTCTCAGAGTTATGGGCGCATACGATGCGACTTGTGTCTTGTCGTATCTAGTAGGGGTGGACCCAAGTTGCATCGGTTGTTATCGGCTGTGGTTACCATTTAACACCAGGTGGGCCGTCGGCTCATTTCGTAACTCTATCAAATAAAAAAATCCGGGACTAAATAGCAACGTGAAAATATGAACAATGCTACATAATTATTGTTTGTAAACTAGGAATGCATGACAAGCAGAGAGTGCTCTCGTTTTTGATTCCTTGTCAATTATGTTTGTATGCTTTTTTGTTAAAGTCCCTTGTTAAATTTATAACGCAATTCTGCGAAACTCGTTTGTTTCGCCGCCTCTATTGTATTCGCTCCTAGTACGAACCCCGTGATTTTTTTTCACGTCACCTGAAAGAAATGGGGTCAATGTGCTCGGGGCGAAATGAGCAAGAGTCAAATGGGACGGGGAGAAACAATGCTTTGTTTGCAGGTGCATATTTTTATAAATATTGAAGCTGATTGCAATGGCCAGTGAAGCGTAAGCTACAAGCTTTTTCACTAATGTAATCGAAATGGAGGATAAAGTAACTAAATGGGGGAAGGGGGTAATTGATCCATTTTTTTTTTAAAGAATAGTTTATAATATCAACGTAAGCTACTTTATAAAGTATCTATAGATACATCTATAGAGTATCTATAGATCATACGATCAATTATATTCTATTCGAGTCACTGGTATTCACGAACCAGTGTGGTGGAAGGATTTTAAGTGCGCCTCAAAGAGCCTCATTTCGGTTTCCTCATGATGTTTTCCTTCACCGTTTTGCGAAGTGGTATAGCGCACATAAGTGTTTCAATCGGAAAACTCAGTTGCACATCGAGATTTGAACCGGCGACCTCCGAATTGAAAGTCGGGGTCAGTACCACTAAACCACTACGCTCTCTATACGATCTCATGTGATCAATGAAAAAAAAAGTTCACATTTAATAACTTCAAAGAGATTCGAAACAGGTTTTTGCGGTTGTTATTTTCCGTCAGATATTTAAATTTGTATTTATTTCAAAGATAACTTTAAGCAAATTCACAGTAGCTGTTACAGGGGGGCGTAGCTCAGATGGTAGAGCGCTCGCTTAGCATGCGAGAGGTACCGGGATCGATACCCGGCGCCTCCAAACCTACCCTCATTTTTGTATTTTAAGTGATTTTTTCCTTTTTTTGTGCTGAGTGGGCCATAACTCATTAGATCGTGTTTAATAATCTTTTATCGGCACGTAACATTGGTAAAGTGAAAGGATATTATTGCGTACGTAGCAATAACAAACCAGTATCGCTCTTTGTAACTTATAAACGCGTGTAATAATTACTTTCGTTGCCTTATTCATCAGGGGGCGTAGCTCAGATGGTAGAGCGCTCGCTTAGCATGCGAGAGGTACCGGGATCGATACCCGGCGCCTCCAATACATTATTTTAATATTTTGTTAAATAATATGACACTTTCTTTAAAGTACTTTAAGTCTTGATCAACGTAGGTATCATGTTGATATAGACAGAAACAAAATAAAAGCACTCACTTATTGGGCACTTAAAATCATTGAAGAGGCTGAATGATCCAGAATTGAAATAATTTGTAATGTTAATCATAACTAGGTAGGGGTTTTCCTTCTGATGTGACTACATTAAAACTACGAAGAAACAAGTAACTTTTTTTTTTTTAATAAAACTATCTTTTGCCCTTAAGAACAGTACTAATACATTATAGATAGATATAGTAGCACCGTCATATAGTCCATTCAAAATTTTGTACCTCTCTCTATCCATATTTTGGTGAAGACACCTAATTAAAAGTGTCCTCACTAGTATCAAGGCCAATTTAGGGTAAATGTATTTTAATAATCGAAACTTTCGTTCAATAAAGCTAAAGCAAATTAAATTAACCAGAGATAAATACTCACAATCCTCTTCATTCGACTCGCTAATGAATGATAAAATAACTTGATTATATAAATCCATATTGTAAGGGCTCTTGCTCACTGCGCGGGCTACCCGCATTGCGGCCGGGCCGGCTACAGCTACGACTAGGCTGTACGGTTGCCCGCAAGATGCGGTTGAACTTGCGGCTACCGGATCGCAGTGCAACAAACCAAATACATAAACGCAGTGTGAGTACCCACTGCGTCTGACCGCAGTGGGGACGCAGTGCACCCCACGAGCGACTGAAGCTGTTTGCGGGGGCAGCCGCAAATTAGGTATTAATACACCACTTTTTGTTGAATTCAACAGTACAGCTGCCCGCAATGCGGGTAGGCGCGTTGTGTGTATGTGCCTTAAGGCCATGCAGTAGTAAAAGTGAAAGGAAGGCGGTTACTCGAATACCAATGTCACATGATCTACTTTTGATTATTTTAGTTTGAGGTGCTGTGTTGCCAGATTGGGTTGGTTTTATATCTTCGCTAGCACTAGTGTCGACAGGGGGGCGTAGCTCAGATGGTAGAGCGCTCGCTTAGCATGCGAGAGGTACCGGGATCGATACCCGGCGCCTCCAACACAAATTTTTCCCTTTTTTTTAAATTGGTGGCAATTCGTATTTATTATTGATATATTTTTCAAAATAAAAGATACTGTCCTATTTATGCAATACTTGATTAGTCCTTTACATAATTGTTTGGATTATCATGGTTGGACTGTTATTGTACAAGAGTGGAAATAATAATTAGATAGTAAAGACGTGTAGAAAATTAAGCACCTGCCTATATGGTTAAGCTTTAAATTCGTCTACGTACTAATATGTATAAATTACATATGTGAAATAAAGAACATAGTATTATTTTATCCATTTTTGTGTAACGCAGGTCGCTGTAAGCGGACTGATAAACATAAATTCTCAATCTATTTCAGTCAGTTTCCTAATCAGTTAAATGAAAAAATGTTACAGTGTAAATTCCATTTAACTTCTCTCGATTTAACGATAAACTCCCGTAAACGTCGCATTTACTTAGATTTGGTTTGTTTACCTTCTTGTATATACAACAATACACTCTATGTAGCATCACATACACTCTTAATTACGACAAAATTAAGGCATTTTTAAGCAATAAACAGTATTTTCTAAGATGCTGTAATAGTAAGAATTGTGTCTTTGTACATATTTTTGTTGTTATGCATTGTCTATACACTACGTTATCATAATAATAAATAATGGTGGACATTTCGCACAGCGCCATCTAGCCCCAAAGTAAGCTAAGCATAGCTTGTATCATGGGAACCAGACAACTAATATAATACTTATAAACTTTTCTTTTGTAAATACATACATATAATACATATTAACACCCAGACACAGAACAAACATCAATGTTACAAATGTCACATAAATGTTTGTCCTGAGTGGGGATCGAACCCACGACCTACAGCGCAGAAGGTAGGGTTACTAACCAACTGAGCTATGAGGCCAGTCAAATAATAATAATAATAAATATAATAATGTTTGTTATTTGTAGATTTTATACCTTATTAGTACACAGATATAATAATAGTAAAATAATATTGATTTTTCTTCTCTCCAATAAATTTCGCTACTAATTGTCGTTATATGGAGTGTACACTATATTAATTAATTCTAACTTTAATGTATTCCCGCCCTTCCCGCTTCATGTGCGCCTGGTGGAACAGGTCGCTGCTAGTTGAACGAACAAAAGGCCACAAATGAGCTTACTAATTTGTTGACCGCACAACGGCGGGCGTTGTGCTGTAAAGTAACTCAAGTGGTTAGGGAACGTACTATAGCTTTTGTATAACTTTTTTGAAAAGATAATGCTACCCCCTCATGTTGAAAATGTACCGCCATGCACCTAAGAGTGTTTCGGTAGACTTGACAGCCAGGTCCCATATAAGGCAGCAATTTTAAATATTTGTTCTAGATATTTTTTGTTGTAACTTTTTGATATTGTAACTTATGTATTGAAATATCTCATATATTTTATAGAAAGGGTTTATTTAGAATACTCAAAACCAAATAGAATCTGACAAGAAAAACCAGAGAAAGCTAAAGTTCAAAATAATAAATTGAAATACAAACGATAAGGCACTTTGAACCTGAGAAATGATCCCCAACTCCTCTAGCTAGAACAATATATACGAGTACATTAAACGTTTTACAAAATTACGATATGTTCAGTATAGCAAATAAATGTATTGAGAATTGAGACCATCCTTATAATTTCCGCAAGTATGTTCTCCTGACATAATCGAGGCAAGCACTTTAATATTTAAGTACCAGGCCTGCATAAAACAGAGGCGGCCGCTGCAGTGTCCGGATTACCGGGGCTTAGTAGATGGTGCGTAAACTGCTCGCGGCTCCAGCCCGGTATTGTGTTTGTTTTGAAAATAGATTTAGTTTGGTAAGCGCTTTAATTCGCTGAATGTGGTTTCATTAACGGAAAGCATTATTATGATCGGACGCACAAATCCATGACATACATTAATAATTAATCTAGAAAATTGGAAATATACTAATCCTGGGTTCGATTCCCACAAAGGACAAATATTTGTATGACGAGTATATTCACTTGCTCTGTGGCTGGGTGTTAATAAATATGTAGCTACAAAAAGTATTCTATCAGTTGTCTAGTTCCCGTGGTACAAGCTATGCTCAGTTTGAGACTAGATAGCGCCGTATGAAATTTTTATCAGACAGTAAATCAGTAATTATGAAGATAGCATTGTAAGAAGAAACCAGTCAATTATAGTCAACTCAAAAAGACAAGAATACGTTTTTTAGCGCGGCTGAAATGTTATTTAGTTATGTTCTAGTTAAATTAAACTGCTGTTACGTCATGAGACCCGAATTGTTCACAAATTCAGCGGAAGAAAGACAACGCTTCCATAGTTATGTGGTTCTGGTACGTTCGGGCGATATTTATGTAGTCCTGTACTGTTGGAATAATTCATAGTAATAATAATTATATCCTGATTGCAACTTACATTATTTAGTTATTTGGATAAGAACTTCATGAATTTAATAAATATGTGTTACCTGTAAAGTGTATATAAAATTTAGGTATCATATTATAATGCTAGTCATTCTATAAAATGCTGCATCCGTTTCATAAATTTATAAATTTTTGAATCTTCAACACACCTTGCCTAGGCCATTTATACAAAATCTAACAATTGTTGTACCGAGTATAATTGTATATTGAGATTAGGTAAGGTATTTTTTTTTTATGTTATGTAGTTACGGAACGAGCCGACGGCCTACCTGGTGGTAAGTGGTAACCTCGGCCCATAACAACCGATGCGACTTGGGTCCTCCCCTACTAGGTACGACAATACCCAAGTCGCATCGTATGCGCCCGTAACTATGAGACGTATAGGTGGAATGTCTCGTGTGCCTGTAATTTCACCGGCAACCACACCTTTCAAACCGGAACACAGTAACGCGTTCGCGTTACTGTGTTCCGCATTTAAGCTCTGCTATTAGTAATTTGCACTTGCTGTAATTAACATTTGAATTATTGCTTGCAGTTAATTTAGACTAAATGCAAGGGGTATTCAGTATTTGCTAATTTGAGTTTCTCGACGATTTATTGCTCAGATTGCGTATAATCTGTTTCTAAATAGATAATCCCACATTTATGATATATTAAGGATCTTGTATGTGTTTTCTGAACATACCGGATGTATTTATAAACACTTTGGGTAAAGATCGGAAGACATTTCAGATCAAAAGAAAGGATGACATTATTCCATGCGTCGATGTGTACACATGTCAGACTCGTGTTGCGATCTTTGTGGTAAATTTGTTTGCGGGTACATACATCCAGTACATAGCTCGTACCATCGACAAGTTCTTTGATTGCTACTCTTTGTGAAAAATCAGTACTTAGCAATACTTCTTTGTATTTTTTATCCTGATAACTATTTAGCATTAGCAGTTTACCCAACTGCGCAGATTGTACAATATTCCCCCGGGGAAGTACTGCAACCTTACCTATACAAAAATGTATCTGCGCAATACCACGTTCTCAAAACGGTGAAGGAAAACATCGTGAAGAAATGTCCTACAGCCAGAAAATTCCATGCCATGTGTCAATTGCACGAAAGGAGCCTTTTTGAGGCCTACTTAAATCCTTTGAGCACATTGGATCGGGAGAACAGGTTACTCGAATATAGTAGTATTCTGATAACTTGTCTTGTATTCCAGATTTGCTGATAGAGATGCTGGGAGTCCTGGCCAGCTACAGCGTCACTGTCAAGGAGCTCAAGCAACTCTTCAACGCCATGAGGGCGGTCAATGGGAAATGGGTGAGTTCACACTTACAAACATATTTGTGTAAATACTCAAAAACAAGTCATTTTGAGAGCCCAGAGGCCAGATTAATTTTTAATCAGGATATTTTTCGAATTTACGGCGACCAAAAGTCGTTCTTATTGTTTATTTTTGAATCGGATTATGATTTTCCAAATACAGGTCAGAGAAGAGCTCAGATCCTAAACAGTCCGAAGATCAATATTGTTTGGGAGCTGTACTCTCTTCTACATCTTTAGCGGTCTGTGTAGTGGCCGTTCGTTTTTCGTTTCAAAGTAGTTTCTGAGTGCGGGAAACAGATAAGCAAAGAAAACGAATGGCCATGAATGATCATTTTTGTATGTAACTTTTCATAATATCTCATGGAATTACGATCATACAACCAACACGATCTTTCGAAATAACCCAACAACTCGTACTAATTAGAGGCACGCCCCTAACATCATCAGTAGTGTAGTGAAGCGTGCGTTGTAAGCAGTGTTTACGACACGAGCACCGCACAAAACACCCCCGCAAAACAGCCTCACACTACCAGGGCTACATAAACTACACGGAGATAGCGAACTCGAACGAAATTTGAAACCACGGGAGAAGCCGCAATTACTGGTGGCGCAATGCTTTTGAAATTTGCATCGTTCTGGGTAATTAGCCGGTCTGAATAGTTACTTTGTGTTTATGCTCGCCTGGTAATTGAGATTGGCCTTTTTGGCTTCTTTTTCAGCTTCAATTGGGGTTCGGTTAGGTTCTTTTGCAGCTCTTTCAGTGAGATTTATTTCTCAATGGTGGTTGGTTACCTTTTGCACTTTATAAGGGTACCTTTATAATCCACCACTTAGACAAACAGAACATAGACAAACATTGAAAAATTTCAAAATCTACTTTTTAACTACTTTCTGTTAGTTTGTGTTGGTTTTGAAACTGTACTCATGTTTTTCTTTGTTACAGCCCCGACATTCCGCCAAGTTGCTGAATGTACTCCGTCAGATGCCACACAGGAACGGTCCCGACGTGTTCTTCAGCTTTCCTGGAAGAAAAGGATCGGTAAGTTTCAGTTTTCGGATGTAAATGTGCCCATCTTTACGACGCAATAACAAAATTTTCTTACGAATCGATAAGTGGATTTTAAAGCAAGGTTCTTATGGCCCTGGATGATTTGAAATTGATTTGAAATGTTAAAGATTTTTCCAGACTGTCACTAACCAAACTTGATAAACCAAAGTTGGCCAGAAGTCCGCATTCGCGCGGGACCCATTTCGACATTTTATTTCGCAGTATCTATTGGATATCTGCCAATTAACTATCGGTTAATTGGACTGCTACGCCAACTCGGTGCTGCACCTGAAATAATTGCCGTTAAAATACTGCAATGTGATTTTTTTTGTAAGTTTAATCGGGTAGAAATGTATTTTGAATTGTCGATGTTGTAATCCAAACTAACAGTTGTAACCCTACCGGTTTATTACTACATTTTTTCGTTGCCATGGAAGCACAAATGTTCTGCTTGAGCTTCAAATATGTGTATATTAGTGGAAAAACATATCAAAAAGATAGTTATTGGAGGCGCCGGGTATCGATCCCGGTACCTCTCGCATGCTAAGCGAGCGCTCTACCATCTGAGCTACGCCCCCTGATGAATAAGGCAACGAAAATGTTTTTTCAATCCGTTTAAATACAATTCCGATTGAACGAGTGACATTGGTTTGTTATTTTTACGTAAGCATAAGAGACCTTTCACTTTACCAAAGTTGCCAAAAAAGCTTGTTAAACACAATCTAATCAATAATTGTAACAATTCAATACAAAAAAACATGTCCAAAAAATTCACTTGAAATACAAAAATGAGGGTAGGTTTGGAGGCGCCGGGTATCGATCCCGGTACCTCTCGCATGCTAAGCGAGCGCTCTACCATCTGAGCTACGCCCCCTGTCGACACTAGATTCCAACTTGAACCACTGTTTCAATATGCTCGTATCATATACAAATATATAACCTTAGGTGGTTGACGAGACGTTGCGTAAACCGAGATATACAGATATGTGACATTGTAGCTGTCACTTTGTAAACTAAGCAATTTATTTATTACATTACATTAACAATGACATAATTATATCTGAGTAAATAATCCTTAAAGACCTTAGAAATATTCTATATTAGCTATAAAGTCTATTGATTCCTATACAGCCATTTCAATGTCACTCATGACCCAGTAACTAAGTGGCACCGGTTTTTAAAGGTCACCGGTTCGACTGCTGGACACGCTAACCTAATTCAGCCCAATTCAATTCTTTATTTTAATACAAACATAAATTTAAAATTTTACAAAAGTTATCGTCAATAATCTTATGTCAACAAGATTAAGATAACATCTCTACCGAAGATATTCGTTGCAGTTGCCAGTAGCAATTTCTATTTCGTACATCGATTTCATTTAATATCGATACTTGGGCTGGGAACATCTCTCGCCTCTCGACGAGAGATGTTCTGAGGATATTTTATTTACGTCATTGTCTTGTTCTGTAAATTCAATAAAGGCACCTGTTTCAATTTTTCCCGAATATCCCGCGGCGATATTTTACGCGCAATGAAGAGAAACGGCCTTCCATTACTGAATGTTTATTTATAAACAGTGCTCATATTTCACAGTCTCCAGCTACTGCTGAACGGAGCTAGGGATGGCACGGTAAAGATTGAATTAAGTTTGGAATAAATATGTATCCGACAAACAAATTAAAATGTATTTAAGTAGCGATGACTACTCGTAAGATGTAAGCAGACACTCCGCTGCGATCTGTAGGTCTCAGGTTCAAATCTCAAATGAGATCGAGCTTCCGGTAAAGGAAAACATGATGAGGAAGCGATATCGAGGTAGTATGGCAAGTGCCCGGCTGGCTAGCTACCACCCTCAAGTTGAAAATCAGCCGCCAAGCACCTAACGGTATCTTCCGGCAACCTCACTTGAGCGCCATTTCTCAGATCAGGCGATGTTTGGCTCCGCTGTCGGATATGTAGCCACTAAACATCAGATGATATATAATATATATAGGAAAACGTAGACCTTACATTTTTATTACTATTTGACAAGACAAAATCTTGCTTCCATTATCCCCAAAATCCAATTTATGCAATCAATAACCAAAATTGTTCTTTTAGTACCTCCCGGTTGTTTTTCTTTAATGAAACCGTGAAACTCATCCGAGGGGCCGAGAAATCGCCGAAGTTTCTTTCAAAACACACTTCGTTTTAAAATTTCCCGATTGGTGGCCATGATTTACATTTTAACAAGTTACTTACAACTTTCTTACAAACTTTTGTTGCTATAACTCTGAATGGAATATTTAAAAACTGTTTTGGCGGTAGCATCCCATTAGACAGATCTTAAAACAGTCAATGCGGTCGAAGCCAACCGTTGCGTTTAAATCCAGATAGATACCAGACAATGAGTTTTCAGGATCCGCCTGAGGGTTCCGCCGTTTGTAATTCTTATTTAAATAAGGCTGGGTTTTAATGACAACCGAAATAAATCAAAACCCAAGTTCGCCTGTCGGGAATATTTGCTGCTTCCTGGACGCAGCGGTTGCGTATTGCGATTAGGCAATCGGTGGGCGAATAATTTGAAAACAGTTATATTGCCGACTGTTCATTATAAAGAATTAAAACTAATGGCGCGTCAACTGAACCATTCTTATAATGGTAATCAGTCGGTGCATGCACGAGCAGATTTACGATATTCCTTTCTCTGTTTCTTTATACTAAAGACCGTTATATCTGCATGTTCGTTTTTTCCTTATTACGACGCCCAGGGGCTGGTCCATTTCTCTCTGTCGCGCTTATCTGCGATCTGACGGCGGAGTGACGCCTCTTGTGGGATTCTGCTCGCCTGGTAACCGTGCATGATGAACACGTGTGTATTCATGGAAAAGAATAACAACAAAATTACTTTGCAAGAGTATTATTTATTTATTCGTTAACTTTTTAACTTTTTTCCTTCAAGGTCCTTTTAAAACACGACAGGAAACAA
Source organism: Chesias legatella (assembly GCA_947359385.1). Taxonomy (NCBI): domain Eukaryota; kingdom Metazoa; phylum Arthropoda; class Insecta; order Lepidoptera; family Geometridae; genus Chesias; species Chesias legatella. The sequence goes on along the minus strand of OX375781.1, from coordinate 8,880,085 downwards.
TTAATTATTCGTGGGATTTTGGGACCAGCTATCGCCAATTTGGAACCGAATTTATATAATGTATAAGCTGTTTTGCTTCATCGTGAATGAAATACAAAAAAAATACGCCTGCCTTACTTTAGTTGATACTTTGTATACGAACATATTTTAAGTGAGCCTTAAGCAATTATTAAAACTTAACTAAAACAAATTATATCGCAAAGATAATATTCTTTCTACAGAAGGTATCCACTCAGATATAACTCGTCCGTTTAAAGTTTCCTTATAAAACATAAAACTAAATCGTATTACGTGACTAGCGAATTGAACCTTACATAATCTAAACTCAGCTTGGAGCAAACTTTAGTATATTGCTGTGATATTCTCCGCAGAATCTTACTCTCAGCGGTTCAAAGAAACCATCTGAATATGATCCGCACATTCTAAGATTTTTCTACTATAATCATTTTGTTTTAGTGTATAATTTAACAACTACAGTCACTTACATTTTTCTAAAGTTACCTCGTTAATTTCGTTTGATGTCGTGACTTTAGCTGGAAGCTATATTTAAATCACGCATTGTGTGTCATAGAAATAACAAAAATATTTAGCAGAAACATTCAGATTACATCCATCATTCCTTAAGAACGAAATAATTTAATTCAGTTCCAGGCTTTCTTTATGACGACATGACTATTTTATACATATTTATGTATAGTTCTTCTGCTAAAATCGTGTTGTTTGTAGGCGGTGGTGCTACCTCCTCTCGCTCGGTGGCCCTACGAGAACGGTTTCACATTCACCACCTGGTTCCGGCTGGACCCTATCAACTCGGTCAACATCGAGCGGGAAAAACCATACCTTTACAGGCAAGTACTATTTGAAACAGTTTCTGAGCCGTTGACGCCCTAAGGTGGATTATGACGCTTTTTATTGCGGATGACAGGAGCAACGCTTTTTTTATCCCTTCTTCTGAGATCCTCGTTTTAAATAGTTAATTTTTACTTGAATATTTCTTTATCAGCGGTACTTTACCTTCGTTAACATTCACAAGCATACCAGGCAGACATAACGCCTTAAGAGGTCCACGAGCAATCACGAAGAAAAAGTGAAGAAAAAAATATTGAAGGGTGTATCTTGGGTGTATCGGAGTATAATAAGCTCCACCCATAAGCAAAGAGCTTTGGAAACGGCCGAGACAGGTTTATGAGTTAATATTTTTATTATACTCACTCTAATTTATGTTAAAGTATTTTTAAATTTAACTATATTACTTTTACTTTATATATAAATATTACCTAAACTTTAAATTAGGTAAAAGTGAGGTTAATAGGTACTACTTTACAGTAATAAGTTTTTTTTCGTCCATTGATTTTTCCATACATATACATTAACCTGATTTTCCCTAGCTCAAAAATGAAAATCATCTATAAATTCTGAAGAATTTCGAATAGCAAACTCAATAAAGGAGTACATTTTCTATACGAATTCACAGTAGCAACGGCATGGAAATAATTCGCAAATTCTCTCTCGCACGCACACGCTCGGCTCACAAAGCACGTGTGTGCATGTGTTTCGTTTCCCATGTATTTGTGTGTGCAACATTTCACTAAATTCGAAACCTCGTTCGTTTTAAAAGTAGTTCCTGCCGTGTTATGCTATCCTGGTACTTTGGGGGCGTAAAATCGCATCGTGTTTTACGCTAATTGGATTGGCGCGCGTTGTTTTTGTACGCGCCGGCTGTTCTGTGTCCGAGTACAATTTTACGACCTTAGTACTTTGGTGATACAGTTGGCAATTGAAATTCGTGCCGTACTTAACCCATGAATAAATGAAACGTTAGTTGGAAAGTTGGCAAGCAATATTGGTTGAGTGAATTTGCTGCGTCTAAATGAACCTCATACTATGGGGAATTGTATGGGCAATGAGACAATTTTCACGTTTAATGTATAAAGATCTGTATTCCTAGTGACCACAATATCCGAATAGTTTCCGTTTTTAATTTTCTATGTGAAAGCACAGTTTTTTGATGTGAAACATCTATAGCCGCACGTAAAACCGATTTCTGGCTTGGCGACGCGTCGCCACGGCATGAGCGCTGATTGGTCCGTTCAAGGTTACGACAAATCATAAACATTATTAGTGATGGGGTACTTAGTTTCTTACAAAATAATGTCGATGTTTCACATCTGCCAGGCGTCCCGTGACGGCTCACACTTTTTTATGGGATGTTGTTGATAGTACGAGTTGACGGTCCACCTGATGTAAAGTGTTAACCGCCGCCCATGGACAACAACAATACGACTCCCTCTCCACCAGGGTATGAGATGACTCAAGTCGTATTGCGTTGCGTCTATCACCCCAAGACGGGGATGTTACGTCTCATGCGCCTGCAATTTCACCGGCACTCCCTTCCACCGGAACACAGCAACACGAGTGCATCACTGCTTGCCGGCAGATTACCGGGTGTGGTGGCAGTACTTCTCCGGACGAACTTAGCACAAGTTCTACTGCTACTTCGGGTTGCTCCTTTCGCACCACCCGACAGTATTTAATTATTTTAATACAGTTCCGACATTTGTTGGCGGCAAGTACTCTGACGCGGAACATTTTGTTTTGACAGTTTCAAGACGAGTAAGGGCGTTGGCTACACGGCACACTTCGTTGGCAATTGCCTGGTGCTCACCTCCATGAAGGTCCGAGGGAAGGGTTTCCAGCACTGCGTCAAGTACGAGTTCCAGCCCAGGAGGTATATGTTTTAATATTTTGAAATTCATTCTAAAAAATAAGTCAAATTCAAAGTCAAAACTTTTATTTCCATAGAATTCATAAAGAAATGGCTTGTAAACGTTAATATTATTCAAAACATAAGGTCACGCGTACTTATTGATAAGTTTGATGCCTGTTCAACCCCTATCCGACCCTCCATGGGGAAGAACAGACAGAAACCCCTAATGAAACAATATTCACAATAAAAATAACAATGTTAGCATATAGGTCGGTTATATAAAGATGCGTTGTTCGTCATTCTTCAGCAAATACTGATTAAATATATTTCATCCAGGATATGAATACTATGTCGAGCGTGAAAATGAATTGTGAATGGTGGTGCCTCAAAATGTCTGAATAAATGTGAAATAGATACCACCCTTATCATAGGCTCTGTCCGAAAACCAGCGCTGTCCCCGGCATGCTGTGATCTTGCTTGGGATCAGCTCCATGCTGAGACAGGGTCCTATTTTACCATACGGTGTAAAAAAAAGGTTGGGAGCGTAAAAAGGGTCCTACCGAGTAACAAATCACTTTCAAATCACAGTTTTAGGGATCCGCAACTGAATGCTGACGACAAGCTTATTATTGTGAAGTAACAGCCCTATTAGGAGGGCATCACTCCCATATGCTCAACCAGTCGAAACCACTTTATGAAAAAGCGCGAAGTCCAAAACTCCCTAAATACTCGAGCCAGATTAAAATTTCAGCCGCTCGTGAAATATAAATGAAGTTTGTTTAATGTGAACCCAAATGAGAGTACCTACTCGGAAGTTGTGTAAATGGTTATGTGTGTATGTGTGTGTTTAACATCGGGGTTATTTCCTTTAATTTTGATGGTTTGAAGTTTAACGGTATGCGATTGAGTTTAGCATAGTTTCTGTATTATCCCACTAATATAATATATACTATTTGTTCTGCTTCACTGCGAACCTATTTCGCTGAACGATTTGACTGAAGCTTGGAAACACCAGTAATATATAATAACTCAAAACACGTTACATAAATCCAAATTAAATCAAAACTTTATACATTGTTAGATTCTGCTACCCATCTCCGCAGAGTATTTTTTTAGTAATAAAGCATCTAACCTAGCAATACTGACTTAGAACAAACTTAAACTTAACTTACTTAACAAACTTCTTACTCTTATTATCCAAATTTGTGAGATATTTTGTGTAGAATTAATTATTATGTATAATTTCTCTATTCAAGAATACTTTTTCGCCATGGATGATTTGTTGAGGGTTGGGTATGCCTTGTTCAGGTGGTACGCGATAGCTGTCGTGTACATCTACAACAGGTGGACTAAAAGCGAGATCAAGTGTCTGGTGAACGGGCAGCTCGCCTCCAGCACAGAGATGGCCTGGTTCGTCTCCACCAACGACGTGAGTATACCATTCACTTGATGGCGACTGGCTACTCAACACCACGCTATTCTACATTTGTACGCGTATGTAACAACCGTACTTGTCAAGTGTATCTGTATATTGAAGGCCCATAACTTTGAGATAGTGAATAGTGACACGAATTATAATGGAAGGAGCCATACAGTCCATGTCTCCTATTCAAAGATAATAGTAAAGTTGAAGAGATTAAATACATAAGTGCGCCTCAAAGAAGCTCCTTTCGTGCAATTGTCGCGTTTTCAATAGTTCGCTTGTCCTGATCTACTAGCGGAATGCACAAATTATTAAGTTGTCTTAATAGTGACAATTAAACTGCAATGCACAGTTAAACCATCAGCTCAGTGATTATTTTCCTACGAACAAAACAGGTCTCCTAGAAGGACTCAAGTCCCACTGTCAAGTGCCTATCAAGAGACCACGCTATACATTACTCAGAATTGAGCTTACCGAAAAATTTGGACAGTGACAGTGATTGTCTTCTTTTCTAGACTACTATCAAAAATATTATTTCAATATCCTTGTGTTTGTTGTTCTTTTCTTGACAACAAAACTGGAAATAATATAACGTATCTCTGGCTGTATCGGGTGCCGGAAATATAATGCGGACGAACTCGCGGCCAAAACTAAAGGTTGATTTAAATTTCGTAAGCATATAAATTACGTTCTGAAAATCTCAAGTGTTTCATTATATATTCTCATTTCAACAACCTGTATCATACACCGGCACGGTATTCCGAACAATTTGAGAAAATATATCGTAGAATTGCCAATTGACAAACAGATAAGCCCAAAATGTCTCCCGTAAAATTCCCATTTTATATCGTTAAACCCAGGTCACATTATCATGTGCGCCTGTTCCCGCAACAATTTGCATGTAACTATATAAATTGTCGGTAACGGCACGCACGTGACGAGCGAAACGGGATGTTCCAGCGAGATAACTGTATTATGTTAAGCTCCTACCGAGTTATGCCGCCCTGGTTTACACAAAGAAGTTATAATAATGTTATTAAGACTTTCTTGCACTAAACATGTGAGAAATTAGTTACATGTGGGTAAGTTAGGAAATATGCAACTTAAGGCTTGCTATTTTTGGTGATATGAATATAATTAAGCTCCCGATAAAATTACCTTTTTAAAAGTTAACTATGACACTCCTTAAAATATATAGGAGTTCTTGAAACGGCGTAATATCACATTGTGAGCCAGCGTATCCTAGAACCAAAACTTCGAAGACTTATTTCAAGTGCATGAAAAGAACCACTTTTGTAAAAAAGGCATTTAACCACACTGATTCTACAGAACCAGTGATAAGAGTTAGTAATCTGTCGCTTTCTGTAGGTCGAATCAAAAGCTTCCAGTGAAGAAAAACTAATTGATGTAGTCAAAACTCTTCAGTACTATTTCTTCAATCTTACACAGGGCCTTCAAATACTTCACCCTGCACCAAGTGTCACCCTAAAGTCGTATAACATGGGATCTTGCTGTAGGGGGATGATGCTGCTCAAATATGCGTTACCACGACCCTGAATATTCATATCTCGCATAGACGAGTCACCCATTAGCGGGCGGACGCGAACTTTCTAAAGTTTATTACCATACCAGTGTTTTATAATTTCTAATCTAATATTTTAAACTAGCTGTTGCTCGCAACTTCGTCCGCGTGGAATTCGGTATTATCACGCACCCCTATTTTAACCCTCGCAAAAGTAGCCTAAGTTACTCCTTGTTACATCAGCTATCTGCCAGTGAAAGTCCCGCCAGCCCATTTCCCATTTCAGAGATAAGCCGGACCAAACAGACAGACACACTGACATACAGACAGACAAAAATTGTAAAAAAATGTTATTTTGGTATATGTACCGTGTATACCATATGCACTTAGTAAAAAGCGGTTATTTTAATATTACAAACAGACACTCCAATTTTATTTATTTGTATAGATGAGAATATTTTCATTTAACTACTAACTGATAGTATGTCGGCGGTCCCACCCAACTTCTGTACTAGGAATGACTCTCAGTGAGGCTGTCGGAACACTTTCAGGGGCTTTGCGGTCTGTCAATAATAAATTGACTGTTATATGAAAGCAGTTTGAAAATACTAGATAGAAGAGCATTAATTGAATACAGACATTAAAAAGACTGAACAGTTGCCAAACTGAAGATATTTATAAAATTAGTGGACCACTAAATAAAGACCACTTTCATCATTTAAGAGCAGTAGAACTCGCCAAGTTCGTCCGAGGAAGTACTGCCACCATGCCCATTTCTGCCGCCAAGCAGTAACGCATTCGCGTTACTGTGTTCCGGTTTGAAAGGTGTGGTTGCCGGTGAAATTACAGGCACACGAGACATTCCACCTACACGTCTCATAGTCACGGGCGCATACGTTGCGACTTGGGTCTTGCCGTACCTAGTAGGGGAGGACCCAAGCCGCATCGCTTGTTATGGGCTGAGGTTACCACTTAACATCAGGTGGGCCGTCAGCTCGTTCTGTAACTGTCTTACATAAAAAAAAAAAGTTATAAAACAGTTGTTCTTCTACGTTTGTGCAACAATTCCCTTTTGGAATAAATTGCAATAACCCAGACTGGGGTTTAACTTTTTCACACTTAGGGTTTTAACAATGTTGGTGGCACTGACCACGTTACATTATATCACTCTCATAATTACAACGGACCAACGATGAAATACTAATTACGCTGTATTTTTTGTCAACATTTTGTACGAGAAATAACTTGGAGTGGAAAATATTTGCGCTGTAATTGGAAGGCCTGTAATTCCACCGTAATTTTGATCTTTTGTTGAAGATATTACTTTGAGATCTTATCTTACAATGCCTTGAAACTGTCCTGGAATATGGAAATAAGTATTCTTATAGTACATTCAAGATACTTTATGTCGTAAAATATGAATGGATCAGATTCTTATCGAGGTGACTAAATCTGTTTCGAAGTCACTTCAGTACTTGAAATAGTATGTTAAGTTTTTGGTAAACATTCTGATAGTGTCTGTTACATGTATCATTCTGGCGACGAATCTTGGCAACTGTAAAGTTTACTGCAAACTTTTTCCCTTATCACTTGAGAGATACAACAGTACGTATATTTTATTATTAGCGCGTAGTCAGAGTCATTACATGCTAGTATGTGTTCCGTACTATCAGAGTGCTTTCTCTTTATAACTAGCTGCGCCCCGCGGTCATAACTGCGTTGAATAAGTCGTCCCACAGGAACACTGTGCTTCTCCGGGATCAAACGTAGTCTATGTGTTAATACAGGACATAAACTATCCTGTACAAATTTCGTCCAAATCCGTTCAGCTGTTTGAGCATGAAGAAGCACCAAACGTATACAAATACACTGAAAAACTTTCATCTTTATAAGGAGCCTCTTTAAGGCGCACTCTATGACACTTACACGAATAGTAGTAGGAGTACATATTAGTATAGGCACTGTATACATTGCCTATCAGGTAACTATTGAAAACAAATTTTATACATTGAAAAGACGAACCCTGAATAGTATACCCTATATACCATAGTGTGTCTCCGTTATATACTTTGCCGGTAACATGTACAACCTTTGAATCTGCAAAGTTGAATACTCTGTGGTCGGCCTTGATCAGGCCTCCTTGAATCACAATCCACACCAATTTATATCGATGCTGGCGGCCGCCTCACTCCGTTTGAACCTTTTGCTCACCTAATACCCTCATTACGCATAACTACCCGATCGCGATGCGGGAGTATTTTTACCAAATAAACTTGTTTTTAGCGACTGAGGGTCGTAAAAACATGATACTCAAAGCAGAATCTAGTTGTGAGTAGAATTAGGCTAAGAGTAGTAATAGATAGTGGTAATAAGTGGTTTATATCGAGTGATAGCAGGGATCGCGGGTTCGGTTCCCACAAGAGCAATCATTTTTGCCCAAGTATCATTTCTCATGGAAGCATAATCCGCAATGATACGAAAATGATATCTAATCATTCATCGCAACAGGCGTGACCCAGCTTGTAACACAGCTTTGCGGTTGTAAAAGTCCCTTCACAGCTTTTAAAAGCTCGTTCCCTTGATATCTTTCACATGCAAAGTAACGCTAAGTGCAAAAAGCCAGAGTATATCAACATTATAAGCGGTGAGGCTCCATCATTTTGCAGCGGGAGTAAGCCGAAACGCTCGTTATGCACAATTCGTTGCGCAGTAATGGCGACATGTAAATTTCTAATAATACTACGTTTTAGATGAGAGCTATTCAGACAGAAGATAAGGTGGATTACTCCTGAGGCTTTGTCATTTTCAAATTAATTTAACAAACTATCTTATAATTGAATACAGTTGTCTTTTTCGTCTTAGTCGTAGTACGCAATTTAAACTTAAAATATTAAACATAAAACTTAAATTAAACTTAAAAATATAATTAAGCCGTACGTCTGTTTACGATATTAATGTATCTACTGCAGTAGCTTAAGTTAATCATGGAAACTATCTACTGCAGTAATTTAAGTTAATCATGGAATCCTTAATTCCTTTCTATTTTTGGTTGCTATATGAGCTGTTTTCCCTTAATGTTTTCCTTGGTTGTTTTGCGAACTTGTCAATTGGTGCATTTTTCCGGATTTTAATCGGCTAATATATATTGAAAATGGAAGGTTGTAAAGCTTGGCTACCACACTATATGGTACACAGCAAACCTTCATTATTATTAAGATATATTTTCGATTTCAAACATATCTTTTTAATTGGTTCCCTCGTATCATTTAATATTTTAATAAGCTAACTTGTAAGCGCTGAGCGTAATACAAGCAACGTGCTTGATTAAACAACTGTGGAACTTGCTTCAGCCTTTCGACAAATGCTACATCGGAGCCACGGCCGAGCTGGACGAGGAGAGAGTCTTCTGCGGGCAGATGGCAGCGATCTACTTGTTCGGGGAAGCTCTCACTACACACCAGATATGCGCCATGCACCGACTCGGACCCGGTTATAAGGTAAGTTAGAGAAAACGTATTTTAAATGTTTTACATATTATTATATTCTCTTAAAATATTCTCATCACAGTATTTTTTACATAATGAGTTTAATGTACTGTCCTTACGGATGATAAGATCCTTTTAAGGGTCGGCAGCGCATCAGCATTGCCCCTGGTAGTGCAGATGTTTATGGGTTACGATCACCAATATACATAAGCTGCCTAACATATAAATAAATCCTAAGGGTTTCTGATAATAATTAAATGAAATGTTGTGTTAGTACAAACATAATTTTAAAACCCTTGTTTCCTGCTTACCATGGACATCGACAGAGTCAATTCCGTTTCGACAACGAATGCAACATCAGCTTGCCGGATAATCACAAAAGGGTGAGCGAGGCTCCACCGCTTGACCCTCTCCTACCTCTTGCTGACTTTGAACATCCTAGTGTTCCGGAAGATACCAAATCCCATGAACTGACGGCTCCTGATAGTCCTAAAGTCCTGGAAAGTCCTGGTGTCCTTGAGAGTCCAGTGGGTCTCGTGGTTGGAGAGGAACCTAAGGATGGAGCAGCATGCGTAGTAGTGAAGGAAGACTCAACTCCTCGAGGACTCCGCTTGGCAGACGAGGCTCGCGCTGTGGCCGCCGCGCATGCCTCTATGCTCGTAGATGTTGAAGCATGCAAGCGTGTAAGCATGCCTCGCCGCTTGCCTACTATAGTCTCTGTGTCTGTGTCGCTGTTGTATACGCTCGACAAGCTCGGGACGTGTCGTTTATTTACGAGCTTTTTATATTTATTTCATATAATTTATCGTTAGTCATTTTTAATGTTTATATTTTTAGCTATTTTACACTCACAACAGCAAAATTGTAAGCCATATCATATTCGTCATAAAGTAAAGCAGCCATGCCTCGAGCGGTTGTGTCCCAGCAACGCAACGCAACGCTACTGTACAATGTGCTTGTGTGTTGTGCTAGGGGCAGTTTCGCTTCGACACCGAGTGTCAGACGCCGCTGCCGACCTCAGAAGTGAGGGCCGACAGGTTCGGTGACCTTGTACATGACCCCACGCAGAACATACACGACGTAAGATTGACCTTTACAATAGACACTTAATACTCAAGGATCGGGGTCACTCGTTCAACTAACTTTTGGAGTTTTATAACAATGGCATGAGGGGACTTAACAGTGGAATCTATTTGAAGGGATCTTGTTATTTATTAACCTAAGAATAAGGTCTGCTGAATAATAGTAGTAAAGCATGTGAGTCTAGTAGCTTGCCTGGGCATACATCTTATATAAACTTATATTTTCGTTTCACTCTTAGTTTAATCAGCATGTTTTTATGGCCAAATAACATTCTTACACGGATACGTATATGTAGCTATTATGTTTAAGTAATTTTATTTTATTAATCAAAACTTTGGTATTGGGAATGTCAAATTTAAATTATTAGCATGTAAGTGAGCTAAACTAATCACGTTAAATTTAATCCAAACACTTGCAGATAGCGGAGCGGTGTAGTTTCGAAGTTGATGATCAAGTTAAATTTATTTCAATTTGATTAGATTTGGTTTTGTACAAGATAAGTTAACCGAATTAAAGACATATCTATCTAAGATAAATAGAATCTCTGCCTTCGGTATAATGGCAATCGTTTCAGACAATAGATAAAGCAACAAAAGGCGCCTTAATCCCCTGATTGTGCGTCTTAGACAAAACGTAACGATTTTCGCATTGCAGAAACAGAGTAGCGACCATTTTACGAAATAAAATGAATTGTCTACCCTTATCTGGACAATCTTATTCACTGTGAATAATTTGCAACCAGATTCATTTACAACTAAAGCTATCAAAGCTAAGCACAATAATATTAATGTGATGTATTGCGAAGAAAAATACGCTTAAACTTAAATATTATCAAATATATGTATTAAAAATAATTAATAAAAACAATAAAGTTATCTTTTCAGGATCATGTCATACAAATTCTCAATCACAGATTAAATATGGTTCTCCAAGTCGGAATTTTGAGATTATTCAACGATATTCAGTTTTTAGATATCTCACTCGTCTCACTTATCGTGTAGATGATGGAATAAAAAATATCTTATCGGAATATAAGACGTTTTGGGTTTGTTTGTCCACCAATAGCTGAACATTATTATTTTATCGTAGCTCGAATAGTTGAGTAAATTTATGAATTTTGGATATGTGTGAATGTCGATGACTTGGCTTAGCTCGCTTCCTTAGCTTTGGTGTACATCAGCTCGACAACCGATTTTAGAATGTTATTAAATTTTTTGTTCATTATTTTGTCTCAAAGTAAAATTTGTATTCTCAGGAGGAAATTATCACGGTTCATATTTTTACGGGAACGCTTTATAGCCACCGTAGAACCTCTGAGACTTTCAAAAGAGTGCCTTTATGTATTTTATCCAGCGTCCTCGAGTAATTACTATTCAAGTATTTTTTGCATAATTTTAACATTAGCATAACATTTTTTTATATCTTTACATTTATAAGGAATTAGCTTTTACCCGCGGCTTCGCTACTTTGTTTTTATTCTAAGATAATTACTATGTGTTTGTCAATTACGGAAGTACTTTCTGGATCCCATTAGATTCGTACATTTTCGGGATAAAATTTGTGTCGTTTTTTAATTTTGTTGAAAGCACATGGATCCTTTATTCGCATGTTGCAAGAAGCTATACAAACCAAAAAAAAAAAAACAGTATTGCAATTATAAAGGATATTTCAAAGTGTAGCTGTAAACCTTTGTACTAGTTTCAACCATCACTCTTCTACATCCAAAATTTAAGGCAATAATAGTTTGCGTATCTGCAATGGTGACCTTTTCCCAGCAAATAAAGTCCAGGCTATGATGATCACTCGTAGATATAACATAATACCCACTTTATATAGCTTCAGAAACGTTCACAACTTAAATGTTGATGGCGGAGGCCGTTGTCCATGGCCATCTACAAGTTTGGCCGTTTGCCAGCCTTGTAGCACTCCCGACATTGTTATTGCAAACTGGGCTTTAAAACGACTGTATAAGATTCAGATTGTAACATTAACTTATAGCGGTGCAGCGGGAAACATCCTAGTTATGAGATGGAATATGAGCCGTCTCGTGTGAACTTAAGGATCATTATTACCTTACATTGTACAGATTCGGGCATAGTGTGTTTGAGGAAGTATTTTGTGCGGTTATACTAATGATATTCCATGGCTTTACCGCCGGCCGTAATGTTCGGAATGGGCCTTATGTGTGGCCCGGTCCAACAAGCGGCTTCGTTTTATGATGTCCTGGTACAAACGATAGTTTTCACTGTAATAAACGGGTGGTTTGGTTGGTAGTTTCTGTTTTTAACTACTTGTTTATATATTGAATTCACTTAATATTACGAGACCTTGCATAGAATGAAACTTCGATAGTAGGTACGCAAAGAAATGTCAGACTTATTGCGTTAACGTTATGGTTTATATTTCACATACTAGCTTGCAACCTGGCAACACCTGCCTCTGTTATAGACATCTACAGCCGAGTAGGGCATCACTTTATGAAGGTGTTGCCAGGTTACAAGGAACTTTACTTTGGTAATGAATAAGTGTAAGTGATATTTAATGATATCAGTTATGCCATCACCACTTTGATTTTACTGCATTACTTGTCTTTTTATTCAATACTTTAATTTCGATTAATAACTTAGGTACGTATAGTTATAGTATGGTAAGTATTTTAATGTCTTCAATTAGTGTAAATATTGATTTATTCCTAAATGAAGAATTAATTATTGTAATTTAACCGTCTTCTTAACTAGTACGAGTATATTGCCTGATTTTAATTTCCTTGACTTAATTTGTAAAAGTATGCCGAAGATAAAACTTCTGCATTAATAAATTGGACATCATAATAATTTCTAGGCCGAAAAATCTCCGCCTGCGACAGTCATTAAAACTTTACTAATTGTTTTTTTTAATTATACGCAGACATCTTGCGGTAACAAGTAAGGCGTAACGGCCAAACCTAATTTGTCTAATATTTTATTAATTTATACGCTCTTGCTGTTCGAAAAGTACCTATTGATAGAGAAATCTTTGATCTTTATGCTGGCAAATCTTTGATCTTTATGTTTTCGTTATTACACGTATTTCTGCTGCCAATCAGTTGTGGATTCGCATTTCTGTAAAGCATGTGATTGCCAGTAAAATACATACAACTGAAATGAGACCTTCCATCTCCATGGCTCAAGATGACGGGTGCATTGCGACGCGACTTTGGATAAAAAAAAACCCCTTCTTCACTTCTGTTTGGTTTTGCAAACACGTAGGAATAACGAATACAAAGTTACTCAATAATGCAGCAATGGTGGAATATACTATGGGGTTTTTCTGTGTAACGTCACTTATGGTTACTTATGGTTGGTAGGACAAAAGCTACCATAAAATCTGTCACAGCCAGACCGCAGTAACATACACGTATCACACGTAGCAATAAAACGAAGTAAGAACTCCTAATGAATTATGCTGCCCTAGTGGTTGAGCATAACTAAGTTTATGTTGGTACTTAATATTTTTTATAACTGGGTATCTTTATGGACAGATCATAAAGCTAACTTGTGGCTTTAATCATGCTGAAAATTAATTCATATTCCACTGTGAAAAAACCTTAGATGACCATGTGGGTCTATGTCTAATCCATCTGTCTGTCTAATACACATAGGTATTATGATTATTTATTCATGAGTTAAATGCATCCTACGCCTGGTGTGCAGGCTACTAAACATAATTGCAAATGAGTTCATTTGCAATTATTTATTTATTTATACAGTAATGGAGGTAAGTAGTTATATGCATAGGCATTGAGCAGATCAATTTGTTTAATACCTTATATATCCACATCGATATCATTACGAGGTATATTTATAGTGGTTTTGAAATTTTGGTTCTAGTCCCAAAATATTTTGTGACTTTATATTTGTCATACTGCGGTTAGGTCGATAGACTGGTTAGATACTATGCTTTATCAAATAAAACAAGCCGGAATACAAATAAACCACACACCACTCTGTGGAACTAATAATTTTAGTGCAGCTTTCGCCAAAAATGATTTTTATTTATTACATGCGTGTTTCAAACTTTAATGAAAATTTTACAAAATATTATTCACCACTCACTTGATTCATACGATGTACAAACTCATTATGCCACAGAATATCTGACAGCACCTAGTACCATTTTTTATAAATTCTGAGGGCTACGTTGGCTCGAGTTTTAATTGCAAAAAAAAATAGTTCATCATCACAATCCAGTTGTCCAAATTATCTAAAGAAATTGAAAGCATTTACTCAAATGATGAAGTTTATGTCCTTAAGTAAACTTTGTCGTAACGACACCAAAATATTCTTAGCAGTCCTGGTTGTTTTGTCCACAACT